>JASSKH010000029.1:7192262-7525520 GCA_031763025.1 Macrocystis pyrifera
CTTTTCCGTAGTGTTTTACATCTTTTTTTTTGCATGTGGTCCTCATGTTGTGTACATACGTACGCGCGTGTTTGTTGGAGGTAGCTTTCCCGCGCCGAGTTCAGCGTCTAAGCGATCTGGAGGAGCAAACACGAAAAGGCGACGGTTTGTTTTCGTGCGCCTCGAACGCTGAATCTCTTTTTTTAGTTTTTGTTTTGTGGGTTGCCCTTGATGAGACTGACCTTTCTCATTTACCTAAAAATGGCGAAAGAAAGCACTCCCTCACCCCCCCCCCCCTCGCGCCTTCCCTTCTTCCCTTCTTGGGCCCCTCCCTCCCTACAACAACGCCTCTTTTTTTCTTTCTTTTTTTTCAGCTTCAACTTTGCGGACGAGGCCGACAATAGTGCTACCCCAGGCTTCAAACGTGTGCCGGTGGTACCCTCATCTGTGCGAGAGGGGCAGGAGGGGGAGGGGGGGAGGGGAGGGAGGGGAAGGTGACGGGGGCGACGGGGGGAGGCGGCGGCGGAACCGCCGGCGGCGCAGATAAGGGGGCTGGGGGTGCAACTCCGTCCCAGACAAACGGGGGTCAAGAGGGGTCTGCTGCGTGTCGGAAAGAAGGAGCAGCGGGGCTTCAGCGGGTGGAGGGATTTGTGAACGGGGGGGGAGGGGTGGGCGGGGTGGCGGAGGGGGTGGGCGTTGGCGCGCGGGCTCAGGAGGCGGGAGAGGCGAGGGAGGACGGATTGCAGGAGGCGCCGCCTACGGACATGTCTGTCAGGTGGGAAGGTCCTTTTTTTTCCCCTCGCCTTCACCCGTACTCCTACCCTTGCCACCTTTCTTTTTGTCTTTTTTTTCATACTTACCTTAGTGTTCGCTCGTACTCTCACCCGTCCCCCTTACCCCTACCGTTGCTGCCTTCCTTACCCGTACTCTTACCCTCGTCTTTACCCTTGATACCCTCGCACGTTTATCCTTATCCGTGCCCTTACCCGCATTCTTATCTCTGCTTTTACTCCTCGTATTTTCCTTTGCCCGTACCCGTACCCTCACCCTTGACCCCTTGCTCCTTTCTGGCAGCCATACCCGTACTCGTACCCGTACTCTTACCCGTACCCTTATCGGTACCCTCGTGCTTACCCTCGTTACTACCCTTATACCTTACTCTTTCCCTTTACCGATACCCTTACCCTCGCCCTGCATCCTTACCCTTGCCCTTGCCCGTGTGATTTTACCCTTGACCCCTCTCCGTACGCTTACGGGTACCGTAATCTTTGTCCTTACCCTTTCCTATTCCCCTTACCCTTCCCCACATCCTTACCCTTACCCTTACCCTTGACCCTCATCCATACACTCAGCCTTACCCTTGGCCCTTTGCCTCGGCCTTAGTGTTCCCCTTACTTTTTTCCCATAACCTTACCCGTACCCTCCCCAACACCCTTACCAATACCCTTCACGCTTACCCTTTCCCCTTACCCGTACCCATATGGGTACGCTTTCTCGTACCCGTACCCTTACCAATACCATTGCCTTTACCCCTACCCTTTGCTCTTACCTTTACCCCTACCCTTACCCGTACGCTCCCCAATACCGTTACCAATACCCGTACCCGTATCAGTACCCGTGCCCTTACCAATACCCGTACCCTTACCAATACCCGTACCCTTACCAATACCCCTACCCTTACCAATACCCGTACCCTTACCAATACCCGTCCCGTTACCAACACCCGTTGTCTGTACCCCTACCCTTACTCTCGCCCTTACCCCAACCCATACTCTTAACCTTACCTCTACCCTTACTCTTAACCTTACCCGTACCCATACTCTCACCCTCACACGTACATTACCAATACCCGTGCTCTTACCTTTCCCCCTACTCTATCTCTTTGCCCTTACCCCGTACCCCTTACCCTTGCGGTGCGGCCGTGCATCGTGCCCCGTCGGATGACAGGACTATCGCCAGCGACCAAGCGGAGCTGATGTTCGACAATGCAGCGGACAAAAGACGGGAAGCCAAAGAGAAGGTAGCACGCTTAATCGATGTTCAGCGTTCGTGTGTTGGGTTGAAATTGAGGTTGAGGTAGGGTGGGGTGGGGTGGGGTGGGGTTGGGTGCAGCGCGCCTCGGTGCGGCGTGGTAGGGTAGGGTGGGGTGGCGTGGGACGGGGGCGGGGGGGCTCTGTGGCTGAGCGCGGGTGGGGCAGTGATGGCGCTGGAAGAGAGGTAAACGGGGGCAGGGGTGGATGAAGGGCGAGAGCGAGCGAGGGGGGGGGAGGGATAGTCGCTGTAGTCGCCAGCCCATGCCGTCTTTCATTCCTCCTCCTCCTCCTCCCTCCCCCCCCTATTTGTTCGTGGTTCCGACGTCTGTTCCCTTTTTTTTTTTTTTCATTTTTAGTGTTGTTTTTATGACTTGGCACATCCATCGTCAACAAAGCATTTGAAGTGTACGTGACTGTCAAGCTGACCTCCTGGGAAATTTCCCGGAAAAAAAATGTCGGGCAGATCACGATTTTGATTTGTCACAGGATCTGTATATATACCTGGTAGATATATATATATATAATATATATGGTACAGATCTATCCCAAGGAAACAAGTCCTACGATAGATCATGCTAATTTTTGACTCGTACGCGCCCAGGGGAGCTGTACTATGTAGATCACACAGATCATTGGTGCATCTTCCCGATGGACGATGGAGGTGGTCTAGTGAAGAGGGGACTGGTGATCTGTGCAGTGTGCGAACCATCTTGTTGCAAGCTGGGCCGAGCCGTACACTCTCCGTTTTTTTTGTCGGTCGGCTGCTGTAATAGCGGCGGAGTTCAAGAATGACCCGTGTAACTGCTCGCCGGCTGCTTCGTAGGAGAAGAAAATACTGTCTGCTCGCGTGTCCTACAAGTCTGCCACAGCACCGCCCCGTCCTGCACCCGCTTTTTGGTAGTATCTCCTAACGCAAGCGTAGAACCAAACAAGGGCTACCATGAAGAAAAGCTTCGGTTAATCAAAGCAAGCACACAGGACGTGAACCAAACGCCCAATTATCTCCACCACAAAAACAAACAAGGCAACGGATTTTGTTCAAACCAAGACGACTACTGCCACGAACAAAAAAAGGTCAAATATAAAAAAAAAAAACAGAGCTCACAGAATGCGATACAAAACGCCTACCCAGCTATGTACGAGCTTATTTTATCTGGTCTTCACAAGGGACCGTATTAACAGTGATGTTTGAAGACTCATCATATATCCACCAAAAAAAAAACTATTACGGGGGTCTGTAGTTAACAGGACCTATGGCATACGCAAAAAAAAACTACCATGTATATATTTAGGTATTTTTACCAACAATATTTGGTCCTGTTTACTATGGCCCCCGTAATATATATGCCAGTATTTTTTACTCGGCATGTTTGGTCCTGATGACTGTCTTACCCCCATATTTTGACAACAACAGACAAAAAAACAAAAAGCCAACAGACGGCAGGCTATCCTCGAAACACGGCCCCCAACCTCTCGACACCCTTTCTCTCCGCCGTTTCGTCTGTCGGCTCGGCAGCAGAGATCGGCGGTGCTGGAAGACGTTGCCGTGGCCGCGGCGTCGGGAGAGCTGTACACCGTCAGCGCCGAGGAGGAAGGGTTGGACATATACAGCGACGAGGAAGTCGCGGGGGGAGGGCTGTGGAGCGGCGCGGGCACTTGCACGGAGGGGGAGGTGAGTCCACCAGATGGGAGGGGGGGGGGGAGGGTGAAGGTGGTGTTGGTGGTTGTGGTATTTTGTTTTTTTAGGGGGGGGGGGGGGGGGGGGGGGGGGGGGGGGGGTCGGGGGTGATCGTGGTCGGGGTGGTGGTGGTAGTGTTGGTGTAGGTGTAGGTGTAGGTGTAGGTGTAGGTGGTGGTGGTGGTGGTGGTGGTATTGGTGCCGCGGTTGCTGTCGTTGCTTGCTGGTACTGCGTTGTTTTGTCGCCGGTGGAGGCGTTTTTTCTGTATTCGGTTTTTTTTTTTTTCCGTCGTCGGCGTCACATGATGTCGTTCGGTAGCCCATGTACTCAAGTTTCGGCGGAAGTGCCAATATTGCACACGCGTGTAGGACAGCTCACGGCCTGCTGTACTTTTTGAGTAGATGAACCTGCTTTGATCTACTGTGAGCCGTTTGCCTTACGGTAGGTCGTCTTCTCTGATTCACCGTGGGTATGTTTTGTTCGGTTTGCTTCTTTTCTGTTTTCTCGTTTTTGTTTGGTTTGGGTTTGGTTTGGCTTGGTTTGGGTTTGCTCGCCTCGACTCGGCTTGGCCTTGTTTGGCTGGGTCTCATTTGTTTGGCTTGGCTTGGCTTGGCTTGGCTCGGCTTGGCTTGATTTGGCTGGGTCTCGTTTGTCTGTTTTGGTTTGGTTTGGTTTGGTTTGGTTTGGTTCCGTTCGGTTTGATTTTGGTTTGGTTTGTCTTGGCTCGGTTTGGCCTGGCTTCGTTTGGTTGGTTGGTTGGGTCTCATTTGCTTGGTCCGATGTGGTTGGGGCTCATTTCTTTGGCTTGGTTTGGTTTTGTCTTGTCTGATTTGGTTTGGTTTGGCTTGGTCTCGTTCGGTTTGTGTTGGCTTGGTTCGGTTTCGTCTGATTGAGTTTGCTTCGGTCCGGTCCGGTTCGGTTTGCTTTGATTTGCTTAGTGTAGTTTCGTCTGGTTTGGTTTGGTTCGGTTCGGTTCGGTTCGGTTTGCTTTGATTTGCTTTGGCTTGGTTTGCTTCGGCTTTGTTATTCTGTTTGGTTTGGTTTTGGGTTTGGTTCGGTTCGGTTCGGCTTGGCTTGGCTTGGCTTGGGTGCAGTTGGGTCTCAGTTGTTTGTGCTCTGTCCAAATCCCTTCCGGTTTGACTTGCCTTGGCTTGGTCAGGCGTGGCGTTTGTTTGCGTAAATGGACCATTGTTACATTTTCGCCGGATGTCGCCGTGCTCCCACTGTGTGCATACATTACAGGGAGACGCAACCGAAGGAGAAGACACCGCAGGCGATTACACAGAAGGGGACGCCGAGGTTTGTCCCCGCGGGAGGATGGAACGGAGGGGGGGGGGGGGGGGGGGGGTACTCACTATGTCCTTGCCGTAGTCGTTCGACCATTCACCACGCATCCCTTTCGAGAGGAGGGAGTCTTGGCAGGCACTTTCGCCTCTCGTTAGGATTACTGTTTGCTTAGAGAGCACACACGGAGTTCCGGTTGGACATTCACGGGCAATGTCTTCGAGTGTTGGGTATACGCACGTTTCATTGCTCGATACAATAATGATGCACGGAAAATCTTACCGATGAATCTGGTAGTTTCAACGCCGCCCCCCTTTCCCCTCCATTTCTTCTCCTCGTCCCCCCCCCTCCCTCCCCTCCCCTCCTCATGCCCTTCTCCCCTCCCTCTCCCCCGCGCTTCCTACCCCCCCCCTTCTTCCCTCTCCCCCCCCCCCCCCCCCCCCCCCCCCCGCCAATTCCTACATCATGGCTCCTACTTCCCGCCCACCCCCACCCCGTCCCTTCCCGGGATTTCCGCATTTCTCGGACGCTTTTTTTCTTTCTTTCTCCCCCCTCCCCCCCCCCCCCCCCCCGGCCGCGCTGTACCTTCGCCGTCTATAGTACGAAACCCCTGCGGAGAACTTGGGGGACACCCAGGAGGAGCCGCTGTCTCTCTCCCGCTGCAGCACGGCCAAGGGAAATCTCTCCCAGATGCACGGTGGTGGTGGTGGCAGCTTGGCCAGGGAGGCTGCTGCTGTTGCTGCCGCTGCTGCTGCTGCTGCTGCTGCTGCTGCTGCTGCTGCTGCTGCTGGCAGTGGGGTTGGGGGTGGGGGTGGGGGGGGTGAGAGTGGTGCTGCTGCTGCTGGGGGCCGGGAGGACGAGCGGGCCAAGAGCGGGGTTCGCCGTACCGACGGGAGGGGGCGGCGTTGGGTGGGGCGACGGTCGGGGCGACACGCGTCGAGGTGCGCGATCTCTGCGTGTCTGGGTAAAAAGTAAAAAGCGTGTTTCCGGTTTGTTTTGTTTATTCCTTTTTTTCGCTTCCGTGGCACGTACTAGTTTGTTTGTTTTTTTTTTCCCCGTTTTGTGTTTTTTGCGCGATTTTTTGCTCCTTTTTTTTTTTTCCTTCTTCTGGTTATATTCGGTTATATTCGTTTTTTTTTTTTAGATTGGTTGCTTTGATAATCGTTGTTTTTTCTCCCCCTTGTCCCCCCCCCCCATGCGAGGGGGTCTATGATCATACGACTACGGCCATGCATGAGATCGAGTACATCTCTCCTATCGAGTACACCCCTCCCCTATCTACTGTACACAGGTTGAATTGGCGTCCATCGGCAACGGCCCTGTAAAACATGCCGCTCACTACTTGAGCTAGACAACCAGGGTACTGCTTTTTTTTTTTTTTTTTTTCGGCGTCGGTCACAGCTGTGGGTGGAGAACCTCTACTCCGCACAAGGGGAATGGTCGTATCACGTAGTGTTCATGGTAGGGCACCCAAGAGGCAATTAAGCAGTGCTCCCGTTGCTGTCTCTGGACGAGGCCACGCGGGAGAATAAATTAACTCATTGAAGCTGTCATCCATGGGCAAGTCTGCCTCACAAGCGGTTCTTAGTAGCATGCAGTTCACCGTTCATACTACTCGCCGAACACCTCACGGCGCTTCGCGCTTGGTGCAGGCAATCCGTCCTTGCATTGTAGGGATGCGAGGGTCTATGGCCATGCGACTACGGCCATGCATGATATCGAGTACACTCCCCCCTCCCCCCCCCCCACCTCTCCTCCCCTCCTGCCCCCTCCCTCCCTCCCGCCCCTCCCCCCCCCCCCCCGCCGGCTCGTGCCCGTTCTCCACACCCCCCCCCCCTATGAGATCGAGTACATCTCTCCTATTGAGTACACCCCCCCCCCCCCCCCCACGAATGTGACATGGAGGAGTTTGATACACCGAATAGCAGCGAGAAAAACGATCGCTATCCTAGGAGATACATGTTGGCCACAGGCGGCGAAACAGGAAGGGGATTAAATTTTGCAAAAATGTTCCTATGTAATATATGAAAACGACGTGTGACGAGCGCCCAACTGTTGGAGGTGTCTCTATTAGGAGTAGGAACGGTGCTCCGTCTCGAAAGGGATGCGTGGTCAATGGTCAAATGACCCAAGGCAAGCATCAAATGAGTATGCCCCCCCCCTCCCCGGCCTTCCGTACTCGTCCTCGGACCCTCATATAGACCGAGACCTGAACCACGGTTAGCCCCGCCGGAGTCGGCGTTTTCCTGCGCTATTCGGAGGCGATTAGACGGAGGGCTCGACTCCGAGGTGGACGGGAAGAGAGGACGAGATATTTACTTCATGGGCATCATCGACATATTGCAGGTGGGGTGGGGGTGGGGGGTATTCATTATCATGCCTGGCCGTAGTCGTATGACGGTGGGGGTGGGGGTGGGGGGTTACTCACGTCATGCGTGGCCGTAGTCGTATGACCGTATAATCTCGCATCCGTACAATGCCGGGACAGAGCACGTCGGGTTTTCCTCAAGGGAGGGGAGAGGGGGTGGGGGGGGGGGGGTGCTCATGTGAGGCATGGCCGTAGTCGTATGATCATAGACCCTCGCATCTCTGTGTGCAATGCTGGGACGGAGCAGGTCGAGTTTTTCACCTACTAGGCAGACATTGCTTGCACGGTTACAATCAATCGGGCGCGAAGTGAAACGTGAGGCGTTGGGCGAAGAGTGAGTCGCATTGAAGGGTGGATGAAGGGTGAGGGCTGCATCCTACTATTCATAAGAATCGCTTTTGTGAGGCGGGACTTTCTTGCTTTTATATGACAGCGTCCAATCGGGTAGGTCGGGGGGCTGTTTTCTTTCTTCTTTTTCTTTTTTCCCAGAAAGACAATTTTTTTGAAACGACCGACAGCTGTGAGAGAGGGAAGAAGGCTCTGTTCTGGAGTATCAGGACCGTTTTGAATTCGATATTTAGTTACCATACGGTTACTATTTTCCGTCACAGAGTGTTACATATATATATAACCTAGTGAAATATGTGGGCCCGTTGCTCCTCTGGGCTGATGGCATTAGGGTGCACAGAACGATTTTGTGTTATAATACACCCTGGGGCCAGCTTCGACAAAAAACATTTATCACGGGTGGCCATAGTGATCAGGACTCGAAAATATTCACAGAAAACTGTATGTATTTCCAGTTTTTTTTCTCGGCACATTTGGGTCTGATTGCTGTTGATGTCTTCCCACATAAATCTACCAGATATGTACGTGCGTATACCTCGCTTCAAACCGCTCTTTCTACCCGTCGACACCGAGCACAACTCCCAGTGTCCCTTTTTGCCCATTCTTTCATTTTGCACAGAGAGATACAAGCTCTTGTGGTCCCGAACCCCCGACACAGAGGTACTGCATGGTATCGCGGCAAGGGGAGGAGACTGTTTTTAATTGGTGTTAAACGGTCAGCCCTGTAACCCCACACAACCCCGACCGCCTGGGAAAATTCTCGGAATTTTCTTATGAAACAAGTATATATATATATTTTTCCGATGTGGGAATATTTTGCGTGGTTGCTTACGGCGATGCAACGAGCTTCGGCCGTCAAAATCACGTGGGAGCGCCCCCAACACCATCGCCAACCCCAACCCCAACCCCAACACCAACACCAACACCAACACCAACACCAGCGCCGATTATCAGTACCAACACCAACACCATCGCCAACACCAACACCAACACCATCACCGAAACCAACACAAGCACCATCACTGGTACCACGAGGCAGTTACGTACTGCTGTAGTATATTCGTTGCCGTGTCCGGAAGTGGCCACACCAGAAAACAGGTCAATCCACTCGAAAGCTGTCACCCACATGCAAGAAAGTCCGCCTCAAAGGCGGTTCTTTCCTGAGGGTGCAGCACACCCTCCATGCGACTCTGCGCAACTCCCCACGGCGCTTCGCGGTTGGTGCAGGCAAGCATTGTCTGCCCGGTCGGTGAAAACCCGACGTGCTCCGTACCGGCATTGAACGGGATGCTAGCGTCTATGGTCATATGACTGCGGCCATGCATGCCAATGAGTACACCCGTCCCCCCTACCCGCCATAGCAGCGGGAAAACGTTGTTTGCAACGATGATAAGGTCAACCCGGTAAATTTGAGTTGGGAGTGGGGAGAAGATGAATTGCCGATCGTAGACCAGTATGCATACCTTGGCGCAGAGATCTCAAAAGACTGCTCTTGGGATACACATATAGCAAAAGTAATAGGAAAGGGTAAAGTACAAGTAGGCAGGATGGATGCGATCCTAACAGACTCGCACCTTGACACCACACTAGGATTAAGAGATGTATCCTGATGAATGTGATAGTACCAAAGCTAGAATATGCAGGAGAAACATGGGAAGGGAACGCGAAACTCGTAAACAGTTGGAAACGGTACAGATGACAGCAGCTAAAACAGTCCTAAGATGCTCCAGTACGACTAGTAATACAGTATTAAGAGCAGAATTGGGAATGCGCCCACTCAAGACAAATAGAGACATGAGAAAGTTGAACTGGCAATATAAAGTAAGGAACATGCCCAAAAAAGAGGTTGCCAGCCATAGTTGGTGGCGCTGTATGGGAGAAAGTAACAAAAGGGCGAGCTGGAATAAGGTGGGATGGCGTAGTTGAGAAAGTATGGAAGGATATTAGGGGAAAACCCAGAAGAGATGATGTCCGCCGGGAAGTTTGGGAGATACAAGGCAGAAGTAGAAGAAAGGATAGAAAGAAGGGAGAGGCTAGCGCTAAGAAACAAGGTGGAATCGGAAAAAAAAAAAAAGAGATATACGGGGGATTGAGGGAAGGAATAGAATGAAAACGTATTTGCACGGCCCAAAAAATGGACTTCGCGAAAACGCTGAAACTGCGCTTTCGTGTAGGGGACCTGGACCTGCCAGAAAGAAGAAAGAGGTATACCAGTAGCCGGGAGGAGGAGGAAGTAGATGCACAGATGTGCCCGTGTGGCAAAGCAATAGAGAGTAGAACTCACATAGTAGGAGAATTTGAATACACAAGGAGGAACGGGATGTGTTACGAGAGGAGATGAGGGAAATAGACGAATGTGACATGGAGGAGTTTGATACACTGAATAGCAGCGAGACAAAGATCGCTATCCTAGGAGATAGATGGTGGCCACAGGCGGCGAAAGAGGAAGGGGATAAGATTAGCAACAAGTTTATATGTAATATATGGAAACAACGTAATGAGCGCCCAATTGTTGGAGGTGTCTCTATTAGGAGTAGGAACGGTTCTCCGTCTCGAAAGGGATGCGTGGTCAATGGTCAGATGACTAAGGCAAGCAACAAATGAGTACGCCCCCCCAACACCACCCACCACCCCCGCCAACACCACCACCCCACCACCACCACTAACACCACTCCCCGCCCCCCCAACCACCACCACCACCACCACCACCACCACCGGGTCAGGAGTACAACGCACGTAAGCACGGAGAGACGTTCTTGAAGTCGCTGGCGCACGACAAGTCCGAGATCTCCTGCGTCAATCCCCAAATCTACTGCCAGCGCTTCAACGACTTCCTCGAGAGGCACACGGACTAACCAAACACTCTTGTGTTAAGGGCGAGGGCGAGGGGGGGGGGGGGGGGGGGGGGGGGGGGGGGGGGGGGGGGGGGCGGGGGGGGGTGTACTCGATAGGAGAGATGTACTCGATCTCATGCGTGGCCGTAGTCGTATGACCATAGGGGGGGGGGGGGGGGAGGGGGCTACTTGTTTTTTTTTGCTTGCCTTAAATCATTTGACCGATGATGTCTTACCCCTTCAAGGTCACAGTAATCAGTCCCAAACTTTGGCGTGTGAGCGTCGTCTCTGCCTGGTCGGCGAAAACCAGACGTGCTCCGTCCCGGCATTGTAGGGATGCGTGGGTATTATGTGGTCATATGACTACGGCCAGGCATGATAATGAGTACCCCCCCTCCCCCCCCGTAATTAGCTGGCTGCTGTGCCTGTGCCGTTTTCGTATATCGAGTTGGATTTGTACAACTCTGGACGGAAATACAAGAACCGTTGGGGTAGTAATATGGCTATATGACTATACCGAAGCGTTAGTTGTCTAGGGTACCCGATTACTACTACTACTACTACTACTGTTGTAGACCTGATATTTTAGGCCATATTCGGGTATTTACCGGGGTACCCCCAGAGTATATACCTGAGTACCGTATACCCGAGTACCCCCAGACCCCCAGAGTATATACCCGAGTACCCTATACCCGAGTACCCGCAGAGAATATACCCCCGGTACCTCCAGAGTATATAGCCTTCTGAAAACGCCCTGATTTGGTTGAAAACCTTGCAGGAAGCGTTTCAGAGTGAGTGCTAGCCCTCCCTTCGCCCCCCCCCCCCCCCCCCCCCCCCCGCTCCCCCCCCCCCCCACCGCTCCCCTACCCCCCCCCCTCTTTTTTAAGGTTGGCTGTTGCGTCGCGTGTCGGAATATCTTCACGAGTAAGCGCAGGGATGGATGCACACGCTTGCTGTTACTGTGCTTGCTTTGCTTGCTTGCTTTGCGTGATTGCTTGCTTGCTTGTGACAATGTCTGATACATTTTGTTCGTCTGTGTTTGTTTGTGTGGTTGTTTTGCTTACCAGGGATTTCATAGTTTATTCTATTTTAGTTTTTTACCTGTCGGATTTTTTTTTTGGGGGGGAGGGGTTCGATTATATTACTTGTCTGTTTGTTTGCTCGTTTTTTTTTTTTTAAGCACTCGCTTGCGGGTGTTTCGAAGGCATGAAAAACGTAGTTTGTTAAATTGGTTGTTTTTGTTTGTTCCAGTGTGGTTTTGTTTTCTCGAGCGATAGAGAGAGAGGGAGGGAGAGCGAGAGGGGTAAGAAACTCGATTCTGCAGAGGGAGGGAAGGGAGGAAGGGAGGAAGGGAGGAAGGGACAGGTTCTAAGGACAGTTGTTGTTTTTGGTGCTTTCTTGTTTTTTTTCTGCGTTGACCGATTTCCACAACGCCCGCGTCGCGTTCTAGGCTCGATACAGGTGGCCGTGACCTATAAATGTAAACGCAGTAGTGTAAACGCAGTAGGACACCCAGGAGCGGTTGTTAGTGGGGTTTCGACTAAAAAGAGATGGAGTGGAGATAGGGGAGGGGGGGGGTTAAGGGACTCATACCGTTCAGATCGGGTGGTCTCTTGTAGGGCATGGGCAATGCTGCTGTAAGCAAGCGTTCCATGCTGTGGTAGAAGGGTTTCGATGGTGAAAGCAGTGGGTTGAGGGAGCAGGGGGGGGGGGGGGGGGGTAGGGGGTTCTCCTTGTCAAGCTCGGGTGACCCTCTTGCGTGGCAACCGCAATGACGCTGTAGAAATAAGTCTGTGGAGCTCGTGGCGTGTGTTTCGTTTGTTCACACCGAGTTCCACCACCCTCTAACTACGGTACGAAACAACATTTTTTTCCCCCTGTTTTGGCTTGTTTTGGGTTTTTGCGTATTTTGTTGCCCTTGTTTTGTTCATTTCTTTTGTTTTTGTCGTAATTTTGCTGTGCTCTCTTTGTTTTATGATGTTTAGTTTGTCTATGTTGTTTGCCCTCGTACTGGTTCTATACATCTTTTTTCTTCTATTTTTTTTTTTTTTGTTTGTCTGTATGTTTCCGTTCTTGTACGTTTTGTTTAGTTCTACCTCTACTACAGTACTGCTACTTTAAAACATATATTTTTGTTTACGGGGAGATAGTTCTGGTGGAAGTGGGGCGGGGGGGTGGGGAAGATCCCGGCCTGAGCAGGATTTGGCTAAAAAATTCTGCGCACAGTCAGTGCCATGGTTGGGCGTGGATGGGTGGGGGTCGATGGGAGAGGTCGCTGATTTACAAGTAGGCTGATAAAAGTCGACGATAAAGCATTTCGTTAAGCTCGAAACTTGGTGCGCTCTCGTGCGTGGGTGGGGGTGGATGGGAGAGATCACCAATTTACAAGTAGGCTGATAAAAGTCGACGATATAGCTTTTCTTTTTAAGCTCAAAACTTGGTGTGCTTTGCTACTGCTGCTGCTGCTGTTGTTGCTGCTGCCAAGCTTTCATGATTCGGAGGGATCAGGCCCCCCTTTCATTGTGACATACCTGGTAGATGTTTGGGGGGGCAGCTATAGACGATACATCCCTGATGGATCTATACACGATCTGGTCTGCACAATCTAGATCAGATTTGCCGGGCGGCATGGATCTATCTGTGATCTGTGTGACACCACGGCTGGGTGGGATCGATCTGTATGTTGCGGCCTCTTGCACAGAATAGCATAACGGCAGAAGATGTTGGATCTATAATGAGGTAAATCGTGTCATGGATCTAGATCGTCATCAAGACCGTCAAGTAGATCGTGATCTAGATCGTTGAGTAGATCGTGGTCTGCACCGCTTTTTTTTAAGTTACTGCCGCTTGCTGCTGCTGCTGCTGCTGCTCAGTCTTGTGTCCTAGCGATCGGTCCCAATCAGTTTTTGCTTTGTGCGACCCCTCGTTTCTTTTTTATTCCTCTCCTCTCCCCGTGCGTGACCTCGTGGCTCTCGCCCCCCTTCTCGCTGAGGGAGGAGGGAGGGGTGGGGCAAGACGAGGAGGGGTTGTACTCGACAGCATGCATGGCCGTAGTCGTACGACCATAAACCCTCGCATCCCTACAATGCCGAGGACGGAGCACGTCGGGGTTGTCGACGACCAGGGAGTGACATGGCTTGCACCGAAGCGCGAGGAAGCGCCGCGAGGAGTTGAGTGCGTCGAAGGAAAAGGGGGACCTGCATCCTCCTGAGAACTGATTTGTGATGCGGACTTGCAATGGATGACAAGCTTCGAACAAATTGGATAAGGGAAGGGGGGGGGGGGGGGGGGAGTACGAGGGCAACGGGGAAGAGAGGGGGAGGGGGGGGGGGGGGGGGGGGGATGTTGGAGCTTGTTTTCGCGCATGAAGTCGGACCGCGGTCTCTTTTTTTCACTCCTGTCACGACGGTTTTCGACAGGCCGGTCCACCGGCCGCGAATCAAGGCACAAGCAGGAGAGGCAGAGGCGCACACAAGATAGGAGAGGCGCAAAGAAAGCAGAGTGTGTATTGTGTCCATGGAAAAGTGTTATTGGTTGATTGATTGATTGATTGATTGATTGATTAGTTGCTTACATACAATGCGTTCATAGATAGGCTTCTGGTTACGGTCGAGTGCTTGCGGACTTGGAGGGGGGGGGGGGTGCCAGCTGCTTAGAGGGACCGGGCGCCGATGCGTTCATCAATGAATTCTACCATTTGAAGGACGAGCATCTCCCAAGAGCAGAGAAATTCAAGCCTAGCACCAGCCTCGCCAGGGGAGGGGTGGGGGGGAAGAGGGGGAGTACCAGGCGGCATTTGGGGTGGGGGGGGTGGGGGGGGCAGGCGGCATCAGGCAAGCACACGTGGATGCAAGGGATTAGGCAAGAAGTCGGCGGCCGCACGCATATGATTTATATACAGGCAGCATGCATGCATGACTCATTCGCGCGTGCATGCTCTTTTTGCCTTTTTGCTTGATTTTGGCGTGCCGTGTCGCTGGCTGTGCTGTACGTTCGTGAGTGTGAATTGAGTGTGTGTTTGTGTAGCAAGACGGGGAGGGGGGGGGGTGCTAGTTACAGCTTTGAAGGTGTTGTTGTTGTTGTTGTTGTTGTTGGGCACAGCAATTTACTGCGCGTACACGTTGCTGAAAATTGGTTGCGCAGCAAAAACAACACCAAGGACAGCGTTGCTTCTTCTGGCTTGCAGCGGGACGACACATTGTTTGCTGCAGCAGCTGGTGTGCAGCCGTGCTGTTTTTGACGACGCGCTGTTTGTTATTGCTGGTTTGCAGCGTAAAAACACGTGTTTTTTCTGGTCTGCAGCGTAGCAAACACGCTGTTGCTGGCTTGCAGCGATCGGTGTCGCGTCACGCGTCACCAACAACAGCACGTTCCCTGTGACCGCTGGGTTTACGGCCTCTGTTGTTTTGTAGCGGCACGTTGCTGCTGGTTTGGATTGTCTTGTGTAACGGCACGTTGAGTTGGCGGTTGTTACTGCTACTTCTGCTGCTGCTGTAACTGCGTTTCGTGGTTATTAGGCTGGAAGGCGTTAAGCGCACCGCGCGCGCGCGCGAGGTAGCAGAGAGAGGCACGCTTCTGTGTCATTTCGTGTACAAAAAAACGATGGTTTTGCTTTTGTTTTGATTATCTTGATGCGTTTTTTTTTTTCTTCTTCTTCTTCTTCCGTGTTTTTTTCTTTTCATGCGCACGAAATATCTGCATGGAGCTGATGGATGAATGGCGCATGCATGCCATGTATTCATTATTTCTCGCGGGCCAGGCTTTGCCCTCTGCGCTTTTGGATGAAAAGGGTGTCATCTAAAAGCTATAAGCAGTAGCAGTGCCAGTAGCAGTAGTAGTAGTAGCGGGGGTACAAGGTATGGGTAGTACTAGCTGTAACGCTCACGATGGTGTGTGTGCTGGGTTGTATTGCAGAGGACATCCATCTCGGCTCTTCTTGGGGACGTGTTTTACTTGTTTGTTTTTTTTATTTTTTATATACCACAGGTACGTGTGTTTTTTTTTTCCTGCATGTATCAGGTACGTCTACGTCTATACGCGTACGATGAGGTACAAGTAGTAGTAGTAGTAGTAGCTCTTCTAAGAAGATGATGCCTGGTACAATTTTTGCTCGGATTTTTGACGGGATCGTTTTTGGTGTGTGTGCGTGCGCTATTTTGTTTGTCATCCTCGTTTTTTTTTTCGACGCGTTCTACGATAATAGAAGTAGCACATTTCCCCTAAATTATTTTTTGAACGACGGGGCTCCTTAACCCAAAATCGTCGTAATGCCAGTCTTATTTCGAAAAATGACGTTTTTGTATACTTGGGCCATGGGATTCTTCATCGGGATGCAATTTGATTATTGCTGAAGTCAATTTTCGGGTGAGGTATGGAGCTCCTTAAGGTCAAGTTGGGAGCCTCAGAAAAATTAGGGTGGAACTCTATCGTAGAACGCCTCTTTTGTGCGCAGTTATTAATATTAATAGTTGCGTCGCCTCCTTGTTTGCTGTTACTACTATTTATTATGTGATTTGTGCTTTTCAACCCTGCTGGGTTTCCAGAGAAGAGGCGGAAAACGTCACACATGAAGGGTTGCAACGTTCGTTACTAAGGGTAACAACGTTACACATGAAGGGTAACAAAACGTTAAACATGAAAGGGTAACAAAACGTTACGCATGAAGGGTATCAAAACGTTACGCATGAAGGGGTGACAAAACGTTACACATGCAGGGTAGCGACGTTAAAAAAAGCTTATTACTCAATTATTTACGAGGGGCCAGAGTAAATAGGACCTACGGTACGCACAAAAACCTGTATATTTCCCTATTTTTACCAACAATATTTGGTCCTATTTACTATGGACCCCCGTAGTAGTAGTGGTATCCTCGTCAGTCGTGGGTTCGAAGTCGGTTCGGTTGTTCATAAGAAAGCCCAGAATATGATTTTTGGAGACAAAGACCTGTTTCTGAAGCCGATGATGTTTTGTTCACTATTAATTCAGACGAAATTGTTCCGGACAAATATTCTCCGATACATACCGGATACCAGGTAGGCACAGGTTCAAAGCCGGTTGATTTTACTATCACTAAGAAACTCAAGCTAAAAGTTCGAGACATCTATCAGATCTCCCCGCGCGAGCCTCGAAGACCGAAGACCGGTTGCAGCTGCACTACTATAAGAAAATCGGTTATAAGAAAACCAAAACGATGTTTTTTTTCGAGGTTCTCCATGCAATGCATGCATCTATCTGTCTGCGATGACTTCGATTATTCTGGTTGCACCACACGAGTCTTGAGAGACACAACAAACAAATAAATGCATACGCGCGTTGGACAGATCGATGATCTATCTGTCTACTTTAGATCATCTACTACCCAGATGATCCGAGCCTGCCGGCATGAGCTGTCGAGCAGGACCTGCAGGTCCAACCCAGGAAATGCGTGCTATTAATAGGCCATGCATCATACAGAATACACAGCTCACATCCGGCAGCATGATGATGAGCTGGATCTGATTAACGGTACAGATCAGGAGTCAATCCATCATCTGCCCTCCTAGAGGATCTAGATCATGTAGCGGGAATACACTACCTGTCCGATAAGTGCACGAATCCGATGGATTCCACGACATGTCTCCGCGATGATGACAGTTTTTCGAAGCTCGTTCGCCAAGAAACCCAGGTATATTCTGCGAGGCCTTACAGTAGTACAGTAGTACGAAGTGGAAGCCGGATTACGAAAACGATATCTTTTTCAACACATTATTAATTAATTCAATTTTTATTTTTTCTGCGATAAAATAGCATCGAACTCGGTTCACTAACAAAGCCCTAGCGGGTTTCGAGACAGACGCACACATATTTCGTCAGAAAAAAAAAAAGGGTTCTTCCACTGCTGTCCACCTCTAAGGCGTTTCTCCTTGGGTGAGCGCGTTGTCTGTCTGTCTTATTCTTCTGGAGGGAATGTCCCCACCCACGGCTAGGAAACCCGCGAAAAAGCGCACACCAATCAGCGCACAGCAGTAGTAGCAAATCGGGCGCCAACCAGCAAACACCGATGGGACCGTCGTCTGTTTTCCCCTGGAGTGAATCAACGCCTCCACCCACGCATGGCTAGGAACTTCACGAGGAACACACCAATCAGCGCACAGCAACGATGGGGCAGCAAAACGGTTATTCCCACTCAAGGCTAGGAAACCCAGGAGAAACACGCCAATCAGCGCACAGCAAATGGGGCAGCAAGACGGTTCGTCCACGCTGTTTGCACCGACACCTCTCGAGGCTTTGGACGAGCGCGTCGTCTGTCTCCCCCCTACTCTTTGTTCGCCCACGCTAAAAGGCTAACAAGCGCACACCAATCAGCACACACCAACAATGGGGCACCAATCAGCGCACAACCATGATATGGCCATCGCATGTGTTATTCCCCTCGGGGAGAATGCCCCCACCCACGGCTAGGAACCCGTGAGAAACCTATCAATCAGCGCACGGTAACAATAGAATTATGCTGAAACGAGAAAGTATGGGAAGTCAACCATCCTTTGAAAAATAGAACCGCTACGCATGGGGAAAAGCAGGCGCTGCACCGTCAATCAGCGCAAACAACGACGGCGTACTAAATCAGCGCACAGCGTTGAGGCGCCTGCCAATCAGCGCAGAGCGGCAATCAGCGTACAGCTTACAGCTTTTTCATACGCATGGGGCGCGCGCTCAGATACACCACTATTAAAATACCAGACAAAAACGCACCAGGTCACAAAGGTTGGATCTGAATTCTGAACGTACAATTGGTCGTTGCACGAGGGCCCCGACATTATTCTTGATCCCCCCCCCGCCCCGTAACGCCCCTATATTATATACCTGGTATAAATGTAGGTTGGGTTGGCGTCGGTTGGCGACGACGCTGTAAAACACGCCTCTCACTGCGAGAGCTAGACAACCAGGGTAATTTTTTTTTTTTGGCGGTCACCGCGGTCGGGGGTCAAGCCGATCATTTTTGTTCGGGGAGAACCTTAACTCCGCACAAGGGGGATGATCGATCGTATCACGCGGTGCGTATATGGTAAGGCACCCACGAGGCAGTTACTTAGTAAACCCATTGTTATTTCTGGGAGTAGCCACACCTGAAAATAAATCAATTCATTTGACGCTGTCATCCATATGCAAGAAAATCTGCCTCAAAATTCGATTCTTCGTAGGATGCGGGTCACCCTTCATGCGACTCGCTCAATACCTCACGGCACTTCGCGCTTGGTGCAACCAGTGCCGCTGTTATTATTACCTAGCATATATTTTTCTTCGCCATCCGCGACTCCTCCAAGAGTGCCTCAAAACTCAAAAACGCAGCACATTGATCGGAGTAAGAAGTAAAAAACAAGAGAACGGAATGGCAACTCCGAACTCCAAACTCCATAAAAGCTTATAATCCCAGTGCACGAGCACGATACGATACGATATTACATAAGGGTTACAAACACCCAACAGAATTGAACTGACGAGTACAGCATCGACTACACCACCAGCAGGCAGGACAAGGTGCGGGGATCGCTCCATCTCAGCCCCCTCCCCCCCCCCCCCCCCGCCCCCAACCCTCCCCCCTGTTCCTAACGCTCTCGCTTACATCGAAACCTCTTCGCCTCATCGAATGGGGCTCGTAGAATAGCGGCGCGATTGTTATTTACAAAATTATATACCTGTACATGTACCAGATGGCCACGCGCAAAGACGGGGATGGATGCGTGGGTGCGTGTGCCGGAAAAAAAAAAAACGGATCTGGCTCTCTGCGGCGAAAAAAAAATTCCCCCCTCCCTCCTGCCCCACCCGATCCCCCCCCCGCCCCTCTCCCCTCCTGCCCCCCCCCCAGTCGAAAAAAACGGATTGGCAAGGCCGTTAAAAAAACCGGCTTGCAAGCAACCGGGCGTAAAAACACCCGACTCGAACAAACAGCGGCGATCACTCCTGCGGAGAAGGTAACCAAAACCGAACCCAAACCCGAAAATCAAAACACGAACAAGAAACCAAACTCAAGACGGACACCGACACCAACGTAGAACCAAAACCGCAAAAAAAAACTGAAACAACAACAAACGAGAGGCGAGAAAAAAAAAAAAAAAACCCCGTCACACACTACATTCGCCGCCCCGTCCCAAGAAACTTACTACCAGGTACTTGATAACAGCGTAGGGGGTCTGCAACACCAGCAGGAGAACCTTATCACGACGAAGCACCAACTTTTTTGGAGGAAGCGTGTGGGCAAACTATACCACTAACGTCCGGGTGTACATGATACCACTTGTACCACGCTGGCCGGGAATTCGACGAACGTTTCACCTCTGACGTGAGGTATAAAACGGTGATTATACTTCGGGCCAGCGGTGGTACCTGGTATGTCTTGGCCGCTTCTGGACTACACCCAACGTTTCGGGTAAAAAATGCTTGGGAAATACTAGGGTGGAAACATGTATGCAGCGGTAAGAAAGAAGGGTTTTCCTATGACTTGCCACGCTGTTCAAGCTCGGGTACTCACGTGCACGTAGGGGCACATTTTCAAGCCACACCAGCATCATGCATGCGCGCAAGAGGGCCTACACATAAACAATCTGTATGTATTTATATGTGAGGAGAGATCTAGTCTACATATGATGCGAGCCCCCCCCAAGGACGCATTTTGGCGTAAGGGGGGAAAAATACAACAGAACAATGCGGAGGACGGCACGGAAGAAAGGACGAAACACCAGCAACATGAAGCAAAAGCAAAAGCAAAAAAAGATGAAACAAAACGTAGGAAAATACGAAAATACGCAAAATACAGAAACACATCAAAAAGGCCCCTCTGTCGAGAGAAACGAACCAAAAAACGAAAATCGAGAATCTGATCACTTGTGGGCCTTCCCGCGAGGCTTGGTCTTGAACGCAAAGGCCCCCACCCTCTTCCTCGCGTAGTAAGGGTCCTCGTCCTCCCCGTCCCTCTTCGCATCCGCAGCCTTGCCCCCCTGCCCAGCTGCCGCCTTCCTCCATAGGTAAACGGCCCCGCCCCCATTACCGCCTCCATCCACAAGGGTAGGGCCTGAACAACCCCAAGAGCGTGGAGGCATTCTTCCCCCTCCGCCAACGCCCCCTCCCGCCATCGCCGCCGCCGCAAGCCGGTCACGGAACGCCTGCGACCTGGAAAAACCCGACCGCTCCCGTGGAGCTCGGGGCCATGAGCATGTCTCGGAAAGAGATGGAGGCGGCCTTCTTCGTGAGTGATCCGCTTCCCTCGGCAGAGAGTCGGGAAGAGGGGGGCGTGGGCGGGTGTACGCCTTGCTGCTGATGCTGCTGCTGCTCCTGTGGTTCGACGGCGCTGTCTCTGCAGCTGCCGCTGCCGCTGTCGGCGACACCTTCGCTATCGATGTCGGCGACGTCGTCGATATCCCACATCGGGCTGTTCACGGCGCACTGAAGCGCGACCTCGATCGTCACCGCGGCTTCCGCTAGAAGCCCACTTCCCTCATTTCCCTCGCCTCCCCCGCCTCCGACGCTGCCACTGCCGCCGCCGCGGTCACCGTCGCTGACGGCCACCGGACACTCCGGCAAAGCTCGGCACAAATCATCGCCCGCCTCTTCCGCCTGGCACACAGCATCATCGCTGGTGCAGTCGCACCAAGAAGCGGCGTCGTCCTCCCCCCCCCCCCCCCCCCTCACCCTCGCCACCCTGCTCAACAACGCCTTCAATCGGATTTCCAATCGTTCCCGTCCAGTCTCCGGTCACCAGCGCCCACGCTCCACCCGCCATCGCCGCTGCCGTGTTAGTAGCAGTAGCAGTAGCAGTAGCAGTGGCAGGGGGCGGGTTTGCCCCAGCGGAGCCCTGTGCCGGTCCTGCCCCCTCCACCGCTTGTTCCCCGCAGGACACTACCTGCCAACCATCGACTCCGGTTCTCGTCTCATAAGAAGCGATCTCAGCTCCGTTCTCGGTTCCGTTCCCGGTTCCGTTGCCGTCCGACTGCGCGGCGGAACCAGTGACAGTCGAACCACTGCTCACTTCCGCATCCTGGCCAGTCTCTGCGCCGGTCGTAGCCCACCGCAGCCACCACCCTACCCGGGACAGCCCTCCTACCGCGCCACCATTACCGCCACCACCGCCACTACCGCTCACCTGCGCAGCCTCGGCGATGGAAGTGGCAGCCACCGCTTCTGAGCAGGAAACCGCTCTGGTCAATCCATCACCACCACCACCACCACCGCTGCCGCCGTCCTCCACCCCATCTTCTCCCGCCGCCCCCGCGCGCATCATAGTGATGGGCGGGGCAAGAAAGAGGCCACCCCGCTTACTGGAGGAGGAGCAGCCTGCGAGGAGCGCTAGGGGCGGGAAGTGCGTAGGGTCTGAGGCACCGGAAAAGCCCACGCTCTTTCGGGTGGCCACCGCTTTTCCCGCTTCCGCTGCCACCGCCGTGTCGACCACGCATCCGGCAGTGGAAGCGGTAGCACAAACGGAATTGGAATCGGATTCTGGACCGGATTCGGAATGGGATTCGGGCGCAGAAGGGGCGGCCGTGGGAGGGGGAGACGTCGCGGCAAGAATTGCCTGGAGGGTCAGGACAATAGGTTGTCCCCTGCGCGGCTGAGCGTCGTGCTGCTCCCCCTCTACCCCCACCCCACCACCCCGCACGCCTGCCAGACCAGCAGGGGCAGCTTTAGCATCAGCATCATCAGCCGCGGCACAGCGCTCAACTTCGTGCAGGAGGTACTCCAGGTCCGCAGCATCAAGGTAGGCGCTGCGGACATCGTTAGTCTTCCGGCCCACCCCTTCCCCGGGTCGGGAGGGCGCAGCAGCAGCACACCGCGGTCAGCGTGACCCTGGCCTTGGGTTTGACCGGGGGCGTTCCCGCCCCCTCCCCGAGGCGTTTTTCCCCCTCGGTAGTCGTAGGAAACCGTGCCGGGGTAGTCCGCCGGGTCGATGGAACCGGTGGGGCCAATGTAGGCCCATCCCTTAGATCCGTTGAAGAGGGCGCGGCAACCGTTGTGGGCGTCGAGAGAAGAGAACGCTGACACCGTAGGTGTAGACATTACCAAAATAGATGTGATTTGTTGTACCGAGTAGTTGTTTTTTTTTCTTTTGTATTCGAGCTTTTGCCGGCTTTTGCCGGTCGTTCCTCTTCTTTTTTATTTTTTTATCTTGCTTGTGGCCTCCCTCTCTCTCTTGAGGCAGGGTCGAGTGGAGCCGAGGGCAAGAGGGCAACGTGGTCGTTTGGCTTCTGCTTGGTAACTTTTTGCTGATGAATATATAGAGCAAAGCTGTCGCTTGGGCGAGAGTTGCTCGGTGAAGCTTGCTTCGACCTCCTGCGTTTCAGAAGTCTCGTAGCGGTGATTGGTTGACACCTGGGGTACAGGGAGCGGCGTTACCGGGGGGGGGCGGGGGGGGGGGGGGGGGGGGGGGGGAGGGGGGGGGGGGGGATTCCGGGCATGAGTTCGAGGTGCTAGGTTAGCCTTAAGACGAGCCGTGTTGATTACTTGATACTACACTTGATAAAACCAAAAATACGAAAGCTGTGAGATCAAACATTTCACCATGGGTCATCTCTTTGCAAGCTTGGAGTGATACCATTATAACACTTGACATCAAAGAGTGCTACGGGGTGTGTAGGTTTTCGAGTGGTCTACAAAAAACAGCCTAAGACATCAAATAGCCGTCGCTCAATTTTCTGACGCTTCCAGACACCGAGATGTTACAGCGCACTCAATCAACCCTGCACGAACAAATTCCACAGCTGGCAGATTGCGTCCCCATCAACCGAAATACCAGTGATGGGTTTTCAAATCTCCGTGTGCAGAGTGATTGTGATACACTTACGTGTAGGCTGACCGACCGTCTTTGAAAAACCGTCCTGTTTGGCCCTCTGAAAATATATGTCATCCAGGGCAGTCACCATGCCATACCGGTACATATTTCATGAGGTCACTTGAACCCCGTACCACATACCAGGCACAGCAATGGTCCCTCTCGTAGTGCGCCAGCCAACAATACCGGCAATATCTGCAGCGGCAAACGGCACTATTCATAGCACACTAGTTAACCATTAGCGCCAAGCGGTTTCACAGGCACTATACCTTGTAGGGAGAAGGTCGGCACGATGTGTACGCAACCGGCACTATAGAGGGGCCACTACTGCTGTACTACAGTAGTATAATAGTACCGTAATAGCACGCGCGAAGGGCATCACGCGCAGTTTGCATACATGCTTGTGGACGATTTTTGACGAAACTCTCCCAAGCACAAAAACAAAAGGTCTACTGCTGTAGAGCAAGACTTACAGCTAGTAGGCTCTACCTATACCAGGTACTCTCTATACTGGTACGAGGTAATGTACGACGCGTGACATACACGTTACACGAGACACGAAACCAAACCCTATATATAGAGTACATACCCGTATACTGACGCTCTACTGCTATTACTATGGTACGTCCTCTGACTCAACACTTTGAAGTATCAGAACACGAAGAAATTCGAAGCAAATCCAGGAGCATTCTGAAGTTTCTGCGCGACCATGATTGCACGTACCGGGGGGTGGGGGGGTGGGTGGGGGGGGGCGGGGGGGGGGAAGCACGTACTGCCTGCCGCAGCAGTAGTATTATCAATAGTGTCCCCAGTATACCAGGTACCGGTACCTGGTGCGTACCAGGTGAGGTATATGGTAGCAGTGCAATGCATAGAGCCGTGTATTGAATATCAACATGAACAATTGATAGTTTCCTGGCGCCCATGCTGTACTGCTGTGCTGCAGCAGTAGTTACGTCGTCATGTCTGATGCAATGTACCAGAGTTGACAGCAGTAGTAGCCAGTGCATGGCTATCAGTGTTTGTTCGAGAAAACACTGCTGTAACTGGTACAACTGATCACCGTACGTACGTACAGCAACAGCGGTAGCCAGTATTAATATCAATAGCAGCAATTGCTGTATACTCAGGTTGCCAGGGGTCTATTACAGCAGTACTACGTATTAATAGCTCAAGGGACAAGAGCTTGTTTATTTACCACGGTTCAGTGCATTGCACTGCCATCATACATACGGGAGAACACGTTGGTACCCGCTGATTACTGAGCAGACAGGGGTACGTTCGTTCACTGTTTAGCACACAGCAGGCAGTGCCTCGTTATCAGCATCTGTTCGAGAACATACTGCCTAACCTGGTACTGGGACAAGCAGTACCCAGTACCCGGTATACATTAATAGCAGCAACTACTCTGTGTGATCGTGCCGGGGACTCACGATCTGTACCAGGCGCCTACTGCTGTTATTAATAGCTCGCGAGCTTGTTTACCACGGCTCCGTGCATTGCACTGCTATCACACATACCAGTACCAGGTACGTGACCGGGGGTTGGTGCTGCCGATTACTGAGCCGACACGGGTACGTTCGTTCGCCTTGCGCGAACAGCGAGGGCGGCGGGCGGTGGTCGGCGATGATCGATGGGTGAACAGAATCCGCACGTCACAATCATTTTTTCGTTTTTCGTTGTTCACTTGGGGAATCGTATTCTATTGCGAATGAAAATGAATGTATCATTCGCTCCTCTGCTCGATCAGTGGAACCGAGGGTACATTTAAAGACTGGTGATCTAACCACGCACGAGGACAGCGCTGTCTCACCATGGGAACTACAGCAGTACTCAAGAGTAGATGGTCATCGCAGCTCAACGCCACAACGAACGCTTGGTTCCAGCACACGAGACGAGACAGGGAACAGCTATTAATGGCAACCTCTTAAATAAGCAACATCTCCGAAAATAGAAGAATCCATTCGACATAATTGTAATAATAAAAACATCTTTATATATTCGGACATTTGGACGGAGTGGTGCCATGAACACCCACCACTGAAAACAAGCTTTGGACGAAAATGGAAGAACCGTTGAAATATTGATACAAATATTCAATCGGTCCTTAAATTTCCGGACAACATGGTTTCGTAGCACGTACTATCAAGGTATCGACAGTACTTTTTTTTTTTTTATCACAATACTTCCCTTGTTCGGGTATATATACTCGTAGTATCAGTGCGCAGAATGATTATTTTAAATTGTCTTGTTGACCCGGGCATCATCCAGGGGAGCCGCTGGCCTATATCTTTGACAAGGAATTACATATACGCGCGTTCGGTTTATCACAATACTTGTAAAATTCGGTAAAAACGGAATATAGACGAGACGTATTACGCAGCTTGCAAAGTTGAGTATCAACTATTTAATCAGTCGAACTCACAGCTGACGGTACTTCAAAATTTATAAAATACTTGTAAAATTCGGTAAAAATGGAATATAGACGAGGCGTATTACGCAGCTTGTTGCAAAGTTGAGTATCAACCATTTAATCAGTCGAACTCACAGCTGACGTATTTCAAAATTTATAAAAAAAAAATAATATTAATAGAAGCAAATTTCTTGACCAGTTTCATGAAGCCAACTCAAAACTGACACGTGTTTGCGATAACCGGACCGCAGAGTCAAGAGAAGGGCACAGGGAGGCACTGGTCCCGGCCTTCTGCAAGGTCAGTCCCAATTCTGAATGGCAGGCCCATCGCAACGAGGTAGTTTTATTGACGCAGGTGGTGTGAACACAGAAATGTCGCGCAAAAATAAATACTGGTACTCGTAGGCTATTATTGATAGGCCGCAATTCGACCGCTTGACTGACGGATATGCCTTGTCTAAAACAAGTATAAAGGACAAAAAAGGTCTAGACGTCTAGACGCGGCGAAAAAGACTAGTCAAAAATAAATAGCCTATTATTAATAGGCCGCAATTCGACCGCTTGACTGACGGCGATGCCTTGTCTAGAACAAGTATAAAGGACAAAAAAGGTCTAGACGTCTAGACGCGGCGAAAAAGACTAGTCTGCTGTAACTCTATCCGCAAATATAAGGATCGTTTGGTTATTAATATTAGTGTAAAAAATAGCTCTTAAATTTTCGGACATAGTGGCATCTTTGATACCAGGTCAAGGTATTTTGTCCGCACGGAAAGGCAAACCAACAGCAGTACGTAGTCACGAGTCACGAGTTGGTTGGTGCGAGCACGAGTGGCATGACTCGCAAAGATAATAGAGACACGGACAAGCAACACACCCAACAAGAACCTTCCGACCTCCTCCTCGCTGAGCCGTGCACTCACTACGACGACATACTCGTAGCTCGCTAGCTACAACCTCAACAGCTGGAGTGACGATTGACATCGAGCCCGAGCCTTCAACCTGTACGTTTACGTTTACAGAAAGTACCCTGATGAACGTAAACATAAGCACCGTTCGATCATAAACAGTGATATTAAAAGGTCTTTACATTTTCGGACGAAAGCGGAAAAAAAAGACAAAGAGCAACGGCACACAAAAGCGACTCTCATCCCAGACACAGCAGCACAGCTGACACACCGCACAGCAGTACGCTGGCAACAGGAGAACAATCACACACAAGCACACCCACTCACCCTTTTCCCAATGGGGCGAGGTTGGCCTCTCGCCGGGAAGCTTGAGCTCGGGTGGAGTTGAAAAGCAGCGAGTTGCGCCTCTGCGTGTACTGCTGTGTGAGGGAGGGTGGGTGTCAAAATTTCTTTTCAGCAGCAACCTACGAAAAAAACGTAGCTCTGGTTCTTCGATCTTGCATCGATCTTCGTGGCTGGGTAGGCTGTTTGCCGGAAAAATCTCAAAATCAGTGCTAGTTTTGTATATGACCACTGGAGGACGGATGAGAGTTTGAGATTCGTGATTCCATTATTTATTTCTGCTTTGCTGCTATTTTACCGCCTCCTGAAGAAACCCCGGGGAGGATATCCACGATCATCATGGTGCATACCCACGCGCAGCACAGCAGGATCTGGATGGAGTAAGTGTGTGCGCGGCGAGACGAAGCCAAACACCTGCGGGCAGCGTAACCCTCGCTTCTGGCAACAAAGAAGGTGCGAGTAGTGCGGCTCATACTTCCTACTCCAGCAGCAGCATCCCCTAGCTTTGGCATAACGGAATCCATAGCTCCTATTCCACTCACAGACCAAAAGTTGTAACGGAATTTTCCAACTCGACATTGGGCATCATCATAAACCTAAGTTGATTTTCGGATCGCCGCCCCTGGCTCTCACTCTGCGTCATCTTCCTCCCCTTCCTCCTGCCAATGATCGTCGAACACAGGCTATAAGGAGACGACAAGGCAAGAGAACAAGGCAAGCTACTGTTGTTGTAGTGTACTGGTAGCTGCCCTGATCTGGTAGTGATCCCAGAGCAAACCTGAAGCGAGAGAGTGCACTTCGTCAGGACAGAGGAGACGAGGAGGAGGAGGTGCGTGTTCGCAGCAGGACAGTACATACGTAATGCATGCGTTTATTTCGTGTTGTCGCGTACCTGGTACAGCAGTACTCTATTTTACTGCTGCTGCTGCTGCAAATACGTCGGCGAGGACGAACTACTACTCTGTACGTACTGCATACTCTGGTGCCTGGAAATACGCATTCATTCCGACTATCTTTGCATGCATGCGGGCTCCTCTTGTTCGACTCTCTTCGAGTTGTGGTTTTGCTGTTGCTATTTACAGCTGCTGCTGCTATTGTTGCTCCTGTCTCTGCTGGTGATTTCCAGCTGTGATTTCGACCACACGAAAAGAAATTGCGGCAGGCAGACCACGCACCCCAGGCCTCGGACTGCTGTTGTTGGGTACAACTTTTGCCCGGCGGTCATTGTCCACGGGCAAGACACCCAGCCCCCCTCTGTGGTGAGCATGCATGGCGTGTTCTGCTTGACGGTGACCTCTTTTTCCTTCAGGCAGGACGAGAGTTAAAGCAACGGGTGGGTATGAGAGTGAGTGTTGCAAAACTCATCCGATTCTGAGCCTCTGGGTGTGTACCGTTGTACCAGGAGGTGTGGCGTCAGAACACCTCGGGCGGATCATCGATTCCCACTTCATGACCCGACCTCATATGATCTGCAGTAGCTCGTATTGCCGTGTGACTTGTTTTTTTATTTTTTCTACCAGTATTTTTTAACATCGCTTTTACTTTCCAGCCTAATAACTCGTAGGAGATTTTACCCGCAGCGATCTTCTCGACAAGCCGTGGTCACAGGTGTCGTCCCTTCTTCCCCCCGGTACGTACCTTGGGCCTTTATTTTTCTGTCGCGCATAGGGTTCAGCGTTCCCGCTGCTCATCGATTTTCATCGAATGTAGCTGACTCACGCTTCACTCATATCACACTAACGCTTTCCGCTAATCATTTTTTTTATGCAAGAAAAAGTCTTTACGAGCATGCACCCCGCGAAATTGATTTTGATAGGCACGCGGATCACCTACCAAGCCACCGGGGACGCCGGCTTGAGCGGTCTAAATAATGTAGCGCATGTTTCCTACGTCGGATCTGTACTATGCACATTCTGCACAAACAACAACCTCTCGCAACTCACAACGCCTGGTAAAGGACTACAAACAATAGATGTTCTGGAGAGTTCTTCACTTTCTGTTAGTCTTTTTTAGAACAACACTTAGACTACACATTGTCGGATGCCAAGCATAATAATAATATTAATATTAATAATAATAATAATAATAATAATAATAATAATAATAATAATAATAATAATAATAATAATAATAATAATAATAATAATAATAATAATAATAATAATAATAATAATAATAATAATAATAATAATAATAATAATAATAATAATAATAATAATAATAATAATAATAATAATAATAATAATAATAATAATAATAATAATAATAATATTAATATTAATAATAATAATATTATTATTAATAATAATAATAATAATATTAATAATAATAATAATAATAACAATAGATAATCTACTGTAGATCATGATCTGTCCGACACGTGAAGAGTTCGCAATCAGGTATGTTTTGATGTACAGTAAATACCCAGGGTTTTCCTCAGGATGTTTACCGTTGTGAAAATACCGTGGGATTCCGCGGGATTCGGGATATTCCCGTGATCTCATTTTAATTAGAAAATCCCGTTCCCGTCCAACCCATCCTGTGGAACTATTCGCGGTCCCGATCCCATCCCGTGCAATTTTGGAAATCCCGATCCCGTGCCAACTACAGTAGTCCGTTAAGATCAAGGGTTGCGGGACACTTTGTATCCCTGGACAGGTCTGCCTTTTAAGTCGGTAATCGTTGGTACTCACGTGTGTTGCTTGCTTAGCTATAGAAGAAGAGCAGTTTTATTCCTTTCGTGCACGCGGAGACTGAGACCAAGCTCGTGCGCCTCTGAAAAACCCCTGGTTTTCCATCTAAGATACGCCTTCCAAGTACTACAAATACGTTCCCAGTGACTGAACCCAGGTAATTACCGGGCTTTCAACCTCATACAAAGCAGTATCTTCCAAGTACTACAAATACGTTCCCAGTAACTGAACCCAGGTAATTACCGGGCTTTCAACCTCATACAAAGCAGTATCATAACACTAGTCCACTCTGATGAACCGTGTATGCAGAATTATGGGAAATTTGTGGAAACCCCGATTCCACGAACTAGAACATGAGTCGAAGATGTGACTCCTCAAAACCCACTCCCACACCTCTGAACGGCGAGGCAACGAAGCCGGCAAAGTACGTAAAAAAATAAAGGGAAGACCTAGCCTTGAGGGGCAGGAAGAAATCGTCGATGAAAGCCATCGCCATGCCGCCCGCACGGGGGGGGAGGCGAGGAAGATGCACGCAAAAGCGAAAAGAGTGAGCACGGGAACGAAAAGAAAAAATAACACGGAAGACGGCAAGAACCACCTAAACCCAGTCCACAACTCTGAAAGCGCGTCCTAGGCCGCAATTGAGCGGCCGAGTGTCCAGACCGGTCCCGACGCTGGGCGGGGGGGGTAGGCAGGACAGAATACGCAAAAACACATCCCCAACCCAGCCCAAAAAAAGGAAAACACACCAGAAACATATCGGACAGAGAAAAATTCATCCCCCAAAGTCCAGGAAGACGACAAAAATTAAATAAATATCGAGTGTAGTCAAGAAGCGAAAATCAGCTATTCACGGCGGCATCTCGAGATTCATCTACGTTACGCTGGACCCCCCGTGTAAACGCGCTAGCAAAGTGAATTTGCAGACACCAAGAACCTCGTACAGCTCTCGTCGGAGTCGTGTAGTGCGCCGGAGAAAGAGGAAGCTTAATTGGTCCCGGGTCGTCCAAAAATCGAACCAAATATACTCCATCCGTCGGTGTAGTTGCGCTGATTTTCCCGAGCCACCACAGACCGTCGTCGCCCTTGTACCAAACGTGGGCCCCGTTGGGAAGTACAGTGTTGCTGTATCGGCGGAACCAAGCGGCGTGCGATACGCAACCATAGCCGGGTGCCAGAAACCGCTCGCCGTTACTCCGAGAAAGCGCCTGTTGTGCCGCGCCAATTCTCATTCGGCGGTACAGGTGGTTGGTTTGGCGGTGTTGGTTCGGGGTGCCGGCCCAGTAGCGCAAAATTACGTGGCGAGAAAGCTGAAGGTCCATTTCCCGTTCCCAGGATGGCCGGGATAGTCCCTTCCAGCGCGTCTCGTACATCATCGCGATAACGCCACCTCGACCTCTAACCGATTGATGTCCAACATTCTTTTCCACTTCGAGTCGTTCAAGAGGGGTCGAAACGTCGTCCTCGGTGACGTGGTACGGAGGGGATTTCTTGGAGAAATTGTTGAGCACGTATTGCGTCAACCCCGCCGGCAAATACTTCGGTATGTCGCCACGGTCGTGGGGGTTGGCACAGGACTTGCAGCGTTGAACAGATACGCGCCGGCGAGCCTCGGCGCCGGGCATATCGGAAGGAAGATCCAAATACAGGAGCTTTGCTCCGAGAGGGGATCTATCCGGGGTGTCCGCTGAGGAGCAGGGGCCAACTTCGAGAACTTTGTAGGGCCCGTCCAGTTGAGTGAGAGTTTGGCCTTGAGAACCTTGGCGTCCGTGTCTGGTTTCGCGCCCTGGCGGATGGTGGCCGCCGTATGGTACACCCACACCCAACCACCAACGTCAAATTTGGGGACCGGACGCAGAGCGTTGGAGAGGGCGGAGTTGCGGCGGTTCACGCGAGCGACAGTGAGGGCGTGGTGTTCTCGAACGATATCGTACGCGCTGCTGGCGGTCCGTCGCCAAGTCGCAGTAGGCGAGGTGGTCGCGGACCAAGCTCTGGTGGCCGGCGACTCCATCACGCTCGAAAATCGTGAGAGGGAGGCGTGGGAGCCGACCCATATGTACCTCGTTGGGAGCCAGACCCGTGGCGGCACTGACGGAATTGTTGTACGCAAATTCAACGTGAGGGAGCTGTTCATCCCAGTTCTTTTGGAGCTCCTTGACGACCATTGCCAACATCTGGGCCATCGTGTGGTTTACACGTTCCACCCCACCGTTGCCGTTTGGGTGGTAGGAGCTGGTGGCAAATTTTCAAACCCCGAGAAGCTGATATACGGCGTGCGAAAGCTTGGAGCAGAACTGGAGGCCGTTGTCCGAGAGGATGCTGCGCGGGCACCCCCAAAGAGGGATATACCGGTTGATGAGAATGTTCGCCGTGCCCTCAGCATTGAACTCTGCCGCTGTGACGGCGTACATGTCAGCTCGGCGGCTGAAACGATCAGTGAAAAGCAAGATGTAGGTATTACCTCGAGGCGTCGCCGGGAGGGGGCCGAAACAGTCGATGCTGACGGCGATGCCGGGCCCTTCTGGCAAGGGCAACGTGATGGAGGGCCACCGGACCGTCTGCCGCGATGTTGTCCGTGCTTGGCACTTTAAGCAGTTGCGTAGCCACCACCGGGTGCAGATGATCATGCCGATCCACCAGTAGAAACGTTCGAGCATACGTAGGGTGCGCGCGGTTCCTAGGTGGCAGGAAGCCGTGGAATGGCAAGCCTGCATGACCCAGGGGCGCATGACCAGCGGAACATAAATACGAATAGGCTCGTGGTTCAAATAAGCAGGCCGTACGACCCACCGGGCGTGGCGTATCCGACGCAGGGGGGGGGACGGCTGTCGGACAAGTAGAACGATGCCCGCGTCGGTGGTGTGCAAGCGGCCTTTGTTGGTCAGCTCCTGCACCTCCGAAAAGGGAGGGCGCTGGTGGGAAGGGAAACCCGATAAAAAGTCGTCTGGCAAAAATTCCGGTCGGCCAAGGGCTATGTAGCGCATGGCGGCGTTGCACGCGGGCTCAGCCTGTTGTTCCCGAGCCCAGTCGGCGTGCGAATAGCGCGCTGCGGAATCACCGAACTGAAACTCGGCAGCTGCGCCGAGGGGGTCCAAGTCGGTCGAGGTGACGGGGGGTGCGTCAGTTGGCGGCGGAAGTCGTAAAAGAGGAGTTCTCACGGGCTCGGTGCGATCGCGGCCGGACGGGATGGGTACCGTCGGGACGGACGAGGCGGCAGGAGTCGGGGCCAAAACGACGGGTGCGGGCGGTCGCGGCCGTGGGGCTCGCAGCGGGGTGATAGCACGCCGGGCTGATGGTCTAGGGGCCCCGCCGGGCCCGAAGCCATAATCAACAGCAGGCGGCACGGTGCCAGCGGCGGCGGCTGTTCGTCGGCGCGTCCGAGATGAGATGCGGCCTGAAGACGGCAAAACGTTCGGAGGCGCCGGGTTGCCAGGCGGCGATGGGGTAGACGCGGTCGGATCAGTGATCACAGCGGAATCTTTCCCTGTAAAGTGCTCGTCGGGGGAGGAGCGCGCTGGGCGACAATCGTCGCTGCAGCGGAGGCTTCTGCAGAGCCCTGGCATGAAAGGGAAGACGCGGCCGGAGCAGGATTCACGACGGAATCTTCGATCTGTAAAGTGCTCGTCGGGAGAGGAGCGCGCTGGGCGACAATCATCGCTGCAGCGGGGGCTTTTGCAGAGCCCTGGCCTGAGAGGGAAGACGCGGCCGGAGCAGTGCTCACGACCGAATCTTCGACCTGTGCTCGTCGGGAGAGGAGCACGCTGGGCGACAATCGTCGCTGCAGCGGGGGCGTTTGCAGAGCCCTGCTCGCCCCCGGAGGGTACGACAAAAACCGAAGCGAAAGCGGCGTTGGCGGGGGGTGAAAAAGCCCTCAAGCCAGGACGACGGTCGACGGTGGCGACGGAAGCAGATACACGAGCGACGAATCTCCCCGAAGGAGCAGAGAGGTCGTCAATCTTCATACATGGCCCGTGTGTGCGAAAATCGCGAAAATCCGAAGAGGCGAGAGGTAGCCCACCCAAGACGGCACTTCCACTGCGGGACACCAGTCCACCCAAACCGAGACCAGGGGTCGGCGAAGAGCGAGTGCGAAGCCCGCAGGCTCGGATGAGGAAGATACCACCGTCCTCGAAGGGGTTGAGGCAGCTAGGCCCACCGCGGTCGTGTTCTGTGGCAGGCTCTGGCAAGCGGGAGAGAAAGTCAGCATTTCCGTTGGCGCTGCCCTTGCGGTACTTAAGGGTGTAGTCGAACGCGGTGAGGAACTCGAGCCACCGCTGGACTCGCGCGTTGTGGTCCCCTACTTTGCCGATACTCTCAAGTGCTTTGTGGTCCGAAAATATTCGAAACTTCGTGCCCCACAGGTAACCTCGGAGTCGTTTGATGGCCCAGACAATGCTTCCAGCTTTCAGGTCCAACGGTGTCCAGTGCCTTTCGGAATCGAGGGTAGCGAGGCTGATATCGATGGTAGCGCGGCTAATATAAGCAATGGGCCGTACCGAGCCGTCCGGTTGTTCTTGTTCGAGCGCGGCACCGAACCGTCGATGCAGGCGTCGCAGTACACGTGAAAGGGGCGGGAGCCGTCGGCTACGGCATCCCAATCAGGGAAGACCAAAATCGGTGGGGCCGCGAGCTCGGCGAGGATCTGGCGGACGATAACTTCCATAGCCGGCGTGAAGACATACTTGACCCCCTTCCGGAGAAAGGCGGTGAGAGGACGTATCCGTTTAGACAGGTCGGGCAGGAATTTGCGATAATATCCTACGCCGCCCATCAGGGCGCGGACATGCTTGAGGTTCTTGGGCATGGGCATTCTCATCAAAGCCGAAACTTTTTCCGCATTAGGGCTTATACCTGCGGGCGAAATGGAGTGGCCCAGAAAATTGGCGTCCGTGGCGCCGAGGCGAGCCTTCGAGGGAGAGAGCTTGAGGTTGTGTTTGCGCAGGCGTTCGAAGAGGGCTCGTGTAGTCCTGACGTGGGCCGTCGGGTCAGAGTCGAAAACGATCACATCATCAAGGTAGGCCGCCACTTGTGCCAGGCCTTTAATGACTTCGTTAATCACTTTGACGAACCAGCCGGACGGAGCACTGCTGCCTTGGGGCATGACGAGCCACTCGTAAAGGCCCGTGGGAGTGCAGAACGCCGTAAGAGGGACGGTGTCCTTGTGCGCGGTAATCTGGTGGAACGAGGAGACCAAATCGAAGAGGGCAAACACCCGTCCCTTCCCCAGGGAGTCGAGGACTTGGTCCACGTGAGGAATAGGCAGCTGGCTGAGGTTGCTGATCTTGTTGAGTTTTTTGTAGTTCACAGTGATCCGAACGCCTCCAGACTTCTTCGGGATGACCACCAGCGGGCTCGAGTACGGGGAAGTCGAGTGCTGGATCAGACCTGCCCCTAGGTACTGATCCAAGGTGGCCTCCACTTCCTTGGCCAGGATGAGGTTGATGCGGTGCGGCCTGGACGTGACAGGAGCGCTTCCTTCCGGGACCGAGATCACGAAAGGCATCAACGAGCAGGAACCAAAATCCGACTTGGACTTCGAGAAAACGTCAGGAAATTCGCAGAGAACGTCCCCCAGCTGTTCGATGACCGCAGGGGTCCAGCCTGTGCCGTGGAGATCAAAAGCCACTTCCCGCAGATGTGACGGCAAGCGTGCCCGGTCTGTCCTGCCGTCGACGCCACTTGTTAAGATCAAGGGTTGCGGGACACTTTGTATCCCTGGACAGGTCTGCCTTTTAAGTCGGTAATCGTTGGTACTCACGTGTGTTGCTTTGCTTAGCTATAGAAGAAGAGCAGTTTTATTCCTTTCGTGCACGCGGAGACTGAGACCAAGCTCGTGCGCCTCTGAAAAACCCCTGGTTTTCCATCTAAGATACGCCTTCCAAGTACTACAAATACGTTCCCAGTGACTGAACCCAGGTAATTACCGGGCTTTCAACCTCATACAAAGCAGTATCATAACAAGTCCCGTGAAACTTGGGCTTATCCCGTGATTTCTGAATCCCTTCCCGTACAATCTTGAGAAATTTGAGATTTCCCAAATACCGTCCTAACCTGTCCCGTGGTTTCGTGATCACTGGGGGGGGCGGGGGATCCATTTGTTTTTTCTACGAGGGTTTGTTTTGGCATTTGACATAACGCAGTATAATTGTATTGTAGTGTTACTCGCAGTGTTGTTTTACAACCAACCGTATCAGGGCGATGGCGTGTTTGTTGGTGCGGCAGTGGAGGAGATGGGGGTTGGGGAAGGGGGAAAGTGTACCCGCATGTCGTGCATGATCGTCGTCTATTGGGATCTAGCTTATTGTTCACCTTTAGTTTTGTGCAGGGAAAAGCACGCGAACAGAGTGTGCAAGGTATCGTCTGAAAAAAACGGAGAGGTGCATCACGGTAGTAGCATCAGTAACATGTGCTACTTCGGTGGTGTTCGACTCCTCATGGAGAGGCTAACCAAAATCACACTCGAAGCTAGTTTTGGAGTTGGTAGGAGCGGTGGCGGCGGTGAGGGGGGGGGGTGGGTCCGTTTTATTCTTATCTGCGAGACTTTGTTTCGGGTATTGACAGTACACAGCAGTACTGTAGTGTTACTCGTAGTGTTATTTTACAAGACGAGGGGAGAGTGTGGCATGGAGGTAAGGAAGGTATCGTCTGAATAACGGAGAAATGGGCCTCGGAAGTAATAACAGTAATGGGTGCTACTTTGGTGCAGTTCGACTAATTGTGGAGGCGAGATTTAAATATTCACGTTCGCTAGGAACGGCAAGATGTATGATACCTTTATGCTGTTTCCACAGTATATATGCCACGGCACCCCATGGAATCCCGCTATTTGCGTGTGGGATCTCGTGGGAACGATTGATAATACCAACGGTATCCCCCGGGGTACCGCGAAGCATCGTGGGCTCTCATGGGAGATCCTATGGGAGTCCCACGGGTTCACGTGGAATCTCGCGGGATACTTCGGGAACCCGTGGGAAGTCCCATGGGAACCCACTCAAAAAGTCCCCAAACAAAATCAGGGATTGTTCATGAGTTGTCAACGTCGAAGCTTATGCTGCACATTGTCGGGTGGCAAATGCAATAATAGTGACAACAAGTAATAATAAGAATTGACCTTTAAGGGTACGATGGGGGGGAAGGGGGGTCTTTTATTTCCGTCTGCGATCGTTTTGGTTGCTGTGGTTAGCATCACGTACACAGGAACACTACATTAATTGTAGTAGTGCTACTCGAAGTGTTCTGTTATCGGGAGCCAGTCTTATCAAGGTGATGGTGTGTTTGTCAGCGTGGTTCGGGAGGGGGTTACTATTGTCATGCATGGCCGTGGTGGTTTGGGCGGGGGGAGTGTACTCATGTTATTGGGAGGGAGGTGGGGGGTGCACTCATGTCATGCATGACCGTAGTCCTATATCACCATAGACCCTCGCATCTCCACAATGCCGTGGACGGAGCACGTCGGGTTTTCATCGACCAGGCCCATCGGGGTGGCATTTTGATAAGTTTTCATGCTGGAAAGATCAAGGCTTGTCCGGGCCTCTGACCTGCGGGGTGCATGAAAAAAAAACGTACAATGATATATACATGTATCCTTGTGCCCTATACTGCTGCAGTATTCATATCTGGTAAAATTCCATTTCCATTTTCGATTCAATCTCGACGGATGGGTACGTATACACAAAACAGTTTGACTTAAATGGTTTCTTGAACGAAAACACCCCAAGAACATCCTAAATGATACCTGCTTATATTTTCCGTGATTGTTATAATCACGAGCGAGGAGAGGGGAGTTGGCTGTATCAGGGGGCCATAGTACAACAGTCATCAGAACCCACGATGGACCCAAACATCGTATCGTCATCTACTACTCGGACCAGAAATATAAGCATAATTTAGACGCTAACATGAATACTAAGCGGTCCTTACATTTACGCCCAGAGTAGTATGTCTACAAACCATACCAGGTATTGGTTATGATTATTACAATAGTGGTGTACCCCCTTCAAGACCACATCCCGCGCCAAGCCCAAAACTGTGTTTTTTGTTCTCAAATATGGTCTTTTGTTTTTTTTCCTGGGAAATCCAAGAAAAAAAGGCTCGCGCATCACGCTCGCGCGCCTTATTATTAAATCCGATCGCTTACGCACTATATTACGGGACAGAGTGGTATGCCAGTACAGCAGCACGATAGCATGGCGGACGCCCCACCACCCAACATCCAATAGGTTGTGGCTTGCCTGGTCTATACGGCGTTAGTGTAGACGAGAAACCACGTCTGCCGATATATGTATATCGCAAAATGTCTCCCCTCGCCTCTAAGAGTCCAAGGTCCACGGCTCCGGTTTCGAGCGACGATGGAAGCCGGAAGCCTACTCGTTCCTACGTACGGAAATATACACTCCTTTGACGAAGCATGCTATCATTACGTCATGTAGAGTCCAGCTTGCAAGGGATAAAAATGATTTATTTTCTGAAACCAGGGAGACGAAAACACGACGGTAAACAAGTGATCGGCAGACGAATAGACAGAAGATGTCTGTACCACACAGAGGATCGCAAAATAAAAGCGACTTATAATGTCCCCAACAAGCAGCAGTTACAAAGTAATCGGCAGACGAACGAAATAGACAGAAGATGTCTGCACCACACAGAGGATCGCAAAAAGAAAGCGAAATAAACTTTTTCGTGTTGTTGGTAGTAGTGCTGCACCAGACTCTTTAACAGCCTATTACTAGAAGAGTGCGAATGACGAACGTGACAGATCTACGGCGGCACAGTGGTCTGCAGCGGGGTTTCTTGACATTTATTGCGCTTGTACGCACGACGGTTGCGAAGTAATCGACAGTAGTCGTAGTCGTACTGGGCAGGGATGTGGGATATTCGTCGTGGCTTATTTGTTGTTTTTGTTTACAGCGCGGAATAAACACAATTAATTGCACGGATACGTACGACCGCGTACGTAGATGTCCGTTCGTGTTGGTTCAGCACAATACAGAATGGTCCGTATTCGCCCAGAACGATGCATCGCAGATATGATTACAGCAGGTACTATTGAGGTCGCTTCTGGGCATTTTATTTTCATATTGTGGCACATCCTAGCCCAGCAAAAACGCACAGCACACGGCAAAGCTCTGCAGCAGCATGCAGCAGGAGCAGCCACACAGCTCTGCAGTAACAGCGCATATATAGCACCGCCACACAATCCGAACCTCCAACCCAAATACAACCCGTTTCTCGGTACAGTATGGGCTCGCAGCCATCACCCTGCAACCGCAGCAATGTCGGCGGCGTTGAGAGGCATCCAGCACTCGTGACTCAACCGACAGTCTCTCGTAGGAACTGGAAATGATCGCCCACAATATATCCCCGAATATATCGAGCACACGCAGCACAACAAACACCACACTGCACTGCACAATCCGGCACCTATGCCGTAATTCCAACGCCCCACCCAACTCAAGGCCAACTAGCGGATAGTAAGTGTTCACACGATGGCGACCCACCCGGTGAACTGCGGTCCCAGAGACCTGACACACTCGTCGCGTGACTGCTCTCTCGTTCAGCCTGCGCAGCCTGACTACCGTTCTTAACGCCGCCGGCATTGCTGCTGTTGTTGCAGGGTGATGACTGCGAGTTCACACTATACACCGAGAAGTGGGTTGTACTTGGTTGGGTTGGGGGTTTGGATTGTATGGCGGTGCTATATATATGCGTTCCTGCTGCAGAGCTGTGGCTGCTCCTGCTGCATATGCTGCTGCAGAGCTGTGCTCGTATGGTTGAGCCCCTCGGCTCAACATCATTATCGTTGATACTGGGCATGCTCTCCTCGTGTCCTCGAATGGTTGAGCCCCTCCGGTGTAGGTACAGTGTGGGTATGGTATGGTACGTGGTACGGTACAGTGTGGCATGGTGTGTGGTGTGGCACGGTATCTGATGTCGTATGTTGGTATAGTATAATGGTACAATTTATTTGGTGGATACACTACATGGAATAAACACGGTATGTGATGTAGTATGTTTGTGGTATGGTATGATGGTACGGTGTGGTGGATGTATTATATGGCTAAATATTGCCTGGTGGTATGGTATGTTTCAGTATTGAAGGTCCGCAAGAGTCGAATACGTCGTACGAATATCATCTGTAACGACCTTATATATCGATCATTGGAACGTGTTCGAAAATATAAGACATGCGGACAGACGGACAGACAGACAGACAGACAGAAAGACAGACAGACAGAAAGACAGACAGACAGAAAGACAGACAGACAGAAAAAACAGACACAATTACCGAAACAGAGACTCAATTTGGCAAACTAGGAATAACTTAGGCATTCATAAAATAAAAATAACGAAAACAACAGCCAGCTATGAGATCGAGGATTTCGTCGAACCTCATCTTTGTAAGCTGTCTCTGATACTTCGATCGCGCGTAGTACAGGTTTTATATGGTCTCATGCAGCAGTATATATAACGTCTCGTTAAGGCTAACATGGGATCAAAACCATCTTCCAGTGCTGTAGATCGTGAGCTGTACCGATATATGAAACATTTCCACGACAGAAGTATGTAGATATATGGCCCCGCTTTGAAATATGCGTTCTGGATTAGAGGTCCCTTATATAGGTACCGTACTCCCTTATCAGAGGAGTTGGTACCGGTCCCATATATACAGTCAGTAGCACGGGCAAAATAGTGGGCAGAACCCTGAGGCCTCATATACTGGTACCTTTTTCCAAAAATCGCGGGGTCCCTTAAAACGACTACGTACCGTACTAACATCGACCGGAGCGTAAGTTCCTGGCAGAGAGCGGCCCTCTTTTTGTTAGCCTTGTCTCAGAAAACTTCAAAATTTAATTTTGTATGATTTTGCTTGAGAATAAGCCGTTTCGAGGTCACCACACAACACACCTACCAGGCACTTCTTAGCGCCTGGATGGTCTGTGCAACTCCAGTCGTAGTCCGAGGCATTCTGCCACGCCGTCCGCGCTGTAAGGAAACCCAGCACGCACACCCTCCTGCCCCCTCCCCCCCCCCCCCCTGCCCCCAACTGGAGGGTACCGCTAACTGCTGCTTTACCGTCGGTACCAACACTCAGCTGTCATACTTTCTCTAGAACTGCACTCGCGTTTCTGGGGACACAACACTTCCACACCTCGGACAGATGATGATCTATCTGATCTGTCTACTGCAGATGATCTACAGTAGTTCCTCATCCACCGTTGTGAGAGGTTGTGCATGATCTGCATATAAAGTACAGATCCAACCCAGGGAACATGCTCTTGACCGTGCGGATTATACGGATCCCACCCGGCAACATGATGAGCTAGATCATGCAAGATCGGGAATAGACCTATGTGCCCTGAAGGGTTTAGATCATGACTAGGGAATGATCTGTAGATGATATGTCTATGCGAGGTGTTCAGTACTTGGAGGAACTAAAATATCATAAGAGTGCATTGGTCCCTCCCTGCTTCTCTTCCCTCTCCCCCTCTAATTACATCGGAAGCACGTCGTTACAATCATGACAACATATTTTTAGTCGCTGGCGTTTTTGTTTAATCGCTGCATGTTCCGCTTCGCGTCCCGGTCCTTGATGTCCTCTTTCTTGTCCCGTACGTTTTTCCCCTGCGCCAGCGCTATCTCTACCTTCAGCCTGAAACAAAGGCAATGATCGTCGCCGCCGGGGAATAAAAGAGGTGGGCACGGGGGTGGGTGGGGGGTGGATGGCGGGGGGGGGGGGGGGGGGATGGGGCGGGGTGGAAACAATATACGCGTGCTGTGACAAAAATAGCATCTATTTGTTCTGACTACTTTTCTGGAATTAGAGCCATGTAGTGGTGTGCCCTTTAAGACCAGCCACGCGACAAGCAAAACTTACACAGTCTTGTCTCTGTTTTCAAGTCTTGCTGGTATATTTTAATACTGAAAAAAATGATCCCATAATAATTCCAAGTAGTTTTTTTGTTTTCTCGTGACACAAGCCGATTAACTGTAGCTCTGGTCTTATATTTTACTACACATAGCCGTGAAACCGGGTGGACTGCAAATGGGCATACACCACTACTGTATCTAATTGTAGAGCAGGGCAAGCGTTGCCCTGCTGTTCCCTAGGCTGGTTGGAGGTATGGAAATTTCAGGGATTGGTCGGGTTTAGAAAAGCGGCCAAAAAGCAACTATACGTTCGCAAAGACGTCGGCCAGAAAATAATAACAACATGTGCATTTGGGGTAGGAGCGAAAGAAAGCAGCAGCGATACAAGAACACTTTTAAACGGCAGAGGTCAGGTGCATTTTGGGTAGGAGTGAAAAATTGCAGCAGCGACACGAGAACTACATACTGCAAATAAAAAAGTCAACAGAGTACTAGAGCGCAGTCATGGGGACTCAGTCGTTGACTCGCGAATACCAGTCATTTAAAGTACCGAGTCCAAGAGTACGTCTAAGTACTGAAACGACAGAGTCCTCGTGAGTCTTTCTCACTAGGGTACAAGGGGCTGAAATGACTTGAGTCCTCGCGAGTCTCATGGGTACTTAGATTCGAAGTATAAAACCAAAAGATGTTACTACAGTCGAATCGCGCAGATTGCGATGGCTTCAACGTGCCGTGTACACACTCATACCAAATAAGACGCCTCAGCAAAAGTCCAAGATGACAAAAGGCATACAAGGATAACTTTCGCCGATGATCGTTGCGTATACATGCACCCTGTAAACAAAAGTCTGTAGACAAGACAGATGATAGAGACTATGAAGTTGCGCAAAACTCTCAAAGGCCTCGATGCTCTGTGCAACAACCTAAACCAAAGAAACTAACCCAGGCACGACCTCAACGGTGACGGTTAGCAGGGTAGGTTGACTGTCGTCCTTCGTGGGCCGTTATCGTCGTAATAATGCCGGTATCGAGAAAGTACGTAGAAAGTATGCACTCGTGCTATGGTCTAATACAGTCCGTAGTCTTGTACGGCAGCAAGTAGTACGTTGTAGGTTTGTAGGTTTGAGGAAAAAGATCGTCGCAATGTACTGTAGGTATCGAGAAAGGACGTGGAAATTACGTACTGGTACCATAGTCTAATGCAGTAGTCTATTAATAGTACAACAGTAAGTGCGCTGGTATTCCTTGGTCTTCCATGTAATTTTTCTTCTGCTGGAGGTACGACTTTTCTTCTCAAATATAAGCTACACTTGACTATTCGTGTAAGTACGAGTACGAGAAAGCGCTTGCATTCATGAACGAGAATGGCACGCAACAGACGGTCCAAACAGTTACAGTAGGTGTAAACAGGCGATTTGCAAATGCCAAGAGCTCCATGCTCCATTCAGGAAAACAACCCGAACGCCGCATGCCGTACGTATGTACATACCCCAGGTAGGGTACTTATTTTCTTCTTTTGATATGTTGTATGTACGAAAGAGAAAGCACAGCACGGCACAGCAGCACCGCAAAAACAATGAAAGTGAAACAGAAAATTCGGAAATAAAAAAATCCCCGTCCCCTCTCATGTACTAATTATCTGCCTTATTGGAACACCTTGCATCGGTCAAAAAAAAAAAATGAACAGCAGAGCTCTCTCAGCCTCGTACGCCGCCCGCCCGTCTCGCGACCACCTCATCACCGATTCGGTCCGGGTACAGCTTTCCTCCCTCTCTGCCACAGTGAGCCCCGTCGCCCGCCTCGCGTGAAGCCCGGCGCTCGCCGTGGCCCTCGTTCGCCAGCTCGACAAAGTTGGTGCTCAGAGTGCGTAGCTCTCTCTGTGAACTTTAGCTTGGTCGCAAAAATAAGGACCGCTTGAACGTTATTTTGCAATCCAGAACGACCCTTATAGACTTATAGACTCGTAGAATCACCAAATCGACAGATGGAGGCCAGACACAGCCCATTCATGCTTCCCTCGTGTCTCGAGGCACACGCGACGCCTAGCCACGAAAACGGCGACCGCGCTCCTTGCAACCCCGCCTCTACCCGCCAGCACCCGCTGACACCCGCGACGGCGCCGGGCTCGCCCGCGGCGCCGTGCTCTGAGTACACGCACGCACACGAAACGAAAGAACATTTCTTCAGAAATGTAAGCTACGCTTGACTATTCGTATGAATACTACGAGAAAGCGCTTGTATTAATGAACGCGGTTTTTGTTCGTAATTACAAGCTACACCAGGCATTGATATTTTACCAGAAAAAGGTATTACCATGACAGAAAACGTCATCTCACTTGGGTTTGGTGTGCCCTGATTACCTAGTTTTATTTTTGGTACCGTAAACTGGCAAAAACACACTGGTGTACCGTTTTTTGTCATTTTTGTGACTCGAACGGACATTGACATTTTACCATAAAACGGTATACCGTGACAGAAAACATCATCTAACTTGGGTTTGGTGTTTGGTGTACCCTGATTACCTGGTTTGAAAAAAATGTACCGTAAACTGGCAAAAAAACACTGGTGTACCGTTTTTTGTCATTTGGTTCAGTAGGACAGGTTTTTAATTTTGCTCCTAGAAACCCTAGGTATTTTCCTGGCAGCCTTCCTTCCTCACTTCAGAGAATCATATCTCTCACCTCAACACGACATGTAAAAAAAAATATGCACCGGGTAGGCTTTTTTGTCCCGATGATTAATTAATCCCAATCCGACGCGAGGCGACGAGGGAAGAAAGGGCTGCAGTCTTTTCGCGAAAAAAAAAAAAATGCAACTCGCGCACCGTAGTGGTGTAGTGGGGGGGGAGAAGAGCCTACTATGTGACCCCGGATCTGAGCTACTACTGGGATGAAAACAGAAAAGAAGAGCGAAGATTATGAATGAGATGCGGGGGGGGTGGGGCAGGCCTAGGTGGCATAACGAATAATATTGTGCGCGACAAATGGGATAGCGGTAGTCCCATAGTTGAGGAACCAAGTCAGCCACAAATATTTCGGCCAAAAAATGTCACTGGGAAACTCTCCCCAATCGTGGCACGCGTCTGCCCCCGGAGGGGTAGCTAGGGGTGGCGGCTGAGGGGAGGGGGTACGTGCGTGCGCATCTGCCCGTGTCTTAGGACTAAACGTCAAACTGGGTGTCAAGCTGGGATTGGTTTTTACGCTAGGTGTATTGAAAAGTGGAATCCAGCACACGGCACGCTTGATAGAGGCCCGATTGTTATACAAAGTTCTTAGTCACCGCCCATTGTAAACACGACCTTCTTCACTATCCCTATGTTTGAGCATCTCAGGCAGACCATGATCTATCTGTCTGCAGGAGATCATCTAGCAGTTCGTACTCACCCACCTTCGTGAGAGGCTGTACATGATCTGCATTTTAATAGTACAATATCCAACCCAGGAAACACGTGCTACGTAGATTACGCAGATCATACGCATCCCACTTGGCAACATGAGCTGCTGTAGATAATATATACCAGATCGAGAATGGATTTTATCTATCTGCCTTGAAAGAGCTAGATCATGAAGTGGGAATGATCCATAGATGATAGCGAGGCGCCCGAGCGCGAAGCGCGAGTCTTTTTTTTCTTGGTTTTCCAAGGAAAAAAAAGCCTCTTCATAACGGCTCGCATACGAGGTAAGGTGCCTCGTTTCGAGTTTCTCTGTTTGTGTGTGTGTTAGTCATCATGATTCAACTTTTTTTTCGGCCATGTTTGTCGACCGCGCTCAACGCACACGGCACCAATTCCAGTCCCGGCGGGCTCTGTGCACGCACACACTCAAACGAAACCTTCTCATGCTGGTGCGGTGGTAAGTCGTTCACAGTTGGTCGAGCTAGGTGCGGCAACGTGGGTAGGCACATGGCTGGGCCATGGTTAAAAAAAAACAGAACCAACAACCGTAAAATATCATAACGGTTTTGGTTTTTTGAGTTCTACCTAACGAAACCCAACTCTACGAGTACTCGTAAGCAGACTGTGCTTGTCGACAGCAACGTTCGGGCCATGTCCCCAAGACACGCTGCAGGTGGTGTTGTCAGGCCCAACTGATGAGGGGACGGAGAAGCAGGAGAAGATCTGCTGTAGATGTTGTACATCAGTACTAGTGGTGGCACCTGCTACGAGAGGCTCTGTTGGACACATGCCAAGTTGTAGATTTTTCGTGTTCAAATAATGAGTGCGGAACCAGGAAACACACAACAAAATCGAGTACGTGTACAAAGGGTTCAAGGGTTAAACCGACACAAGCCGAACGTACAGCGTGTGTCCTACTGCTACTGCTGCTGCTGTTTGCTGCTGGAGAAGCTCTGTTGTAGATGTCGTACATCAGCATAATAGTAGTAATGGCACTTGCTACGAGAAGCTCTCTCTGTTGGACAAAACATGCCAGGTGCAGATTTGCCGAATTTCGAGTTCGGAACCAGGAAATACACGGCAAAATCACGTGTACTAAGGGTAAGGGTTCAAGGGTGAGACTGACAAGCCGAGCGTACAGCGACGCTGACCCTGGCCTCGTGTGTCCTACTGCTGCTGCTGCTGCTGTTTTGCTACTGGAGAAGCTCTGCTGTAGATATAGTACATCAGCAGCAGTGGTGGCACCTGCTGCGAGAAACTCTTTCTGTTGGAGAAAAAATGTCAGGTGCAGATTTTTCGCCTTCAAACATTGAAAACTTGCCAAATGTTTGGCAAGTTTTTGGAAATTTGGATTTTCAAGTCTTGCTTAAAAATTGCCAAATAAAATGGCAAGTCCAAATTTCCATCAACCTGACAACGAAGGGCTTGGAATGTCCATTGTTGTTGTTGTGGTGGTTGTTCTTCTCACATTAAACTCATCGCCACAATACAAGGTATTCTGTGGTCGCAGGACAGGCTCCAATAACTCTGGAGTGGAAGAATACCTCGGTAGAAAAAAAAACAAGCAAATAATAATACACACGATAACTGAAGCACATCTACACCTCAGACAAAAAAATAATAGTGAGGTCCGCGGGCGTACGTATCAGGTACATGCTGTACGCTGTACAAGTCGCCACAGAAACCGAGACGACCGCATACTACCCAGAAAGAAATAGACAGGATGAAAAAACAACTCGGCGTCGAAAAATAGAACGATGTCGAAAAAATCAAAAATCAAAAAGGGAAGAGAGAGAAAAAAAAAAACATTTCAAGCAAGAAAGCAAGAAAGGAAACACATTAGAGAATGCGCAGATTTTCGCTACGCGAGGGGTGTCGAACAGAGATAAAAACCAAAAACAAACATACTTACTACGCTGTTAAGAGCACCAGAGAAGCAAAAAAGAAAACCCGTAAAAGGCTTGGCAAAAAACTTAAATTAGCCAATCCAAAAGAAATTGCCGAATACGTGTCTTTAAGAAAACGACCCTCGGAAATTCGAGGTGGGAACAAGGAAACACGCAACAAAATCGAGTATGTGTACAAAGGGTTCAAGGGTTGAGTTAGACCGACAAGTCGAGCGTATAGCGACGCTGACCCTGGCCTCGTGTGCCCAACTGCTGCTATTGCTGCCGCCGCCACTTCTTCTGCTGCCGACGATTTTTTGTTTCTTAAAATAAACGCAAACGTCACAACGTGGTCACAGACACATACGTCCGCGTACGTAGATGTTCGTTCGTGTTGGTTCAGCACAAATGCAGAATAATCTGTATTCGCCCAGCATGATGCATCGCAGATATGACTACTGCAGGTATTACTGAGGTCGCGCCTCATTACCACTAATTACTAGTATGTAGATAATCTGTAGATGTTCTGCTTTCGAATCGGTCGGCCGGGAAGAAGGAATGTAATGATCTGTCTGCATTCCCTCTCCCCCCCCCCCCTCCCCCTTCCCGAATATCGTCTCTGGTACCACGGCTACGACAGCTGGGCATACACACGAGGGGCGGATTGTACTCAAGACGGGCATTTTCGTTTCTTGAGACGCAGAGCCAGGTCGTGCTGATGTGTGCTTTTTTTTTCGAGCCGCATGCTAGGGGATGACAAACAAACAAGGAACCGACGAAAAAAACTACGAACGTACGAAAGCAAAACGAAAAAAAACGAAAAAAAAAAACAGCACGAACCGGTCACCGCACAAAGGGGGGCGGCAGGAGAAAACGGACATTAGCATATGGAGACGGGCGGCTTCGAGGTTGGGAAAAAAAAAGCCATGCGCATGGTGGAAAGCATAATCGTATTCGCAGATGTGCGAATCGGTTATTCTCTTGTACCTCGTACATATCGAAAAATTCGAGTCGCTTCTTTGGGACAGAACGTGATCTCATGATATTGGCAATATCAGTGCTTTGCCCCTCGACAGTAGCGCTCGTAAATCCTTCTTAATGGCACCGTGCAGAAGCAGGCTCCATCGCTCACTGCTCCTGCAGCCCTCCGAAACACGTACACCAAAAACAGTCGTGACATATAGCTCAAGCGCACCCCGCTCTTAGACGCTGTGAACCGACCGCAAGTGCGGGTGTAGTTTGTATGAACAGTATACCAAGGTTCTTGCAAAACAATCAAGACACGTGGAAGCCTTAATTAACGTAATGCGTTTCGTTGTCGAACTGCAAACGCGGCTAGCGTGCGCCGTGGGTTTTGGGATACCGCTTGCTGAGACGCCGCATCGTATGGGAGACGTCGAGGCGCACACACGCACACACCCATTGACTGTAGCCGCCGAGGGAAGAGGAGTCATGAAAATCTTGACACCAAACTTGTTGTACAGTAGAAGCAAGTAAACCACAAACTAATCGCTACAACTGCGTGAACACTGCTGTAGAAGGCGCGACCCGTGGTACCGTACAGCATTGTTCCAGAACTGCAGGAGAAGGTGAAACGGAGTGGGTATGAGCCCCAAAGAACGGTATAGCAGCGTTGGCTGGGTCATGGAGAACCCAAAGCCTAATTCACTACGTACTGGTGTTCAGCTACAAAGCTGGATCCAACTTGCCAAAACGTAGGGTCAAGAAAAATAAAACCTTGATGCCAGCGACAACCACCTAAATCGGTATTTCCTCCGGATCCTCTTCCCTGAAATCGCCGTTGTTCATGCCGTCAACCTTGGGCTCTTGCTCTCCATCACCGTGCGTGAGGTCACCCACCGTGCCCCCCCCACACACACACACATGCATGAGATCGAGTACATCTCTCCTATCGAGTACACCCCCCCCCCTCCTACTCTCTCCACCTTGCGCTCGGGGCGGCTGTCGTTGCGTCGGCGCAGAGAGCTGTGTATACCACGCCGTCGAGTTTTCGCCCAGAAAATAAAGATGACGCCGGAAAGAATTCCCCCTTTCCAATCCCCGTCCTACTCAGCTGATTCGACGACTCGAGCAGGTGTAGCGGCCTTTCCTTCCCTCTAAGACGAGCACCCGTGCCACTGCGTTTGCGCCACGGCGTGGTGTCATGGACAAGGGCCCTGGCCTGCGATTGCCCAAGCCACCCTGCACCTGCCGTGGCGTTCCTTGCGCCAGCTCTCTTAAATAATTTAATACTGTTCCTCAGTTTGTTGTCTTCCGCCATCGGTTGTGTCCGTTGTCCCACCCCTGTGGGCGGTTGTCGGCGCTTTACGGTCGTCGCTTTCGTTTGCGTGACTGACGTTTGCACCACGAACGAGGGCCATCTCCAGGAGTACAAACTCAACACCCCGTGCTATTTATGTCGTGAAGCCAGCATGCCTCCTGGTGTTGCCCTGCGGTAGGACTGGAGTGCAAGCGCAGCGGGAGTGCAAGCGCAGCGGGAGTGCAGAGAGAGGGACGGCCAGAAGGTGTCACATTTTCAGAGGCAAGTAGTACCGTCAGGACCAGCAGTACCCCCCTCTCCTCCACCGAAGCTGTAAAGATGACTGCAGGTCAGTGATTTATATGCCCTATCAGGCTTATAGCGAGTGGGGTAGGTCTTTCTGGCGGGTGTAAGGCCGGATTCACCCTCAAGGAGTGATACCTTCTCGCTGCTGTGTGTGGCCGCGAGGCTTAGGCATGGCAGTAGAGTTGGGTCGAACGTGGTGCGTCGTGCACGGACACCTACGATTCGCGCGTCTTTTTTAGGCAGCAATGGCAGAGCAGCAATGCTCAATCGGGATGTCCGTGCGCGGAGGCAGGCGCCACCACAGGCCAAACTGCGGCACAGTAGTGTAACTGCGCTGGCAGGAGGCTGGAGGAGAGCACGTGCGACTGGAAGGGAGTAGCAACGAGAGCACGAGAGCGGGTCGACAGGGCTAAGGCGATGAGGAGGTCATGGAGAACGGCAGCAGGACGGCACACGGAGACCCACGACCGGCGCGCACACCATCACGGGAGCAGCAGCCATCGTTTTTTTCTGTTTTGTTTTACGAGGCAGTAATATGTACCTGTGTTTACATCATTAATCTTTGTAGTGTTCGCGAGCTTATGCCCTTCATGGGGAATGACCCCCGCAATTATCAAGGACGTGCTATAATAGCTGTGCTGCACTTTTTGTCTGAGAGGCCGGGAAGACATGGCGACCGTTGATACTTGTATGATGATTTTTCGTTTGACTTCTCTTTTTTCACTGCATGTCCGGGAGTCGTCACTCTGACAGCCCCCCGGACATCAGGCGTGTTCCTCTCTGTGTTCACGACTACCGTGCGTTTCGCACGGTGCAGGCAGCACTCCAGACACCAACCGTTGTAGTCAGTAGCCATGAGTTGGTTAGTTGTGGGAACGGGGGGAACTCCATGCTGTAGTTGAGTGGATACCCGCGGCCATGTTGGTTCAGTTTGCACATTGATTTTATTTCATATGTGCGCCTTCTTCGTTACGTGTACTTTGCAGGTGGGAAGGGTCATGAATCCAGCCGAGTTTTGTTTTTTAAGGTTTTTCGTATCTTCCTAGGGCTCCAGCGCCTTTGTGTGACCACGGACTCGTTGACTTAAGCGTGAATGTGAGAACAACAACAATGTACGGGAGCAGTAAAACTACTCGTATACTCTGTGGCGCAAAACAATGGAGGCCACGGTTGCTGCCGTTAAGTAGGTACAGCAGTAGCACAGAGAGAGCCCGTGCGGAGGCGGCAATCTACGCATATCTGCGAGGGGGACTTATGCGCAGGTTGCGGCTGATAGACGACAGCAAGGGAGGCATGGCACACCAACAGGTACCTCCCTGGTGGGCAGCCTTTGCTTACAGCAGAACAGCATTTATGCGGTATATACCCCCACTGCACACACTGGTACGTATATACACGTGTAGTCAGTACGAGAGGTGTAGAAGCGCAACAAATACAGGCAACTGCGGCTGCTGTAGTAGGCGATATGAGTACAGATGCCCATGCGAAGCCCGTTCTGCGCAGTCAGTCCTACGAGATCTGCTGGAGAGACTGCTCGCGGTACAGCAATTACAGTACGGTACAGCAGTACGGTACAGCAGGTAATGAAAAAGTGCTCAGGGGGATCGTTGGATCGTTGCACAGGGTCTGTCGAAGTCTCGCCTCATAAAAGACGTTGACGGCTATTTCTTTCCCTGAGGAAGTTATCTTTTTTCAGATGCTCAGGGTAAGCCAGCTCAAACCAGTGCCTAGCCTTGAGGAACAAGTTGAGGTTAAATTGCCTAGGGTGGAGGGCTAGTAGAGGGCTTGGTGAGCAGGAACCTCACGATCAAAGCTAAGATGGCACAGAGGTCGGTGCACAAGAGGATGCCGATGAAATCCTGGAAGGTACGCCAGGCCGAGGCCGAAGCTGATGCTGAACTTTGGCCGGCAGAGCCCACCACCACCACCAACCGGTCGTTCAAGGCTGCCTTCGCGGCGGAGCAGGCGGAGTACGTCCTCACCCTCAGCATACCACAGAAGGATAACGTACAGCCAGGGAGCGGGCAGCGTGGGATGGGTGGCGCAATCGACGTGACCATGGCCTCCGCCGACGCTAAGAAGATACCCAAGCCACTCACTGCCAAAGCTCGTTGGTCCGTCGGCTCCAAGCTCGCGGCGATACGACTGGGTGAGAGCATCCTGACACTATTTGTCCCGTGTTCGTGTAATATGTTAGGTTGAGACCCTCCTCCGTTCACCTTGGTTGCATGGTGGACGCTTGGCACGCGCCTTGTTTGTACGTTGGATGACTACAGCAGCAGCACTCACGTATCGTCTACAACAGCATAAATCCTGTGTAGGTGGTCTTGCTGTAAAATGTTACTAGCAATACTACTGTAAGCAGTTTTTTTCTAGGAGATAGGCTCGTCGTGTGTCAGTGAGCGCCTCAAATGACTTTTTTCCTGCTTTCCAAAATACAGCGGATGGTACTGTTGCTGACTTTCCGTATCTTGACTGCTGCTTGTGTGGCTGCACTGCTGTAGCCCTAATTTATGTACTGGTACGAGTATACAGCCAGACTATAAGGTAAGGTAAACGAGTACCATCCGCATTCGTAGAGGGTGGATCGCCAGCAAGCAGCGGTGCCGACTGCAGCAGGTCCCTTTCAAACGTTCGTTCGCAAACTACGGGTGGGAGAAGCTCGTAAACACCTGTGTTCTCTAATTATTAGAAAGGCGCGACAACAGACGCGTGAGGCGATGACCTGGTCTATTGGCCTGCGTTTTGGAAAGCAGGAAAAAAGTCATTTGAGGCGCTCACTGACACACGACGAACCCATCTCCTTGAATAAAAACTGCTGTACAGTAGTAGTAACATTCTACAGCAAGGCTAACGATACAGGAGTTATGCTGTTGTAGACGATACATGAGTGCTGCTGCTGTAGTCATCCAACGTACAAACAAGGTGCGTGCCAAGCACCCACTATACAACCAAGGTGAACGGAGCAGGAGGAGGGTCTCAACCTAACATATCACACGAACAAGGGAAATATAGTGCTAGGAGGCTCTCACCCAGTCGTATCACCGCGAGCTTGGAGCCGACGGACCAACGTGCTTTGGCAGCGGGCGGGTTGGGTATCTTCTTAGCGTCGGCGGAGACCATGGTCACGTCGATTGCGCCACCCATGTCACGCTGCCCGCTCCCTGGCTGTACGTTATCCTTCCGTGCTATGCTGAGGGTGAGAGCGTGCTCCGCCTGTTCCGCCGCGAAGGCAGCCTTGAACGATTGGTTGGTGGTGGTGGTGGGCTCTGCCAGCCCAAGTTCTGCATCGGCCTCGGCCTGGCGTACCTTCCACGATTTCATCGGCACCCTCTTGTGCACCGACCTCTGTGCCATCTTAGCTTTGATCGTGAGGGTCCTACTCACCAAGCCCTCTACTAGCCCTCTACCCTGGGCAGTTGAACCGCAACTTGTTCCTCAAGGCTAGGCACTGGTTTGAGCTGGCTCACCCTGAGTATCTGAGAAGAAAAAAATCTTCAGGGAAAGAAGTAGCCGTCAACGTCTTTTATGCGGCGAGACTTCGACAGACCCTGAACAACGATCCCCCTGAGACTTATGCCAATGGAAACGCGAAGTCAAAACGTTTTCGTTGAAAAACACCAGAGTGTTTGCGATTTTTGTTTTATTACTTCACTTGTCCAAAAATTCTCCCGAAGAATTTTTTTTAGGTAACTTTCGAAAAAAAGGCAAAAAAATGCTTTGGCGAAGGTAGGATTTGATCGAAAGTTGAGGTAACTGTTGTCCCTCTGTTTCATTGGCCTGCACGCACCGAGCATTATCCCGACGCAGAACGCATCTCAATGTTTAAATAATTGAGCACCTTCCATGCCTCCATGCACCATGCTGCTTGCTGTACACAACACGACAACCGCTGGGAGCACAGAGGCTCGAGTGGTGTAGCTGGAGTACAACGCGGATAGGCGGCGTTGGATTGTGCCAGCGGGCCGCCGGCGGCCCGCTGCTACGGTACACGCTTTCGCCCGCTTGGTGTCGTGGAGGATGCGTCGTCCCGAAAGGACTCGTACTTGTACTCGTGCTCGTACCGTCTTCCTTGTAGAGCACGACAGCATGACAGCTCGTGTATAATTCAATTCCTCCATACTGCGGTAGCAGCAGCAGCAGAAGCAACAGCGGCAGCAGCGTCCGTGGCGGCGGCGGAGCGCGGCGGCGCTGTGGTGTGCGTAGGCCAAGCGCAGCAGCGGCAACAGCAGCAGCAGTAGCAATCGAAAAAGGAAGCTGGTGCTGGTGCTGATGCTGTTTATTTTCGTTGCACCAACTGATGCTGCCCCTAGCTGCGCCTAGCGCTAGGTAGCTGCCGCTCGCTGTGCTGCTGCTTGCGGTCGTGGGATGGCAGTGGCGGCACCGCGGTCAACTCTGCCGCTGACACCGTTGCTGGGCTAGCTGTTGCTATTCGCACGCTATTTTTCTGTTTTTCGTTTTTTTTTTTTTTTCTATTTGCGGCGTTGCCGCACATCCCCACTTCCCTACTCAATTTCGGAGGCGTCGCCTGCAGGATTCGGTTTATCTCGTCCGCAAACACACACCAAAATCGTGATGGGAAGGAAATTCACTTTTTTTAGCGAAAGCAAAGTTTGTTTTCTTTCACCTATGCCGCGAACACTCTATTGCTTTCAAAGAACAGCCGAAGATATCCTCGTACCGCCGCTGTGGGAAAAAGGGAAAACATGTTTGATTTTTTCCTCTTTTTTGACGGCTGCAGGCGGCGTAATTTGTTTTTTCTCGCTGCAAATTGTCTACACGCTTATAAAAAGCAGCTCAGAGCAGCGACGATAGACGCTCGATATTGACATAGACACAGCTCACGGCCAACCCGCTTGGTGTCGGGCAAGGCCAACTAGTACAGATGACGGCCTCGAAGATATCAGGTGGATCCATGGCCTAAGGGGCGAGAGCTTGCCGGCCGCGTCCTACGGTATTCTCCTAAACCTGAAAAAAAAAAACTATTTTTTGCCATTCGAGACGGATCAAGACTTTTTGTCATCTGTTTTATGCACAGCAACGGCCAATTGTTTCTTATAATACGCCCTGGCCAGCGCCCGCCACATGTCACCGGCCATTGTGTGAACACGGTGACCCAAGGGTGGCTCGGAGCCCGTAACGAGCGCACTCCGTTCATAATTCATGACGCAGTCATTGGTTTGGTCGATCGATGTCTCTCGAGGACTCGGATTCTCGCCGCTACGAACTAGACATCCACCTGAGTTTTTCTGAACCCGATCTTCGCCCAACGTCGGCCCCAGAATTGTTTTTTTCGGGGTGTTCCGAAAGTTTGGAACTTTCCGTTTGAAGAATCGTGCTCATAGCAAGCTGTACCTGAAAAGTTCTGACGGGTATCTTGGGAACTCAAAGTTTTTATGGAAAATTCGCAAATCCATTGGCATAGGTCTGAGCACTTTTTTTTCTTTCTTTTTCACCTCCGAAACTCTCAACTACTTTAGGTACCTCGTTTCTTCTTACTCCTTCCTATTCCTCCCTATCATCGTGTGCGCGTGTGTCTGTACCGTGCCGCTGTGCCGGGGGCGTCACCTCCTGGGAAATGCTAAAGGCATACCTCGCCTTCACGGCAACATCGAAAACCACCATGGCGAAAGAGGCCGCCATGGTGATCAGGGAGATCACAACGCAGACGGGGCTGGAGACGGAGCCGGACTCGATGGTGGAGCCCACTACAGTGCTGGAGACTGAGACGACGTCGATGAGGGTGGTGGATCCCGACGAGGTTCTGGAAACGGCCACGAGGGAAGAGATCGACGACGAGGTACTGGAGCTCACCGCGGAAGCAGTCGAGCCTGCACATATGCTGGAGGTGCTCCCCACAGAAGAAGCGGAGTTCGCCGCGGTGATTGAGGTGGTGACGATGGCGGTGATGGAGCTCGGCGAGGTTCTGGACACAACAGCGGGGGACGAAACTGCCGAGGAGGTGCTGGAGATCACCGCGAAATCCGAGCCCGCAAAAGTGCGGCAACTCCCAACAAAGGGAGCAGGATCTGCTGTGGCGGAGCCTGCCGTAGAAAAAGCAAGTCCCTTTATGCCTGTAGAAGACTTCAAGTTAGTCGAGGCGTACATGTTGGTCAAGAAAACGAGGGGGGAGGACCCGCCCCTCACCGAGAGGGAGTCGTTGGCGAGGGTGGTGATGGGCACTGCATTTAGCATGGCGGAGCGCGGTGGCTTCGCCGCCGTGTCCCGGACGTCGCAAGCGGAGACGTTTTCTGGTGGGCACGCATGGCCCGCTCTGACGTCGCAAGCCGAAACGGTTTCTGGTGGACACGCTTGGCCCGCTATCAGCAGCAGCAACGCCGGTGTCGGTACCGGCGTTGCTGCTGCTGATAGCGGGCCAAGCGTGACCACCAGTAACCGTTTCAGCCGGCGAAGTCAGAGCGGGCCATGCGTGACCATCAGAAAGCGTCTCCGCTTGCGAGGTCCGGGACACGGCGGCGAAGCCACCGCGCTCCGCCATCCTAGATGCAGTGTTCATCACCACCCTCGCCGACGACTCCCGCTCGGTGAGGGGCCGGTCCTCCCCCCTCGTTCTCTTGACCAACATGTACGCCTCGATCAACTTGAAGTATTCTACAGACATGAAGGAACTCGCTTTTTCTACGGCAGGCTTCGCCACAGCAGATCCTGCTCCCTGTGTTGGGAGTTGCCGCACTTTCACGCGCTCCGATTCTATTGCGGCGAGCTCCAGCACCCCCTCGTCAGGCTCCTTCCCGATAACCGTTTCCGGCACCTCGTTAGCCTCCACAGGAAAAATCGCAGCCTCAACCCCCACAGAAGACTCCGCTACTTGTGTCGGGGGTTTCGACGCTTTAGCGGACTCGGATTTCACGATGAGCTCCAGTATCTCCTCGTCAGGACTCCCCTCCGCAGCTGTTTCCAGCACCCCATCATCATTCTCCACCACCGTTATCCTTTTCATCTCCATCACCGTGGTGGGCTCTCCTTCTTCAATCAGGAGGTCTAGCAAATTTTCGGGCTCGGCTGCTTCCTCGGTGACCTCCAGCACCTCCTCGGCAGCTTCCTTCCCCGCTGTTGTTCCCAGAACCTCGTCGGGCTCCATCACTGCCACCATCACTACATCGACCACCGTGGCGTACTCCGCTTCTTCTGTGGGGCGCACCTCCAGCGCCTGTGCGGGCTCGTTGCGCAGTAGTTCTAATACATACCAGGTATATATATATCTATACACCTCCCGAATTTATGAAATTAAATGCAAATAAAAATGACGGCTGTTACATCCATTTGTTCTTCGCGGACACGTGTTACTCAATATTATATTTACCACAAACTACTGTCTGTATATACAAAACGTTATCTGGCATGACTCTTCACCGTTTCATACCTGATATATTCTGACAAGAGGTTTATTTTTTCACGAAATCGCACGTCCCACTTACTGAATAAAGACCACAAGGCATATCATACCATAGCATATTTATATATCCAATACCTCCACTTTCTTCATGTGGCCCTGCCGCCGTGGGGGCGGGAGGGCCGCTCATTCCCTACTGCATAGAAATAACTATAAAACTCGTCTGGCGCGGTCGGTCGCTAGCTGGGCCCTTCGGTAGACATTCGCTAGACTTTCATTAGCCATCAACCATGATTCGTAAGCACTGGAACACTTCGAGGGAATGACTTTTCACCTTCCAGCTTTCGGGAACAGCTTTGACAGGACTGGTCGGGTTCATCGAGCTATTCGCTACACACGCCACATACAGCAGTACGTAGCTTTCACAACATGTTTTTTTCTTTCGGCTTATTGTGAACGACAAGAAGTACGCTTCGCTGTGGAATACTGCTGCATGGCTGCAGCTTTTGCTCCCAGCTTTCCTCGCGGGAAGGGCTCAGTATTCACACCTATACCTTCGCCTCTGCGCAGTAGCCACCTGCCCTGTTGTTTAAATACAGGGCGGACAAATTCATGGCTGGACTGCTAGCTGCGTTTGCGGATTATTTTGATCGTATTTGCAGTATTAATAGCTGCAGGTAATTTTGACTCGATACTAACTTGGAAGTTGAGTGAACACTGCTGTATGGTTTCAACGGTCCATGAGCTTGGTCATGCTGCTGTGAGGGTGTTACATACTGAGCTATAGGGGTAAAAGATCGATCGATTACCCAGCCCAGGGTGATCCTTATAACACTCTAGTTATTCTGGTGATGCAATAACCGCACACACAACACAGAACAGCACATCGTAGCTCGCCAATGCCCTCATGCGGCACGTAAGTATCTGCCCTGCTGCTCTTGAAGTCTGGTCGTGGGCCGCTGAGGACTGCTCGGCCACACCCTCTTCGGTTGCCGAAGTTGGCTGGGACGGTCGAATCACCGTCTTAGCGTGTGGTTATTTCTGCTGTACGTAGGAGTAGCTGACGACGACTCCTACTTTTTGCTACAACAAATAGCTAGCTTTCACATGAATTTGGGTTGCAGAAAATCTTCTTGCGCTCGTAGTACGACCACTGCTTGCTGCTGTATGTATCTAATAATTGCTGCATTATTCATGTACTGTAGTTCAGATCTCCTGCAACAATAAACAAGTGCTTAGTCGCGCAACTATGATACATATATGTCCCCCTCGCAACATCACGACGAGTACGAGTATGTGTCTTTGTTTTCTTTGGTACCCGAAAAATTACGCGGTACATTGTTGGTCGACTCCTTCAGTATACTCCTACCGATAGACTATACATGCTTCTCTCTGCTGCTGCTCTGTATTGCTGCCCTGTCCTACTAGGGCGTATTTGTCTTTCGTGCCTCAAGTTGGAGTGCTTGATTAATGGCATCAAATCCGGTACATCACTTTAAACCGCGTCGGGACGCAAGTGCAGCAGTCCCCTCGCTACGCACAGTATACCTGGCACATACATACCTGGAACTCGTAGCATATAGGTAAAGCATTAGTGGCATGTCTCTTGCGTCATCCTCTGAGAACCTATTCCAGCTTAGTTTTCTTTGTGTAGCTGGGTTCGGACATTTCCATCCCCACTGTATTTCGAAGTAATACCTTACGACACCTGCTATTATCGTAATGCGTCTAGTCGTCACGTACCACTCCGGAGGGAAACCTTGTATTTATATTTATTTACAGATATCTTTCTCTCTGAGCGTGCTCGGTTGGTACATCCCTGGCCTCTCAGAGCTCCCACTTGGACAACGCATCCTTCTATTACTTGCCGACGAGAGCCTTTCTTTCCTTTCTTCTTCTTTAGTTTTGTGTGCGTGCGTGTACCCAGAGCACGGCACCGCCGGCGAGCCCGGCGCCGTCGCGGGTGTCAGCGGGCGCTGGCGGGTAGAGGGCTGGCGGGTAGAGGGGGGGTGGAAGGAGCGCGGTCGCCGTTTTCGTGGTTAGGCGTCGCGTGTGCCTCGAGACACCAGGGAAATAAGAATGGGCTCTGTCTGGCCTCCTGGTGTGGGTTGGGAAATAACATGTACGAGTCTTGAAGGGTCGTTCGGGATTGCAAAAGAACATTCAAGCGGTGCTTATTTTTGTGACCAAGTTGACTTCACAAAGAGATCTTCACAGTCTGAGCACCAACATTGCCGAGCTGGAGAACGAGGGCCACGGTGAGCACCGGGCTTCACGCGAAGCGCGCGACGGGGCTCACTGAGGCAGAGAGGGGAGGAAAGCTTTACCCGCACCGAATCGGTTCCAGGTGGTCGCGAGAGGGGCGGGAAGCGTACGAGGCTGAGAGAAGGTCTGCTGTTCAATTTTGTTTTTGCCCGATGCAAGGTGTTCCAACCAGGCGGAAAATCTTACATCAGAGGGGACGGGGATTTTTTTTTTTCCTTCCTGAAATTTCCCAGTGCCGTTTTTATTTCTTCATTGTTTTTCCGGTGCTGTGCTGTGCTGTGCTTTCTCTTTCGCACATATCAAAAGGACAAAAAAAAATATTCAAGTACGTACATGCATGCGGCGTTCGGGTTGTTTTACTGGATGGAGTATGGAGCACTTGGCAGTTGCAAGTCGCCTGTTTGCACCTAATTGTTTGGACCGTCCGTTCCGTTCAATTCTTCCTCGTGAGCGAGCGTAGCGGGCGGAACCGTCCGCTGCGCGAAGCTTGTATATAATGTCGAGGGTGTTCTCGTACTCGATTGTCGGCTGCATCTATGTAACGGTATTTGTGATATACGTAGAGACCACAGGCATGTTCCTCCGAGGGAATTTTTCATATGGACCACGTATTATGCCCGATTATTCACTTCACTCACATGCTCTCCCTTATGTGAAGTCTTCCCTGTGTGGCCACCTGCTCGGCTACCCTTTCTTCTATCGGACGACTACAGTACAATATATATATACGATACCCTACAATCTACCTTCCCTATCCCTACATGCACCGGAAAGTACCCTTGACCAGCCCCCGGTTGGCATGGCAGGCGACACGCTAGCGTCTTTCTCTCTGCTCCAAAGCGGATTTGGGTTTAGCCGGGGAGTCTCACGCGAGGGCGTGTGAGCGATTCTGGTTTTATGGGTGACTCGGGACAGGTCGACAGGATCGCCTACCTGAAATACCAAATTCTCAGACTGCAAATTCGGGAGGAGTTATTGGAAGCGGAGGAGAGAGCCCGGGCGGAGAGGCTGCAGAAGAGACTTGAGCATGGTGGAAGGATGGAAGAGGAAACGAAACGGACTACGACAGGCAGTGCCGGTTGGACCAACAGTGTCAACAGCAGTGGCAACATCTTCGCGATCTACAGCAGCAGCATCAGCAGCACTGGCAACAACAGCAGCGGCAACAGCAGCAGTTTCAGCAATACCAGCAGACCACACAACCACAGCCTCAGCAGCAGTTTTTTGTATTTTCTGCTACATGTGCCCCCTCAATCCGCAGGGCGGACAATACATATAGCAAGCTCGAGGAGAGCAACACGGACGGAATGAGGGTCGGCGTGGCCCAGGCCGAGGACGGCATGAATAGCGCCGACACAGGAGTGGCGGCAGACAATGCTGCCGCAGGAGCCGCGGCAGTGGCACACAGCGCTGAAGCGCCGAGCCAGTCCCCTCCAGAGAGCGGTGGGCTGAGACGGGATGACAAAGAGGCAAGCCGAAGTGAGCAAGGTTTTCCTTCGAGATCGGTGACTATGACCGCGGGAGATGATTCCCCGCGGACGAGAGAGAACGCATCAGAGGGTGTGTTTGGACAGGGGCAGGAGCCCCTGCCTGGGAACAGACAATCGCCACCTAGGTCAGGCGAATCAGCAAAAGAAGCCAGCGAAAAAGGGGTTGAAGAGCAGCTGGTTGGGAGGGATTCGTTTGGGGATACGCAGGACAAAATTATCATTCTACCTGCGCTCGAGAGGAAGCCTCCTGATGAAAATATTGAGGGGGACACGAGGACACCGGAATCGAAAGGGAGTCACTCGCCGAGTACGGCATCCAGGATCATGGGGAGAGCGAGCGAGGAGGGAGGGGGGAATAGGAGGACGAAGCCGCGTGCTTGGCTGGGGGCCGGCACGGAGAGCAAGGTGGATGAGGGGCAATGGAGGGAGAGCCCGCATGGCTGACCGGGGGTCGCCGAGCTGGCTGCGTCGGAGGACTGCACCGAAGCGGACACGAGTTAAAGAAGAGGACAAATAGATCGAGATTTGGAAGCTGGGAGCTTGATGGAAAAATTACAGGTAGATTTTTTTGTTTTCTCGGTTTGTTTGGTTTGATTAGATGATTTGGCTTTACTGTACCGTACGCGTATCATTCTTGGGCCGACACTTTAAGATATGATGGATTTGTTGTGGTTACGGTATTTTATTTAATATCTGCAGTACCTTCCTCCCCCCCCCTCCGCCGAACCCCTCCATCCCCCTTGCGCGTTGAGGTTGACCTGTCTTTGAGTCGATCTGAGGTTGGTAGAGTGTGCGATGAGCGTCAGAGGTAGCCTAATCCGGTAGCCTGCTGCCGTGCCATGACGAGTGTAGCTATGCTCGCCATGAAATCGTTGCGATGAGAAGTCCGCCCTGCCTGTTCGTTTTTTGCTTGTCTGGTGTCGTGTTTCGTTTTTTTTATATATGCGATGAGACGTTGGACCCTGATCGATCAACAATTGTAGCGTTGCTTTGACCTACTGCTGTATTGGTCCACACAATACGTGGGATCTGCTGCATGCGTGGGACGCAGAATGTTTCCTTCACTTGCCGACAACACCTATCATACTGCTGTCTGTTGATACGAGGATACCCATTATTATTTGCGTAGATTGCAAGTTGAGCATGTATGAGATTTGTGTTGATTGTACGATGTCTCTCAAGGTGAGTATGCTTTCGGACCGGTCGGCGGGGAAGAAGGAAGGAAATGATCTGTCTGTATCCCCTCTCCCCCCCCCCCCCCCCCCCCCCCCCCCCCCCCCCCCCCCCCCCCCTCCCTCCCGAAGATTGCACCTGGTACGGCGGCTACGGCAGGCGGGCATACGCACGAGGGGCCGATTGTACTCCAGACGGGCACGTACGTTTCTTGAGAGACGCCGAGCCTAGTCGTGTTTTATGTGTGTGCTTTTTTTTCGAGCCGCATGATAGGGGATGACAAACAAACAAGGAGTCGACGAAACAAGCTACGAACATACAAAACGAAAAAAAAACGAAAATCGCACAGAGGGGGGTGGCAGGAGAAAAAACGGACATCAGCATTCGGAGACGAGCGGCTTCCAGGAGGGAAAAAAAAAAAACGCCATCTGTATGGTGCAAAGCATGATCGTATTCACAGATGTGCGAGTCGGTTATTCTCTTGTACCTCGTACATATCGAAAATTTCGAGTAGCTTCTTTGGGACAGAACGTGATATCATGATATTGGCAACATCAGTGCTTTGCCTCTAGACAGTAGCGCTCGGAACGCCTTCTTGATGGCACCATGCAGAGGCAGTCTCAGTCGCTCATTGCTCCTGCAGCCACCCGAAACACACGTACACCAAAATTAGTCTTCCCATATAATGTAGCTCAAGCGCACCCCGCTCTTAGATGCTGTGCACCGACCTCAAGTGTCGAATGTACAGTAGTTTGCATGAACAGTATACTAATAGTTCTTGCGAAACAATCAAGGTACGTGGGAACGTTGATTAACATAATGCGTTTCTTTGTCGAACTGCACACGCGGACAGTACGCGCCGGGGTTTGGGATTCCGCTTGCTGAGACGCCGCATCGTATGGGAGACGTCGAGGCGTACACACGCACACACCCATTGACTGTTGTAGCCACCGGGGGGGGGGGGGGTGTACTCGATAGGAGAGATGTACTCGATCTCATGCATGGCCGTAGTCATATGACCATAGACCCTCGCATCCCTACAATGCCGGGACGGAGCATGTCGGGTTTTCACCGACCAGGCAGACATTGCTTGCACCAAGCGCGAAGCGCCGTGAGGTGTCCGGCGAGTCGCGTGAAGGGTGAGCTGCATCCTACTAAGAACCGCTTGTGAGGCGGACTTCCTTGCATATGGATGACAGCTTCAATGAGTTAGTTTAATTTCCGGTGTAGCCACTTCCAGAGACAGCAATGGGAGTACTATGTAACTGCCTCTTGGGTGCCTTACCTTAAACACTACGTGATACGATCAATTCCCTTGTGCAGAATAAAGGTTCTTTATTTCGCACAAATGATCTCACTCGACAACCAACTGTGGGCGACCGCCAAGAAAAAAAAAAAAAAAAAACGGTATCCTGGATGTCTAGCTCACGTAGTGAGCGGCATGTTTTACAGTGTCGTTGCCAACCGACGCCAACCCAACCCATATATAATATATATAATAGGGGAGGGGAGCCACCGGGGGGAGAGGAGTAATGAAAAGCTTGACACCAAACTTGTTGTACTATAGAAGCAAGTATACCACACACAGATAGAACTGCGTGAACACTACTGTAGAAGGCGCAACCCGTGGTAACGTACAGCATCGTTGGAAGACTGCAGGAGAGGGTAAAAACGGCGTGGGCATGAACCCCAAAGATTGGCATTGCAGCGTTTGCTGGGTCATGGAAAAGTAGGGGGCGGCGGCGCAAAACCCAAACCCCAATTCACTGCGTACTGGTGTTCAGCTACAGAGCTGGATCCAACTTGCCAAATTCAAGGGTCAAGGAAAAGCAAACCTTGATGCCAGCGTTACCCACCTGAACCGGTATTCCCTCCGTATGCTCTTGAATGAAATCGCGGTCGTTCGTACCGTCGACCTTGGGCTCTTGCTCTCCGTCACCGTTCGTGATGTCATCCACCGTGCCCCCTCCCCCCGCTGTCGCGAGCGTCGGCGCAGAGAGCTATGTATACCACGCCGTCGAGTCTTCGCCCAGAAAATAATTGTGCGCCGGGAAGAATTCGCCCTTTCTCATCCCCGCCCTACTCAGCTGATTCGACCAAGGAGAGTTCTCCCTTTCCAATCCTCGTTCTACTCAGCTAATTCAACGAGCCGAGCAGGTGTAGCGGCCTTCCCTTCCCTCCAAGACCAGCACCCGTGCCTGAGATTGCCCAAGCCACCCCCCACCTTCCGTGGAGTTCCTCGCGCCGGCTCTCTTGCATCGTTTATTGTTGCCTAGTGTGGTGTCTGTCACCATCGGTTTTGCTCCCTCAGCAAGATGTGTCCGTTGTCCTACCCCCGCGGGCGGTTGTCGGCGCTTTACGGCCGTCGCTTTCGTCTGCGTGACAGACATTTGCACCACGAACGAGGACCGTCTCCCCGAGTACGAATCCAACACCACGTGCAATATATTTTGTAAGCCAACATGCCTCCTGATGATACCACCTGCTGTAGGACCAGAGTGCGAGGGCAGCGGGATTGCAGAGAGAGGGGCGGCCAGGAGGTTTCACAGTTTCAGCACAAGTAGTACCGTCAGTACCAGCAGTACACCCCCCTCCTCCACCGAAGCTGTAAAGATGACCGCAGATCAGTGAAATATATGTACAGGATCAATACAACTATTACTAATCGTACTTGCCCTGTGGCGCAAAACAATACAGACCACGGTTTCTGCCGTCGTTCAATAGGTACCTGGAACAGCAGTAGTATATAGAGCGAGCCCGTGCGGAGCAGGCATTATACATCTGCGAGGGGGACTTCTGCGCAGGTGGCGGCCGGTACACGGCAGCAGGGGAGGTTGTGGCGCCACCAACAGGTGCCTCCCTCGTAGGCAGCCTTTTCCTACAGCAGAACTGCATTTACGCAGTACCCCCCCACTGTACACGCTGGTACGTGTATACGCGTGCAGTCAGTACGAGAGGTGTAGAAGCGCAACAAATACAGGCGACTGGTGCTGTTGTAGTAGGCGATACGAGTACAGATGCCCGTGCGAAGCCCATACGGCGCAGTCAGTCCTAGGAGATCTGCTGGAGGTGCTGCTCGTGGTACGGTACGACAGCAGTAGTTTTGGTAGTTTTGCGTGATTGGCAGCAGGTACTACTGCTGTACGTACGGGTGCCAGTAGGCGACACGACGTAATCTTAGGCGGTAGAGTACTCGTATCGTCAGAGAGCACCCAAAGCAGCGTTTGATATAACACGACCACAATGCTCGTACTCGGCACCTGATAAGTACCATGAAGTCTCCTCCTCTGCCGTGCAGGATCCTCCTGGGGAGGGAATCTGGAAGCGCTCCCTGATGAGTAGGTTTTCCTCCTGCCAATCAAAAATGTTGCATCTCCAACAGCACCACCAGCTGAATAGCCATATTGCGAAGAAGTGTCTTCATTACCAGCAGCTTGTCTAGCGCCTTGTTCGCCTTTGGGTTGCTGTAAGCGTGCATGTCATGACCGCCTTGTTTCAGGGCCACAGGGGAGGGCCACAGGGGCATGGCGGCATGGCGGCATGGCGGCCGCCTGCATGCCAGCCTAATCTCGCCGCGCGTACAGATCGCGCCGCGCGTACTGTGCTGCTGATTGGACAACCCTTATTACAGGACACTGGTTCCAATATTTGAATCACTATTTTACCGCCCCCTGAAGAAACCCCGGGGAGAGTATACAGGATCATCATGGGCGCAGTGCGGGGTGTGCTCTGGATGAAATAAGCGTGTGCGCGGCGAGACGAAGCCAAAGACCTGCTGGCAGCGTATCCCTCGCTTCTGGCAACAAGAAGGTGCGAGTAGTGCGACTCATACATCGTACTCCAGCAGCAGCATTACCTGGCTTTGGCACAACGGAATCCAATTCCACTCAGACCAGAAGGGTAAAGTTGCAACGGAATTTTCCAACTCGACATTGGGCATCATAATTATAAACCAAAGTTGATTTTCGAAATCGCCGCCCTTGGCCCACACTCTGCGTCCTCTTCCACCCCTTCCTCCTGCCAATGATCGTCGAACACAGGCTATCGGGGGACGACAAGGCAAGAGAACAAGGCAAACTACTGTAGTGTGACTGCCCTGATCTGGACCAGGTGGTGATCCCAGAGCAAAGCTGACGCGGGAAAGTGCCCTTCGTCAGGACAGAGGAGACGAGGAGGAGAAGGTGCGTGCGTGCTCGCAGTTGGACAGCAGTACCTACGTAATGCATGTTTTTTTTTTCGTGCAGTCGCGTTGTCGAGTACAGCAGTACTCTATTATACTGCTGCTGCTGTACATACATCGGCGAGGACAGACTACTACACTGTACGACGTATCGCATACCGTGGTACCTGGTAGTGCGCATGCATTCCTCTTGTTTGACTCTCTTCGCATGCATACTGGTTCCTCTTGTTCGACTCTCTGTGAGTTGTTGTTTTGCTGTTGCTATTTGCTGCTGCTGCTGCTGCTGCTGCTGCTGCTGCTGCTGCTGCTGCTGTTGTTGCTCTTGTCTCTGCTGGTGACTTCGACCACAGGAAAAAAATCTGTTGGGTACAGCTTTTGCCCGGTGGTCATCGTCGGGCAAGACATCCAGCCCCCCTCTCTGTGGTGAGCACCTGTTTGACGGTGGTCTCTTTTTTCTTCAGGCAGGACGAGAGTTGAACCAACCGGTGGGTGTAAGAGTGAGTGTCGCAAAACCCACCTCCTTCGGAGTCTCTGGGTGTGTACCGTTGTACCAAGAGGTGTGGCGAAAGAACAGTTCCACACCTCGGGCGGAGTCTTCAAGGCAAAATCTATTCCCGATCTCATATGATCTACAGTAGTAGGTCGTGTTGCCGTGTGTGACTCGTATAGTCTACATGGTCTTGCGCATGTTTCCTAAGTTGGATGTGTATCATGCAGATCCTGCACAACCTCTCACATCACAACGGCAGTAAAGAACTACAGCAGCAGATGATCTACTGTAGATAAGTAGATCATGATCTGTCCGACGCGTGAAGAGTTCGCGATCAAGTATGTTTTGATATACAGAAATAATTACCCAGGGTGTTCCTCAGGATTTTTACCGTTGTGATCGTGTGAAATTTGGGCATATCTCGTTACTTCTGAGTCCCGTCCCGTACCATCTTATGAATTTTGAGTTTCCAAAGTACTGTCCAAACCTGTCCCGTGGTTTCGTGATCCCGCGGGATTTCTGCCGTGATTTCTGGCTCGACGAGATTTTTTTCGTTTACCTAGCAGACAGACGTGCTCACCTCGAAGGCAGGAAGTCGTGCTTTCGAACCTTACTTTTCACCATTTTTAAAAAGGGCTGTTCACGGGTCAGGTCAAACCTCGCTGGCCGGGACGGGTCGGGTCGGGCCAAGGTGCCCGACCCGACCCGACCCAACCCGACCCGTGATATTTTGAAGAACTCCTGAACCTGATCTGTGGGCCTGATCATGACCCGTGAAGTGCAGTGATTATTTTATATGTGAAATATATTCTATACTTACATCCTATGATTAAAAATGGTTTGGTTCTACGTTGAAAAAAAAAAAAAAGAAAACATGTTGGTACGTTTTCTCGATTGTGTGTCTTTAAAAAAACAATGCGTTAAAAAACGACACGAATGGTATTCGTTCATTCGTCCATTCCATGGCATGCGGTTATGTTCGCGTATGATACAGTAGTGTGAAGGTATTCTGAGTTATACGGGTAAAATATCGATCGATTACCCAGCCCAGGGCAATCCGTATACACCCCGCCCCCCTCTGAACGGCGGAATCTTTGGGGCGTCGATACCGTAGACGGCCGTATACTGACCTACTCGCCTCGTTCAAAATACCTGAAGACCCAGGGAGATTGTTTTTAGGGACGCACGCGCAAGCAGCGTTTCTATAAAAGAAACGTTCGAAGTGAGATTCGAACCCGTGCAGTGTAGCGACGTCAAAAGTGAAGGTATTACCTAATGAGCTACAGGGGTAAAAGATCGATCGGTTGCCCAGCCCAGGGTAATCCTTATAGCACTAGTAATGAAAGTGCTCGCGTATGATACGGCGTACTGTGCTTACTGCCGACGACGCCGAATGTGAAGGCGTTCACCTACTGATCCACCGGGAGTGAAAAATATCGACCGAATACCCAACCAAGGATAAGCCTTATACCTTATAACTTGTAATATTAATAGTATCGTAACAGGGTGCTGGATGTCCATGAGGCGTGTAAAAAAAAACTTGACTGCTAATAAAACGTATCCCATACTGTTTTCAAGTGTTTTGTCCCCCAAAAACGTGGGTGGTGCCCTTCAAAAAGGGATAGCGTGAAGAGCACACGGATGCTATAATACCTGGTATTGATTAACCCCTCTGGGACGCCGAGACATTTCAGCGACCGAAACAATGATAACATCGGTGTCGTCAACCGTCTGCTACGGGCGGTGGCGTGAGCGCTTAGCAGTACTACAGGTAGGGCCGTGTTTGCACCCACGCCCGTACGACTCCTTGCGTGGCAACTCGGACATCAATCTGCACCATCCCCCAGTCACGCAGCAGTGGCCGTTACAGCCGGGATCGTCACTTTTTATACCGTCATTTTTTTCCCTTTCAAGTCCCAAGAGGGTTAACTACACACATTATATACCAGGGTGCGTGTTTAACGCTCTCTCCGCTAGCCGCGAGACCCTCGTTGTAGTGGTTCACCTGCGCTCGGCCGAAATTACGTGCCTCCGACGTTGACCCCGTTCATGCCGTCCACACCGTATCAAGTACGGATATCATACACAGCGAAGCTTTGTCCACCCGAGTGAGCGTGGCCAACTCCCCACGCATTGCCCAATGCAGCAGTGCACAGAAAACCACCTCCTCTGTAAAGGGGGAACATCTCCATGATCCACACGATTTACAACGACCCATCTCTCTCGTCACCCCCCCCCTGCTGTATACCCGTCAACCGTCAACCCTCAGGACAACCCTTCGGCGATTGCTCCTCCGAGACTAACTCTGGGCTCCTACGAATATATTTGCAACAACCTGCGTGCCTTCACGAGTGATCTTCTTCTCTTCTGCCTTTTTGGCCGAAAATCATGGCTACCACGCCACCCGGAAGCAGCAGCAGCAGCGGCAGCAGTGAGCCCGGCGATGTTCCTGCTCCCGCATATGGAAGCGAGGAGCAGGACGACGAAGCGGCGGTAGCAGCAGCGGCTGCAGAATCGCGCATCATAATATTCAGGGGGCCGTCACCGTCACCGCGTCGTGTCGTCGACCTCGCCACCAGCTCCCACGAAGGGATGCCCGTACCGTCGCCTGCTTCTGATATGGAAAGCAAAACGTCCACGCCTGGGCAGTCCGAGAAGGATGATGGGCACGGAGAGGGCCAGGAGGAGGGCCAGGAGGATGGGGGGGAGGGGGAGAAGAGAGCAGGGGGCGGGGGAGGAGGAGGGGGGGCAGAAGGAGGAGGAGGTGGAGGAAGAGAAGAAAAAAGAAGAAAAAAAACAAGAAAAAGGGGAAAAAGGAAAAGAAGGAACAGAAAAAAAAAACAAGATGAAGATAGGCAATAAAGAGGAAGAGGGGGGGGAGGAGGGGCGAAGGAGGAGAGGAGGACGAGGACGAGGACGAGGACGAGGACGAAGTGGGCTCAGTTCCGTGGGGCCAAACGGGGCCGATGTCCCTTTTGACCTTTCTTTCGTGCTTGTCATTCGCCTTCATGGCCGGCGTGGGGTTCTCAGGGACCATGGATATTACTGTCACCCCCGGCCACAGCGAGATTGAGCACAGGCAGCCCGTACCGTCACTTAACATGGGGTTTGACACCCCCGGCGATGGCGAAGTCGAGGACTGGCCGCCCTCGTCGTCCGTTCACGACGGAGTGGACAGGCCACTGGAGGCCGCAGCATCCCTTCGGCAGAGGTGATTTTGTTTTGCGATGCCTTCGTACGATAGGCGTAGCAAGGTTTGGCCCGAAGCGTTTCTGACCTTAAGGGGGCTTCTTGATTGAGGATCCATCCAATCCCTTAAGGTTGTCATACAGTTTAATACTTTTCTCTACAGACCCAAGAGCCGTGGGATTGATTGATTGCTCATACGCAAGGTATTTAAGAGTGAATTTTTTGTGACAAGCCAGTATTTTGGGGCGAGATATATGTCGTGTTTATAGAGCTCCTCAAGCGAAGACCCCCAGAAAATGCTCAGAAAATTACAGGTTCATACCACCCCTGGTACCTGCAGCATGCGTCTTCAGTGGGCGGTTTTCGTTTTTTGCTGTCGTACGCTATGATACTGCTGTACCTTTAGTTTTTGTATAATCGTACTTGGACTAGTACAATTAGTGCAATTCGTTTTTTTTTATTTGTGTGCTTTCTGGCTCTGCTTGGGTCGAGGCACCACCCATACCTGGAAGGGCGGTTGCCCAGAGGTGTTGCTCGGATAGGTATTTTTTGCTTGATTGATGCCAGATCTGCTTGTGCTTCGACCGGAGAGGCCACTGCTTGATAGCAGGGGCTCATTTATCCAGATGGGCTGTATATATGAAAATAATTAACGCCTGCCAGGTAAAAACGGAGAAAACGCTTATTCTATACCTGGTATACTAATAACCACGACGCCCCTAGAGACTGCTAGAAGTCGGAGACACCAGAAGATCCTGAAACGAAGCGTTCGCAAACTTGAACCAAAATATTATATCTCTTCTTCTTACCCCTTCATATTACCCCCCATCATCGTATGTGCGTGTGTCTGTGCCGTGCCGCTGCGCCGGGGCATAACCTCCAGGGAATTGCTAGAGGCATACCTCGCCTTCACGGCGACATCGAAGACCACCACGGTGAAAGAGGCCGCCATGGTGATCAGGGAGACCACAACCCAGACGGGGCCGGAGACGGAGCCGGACACGGTGGTGGAGCCAACTACGTTGCTGGAGACTGAGACGATGTCGATGGGGATGGTGGAGCCTGACGAGGTTCTGGAAACGGCGACGGGGGAGGAAATAAACGGGGAAGTGCTGGAACTCACCAAGGAAGCCGAGCCCGCACAGATGCTGGAGGTGCGCCCCACAGAAGAAGCGGAGTCCGCCACGGTGCTTGAGGTGGTGACGGTCGCGGTGATGGAGCCCGACGAGGTTCTGGGAACCACAGCGTGGGAGGAAGTTGCCGAAGAGGTACAAGAGGTCACCAAGGAAGAAGCCGAGCCCGAAAGGCTGCTGGAGCCCGCCGCATTAGAATCGGAGCCCGTGAAAGTGCAGCAACTCCCAATACAGGGAGCAAGGTCTGCTGTGCCGGAGCCTGATGTGGAAATATCAAGTCCCTTTATGTCTGTGGAGGACTTCGATTTGGTTGAGGCGTACATGTTGGAGATGAAAGCGAGGGGGGAGGACCCGTTCCTCACCGAGAGGGAGTCGTCAGCGAGGGTAGTGATGGACCCTGCATCCAGGATGGCGGGGCGCCGTGACTTCTCCGCCGTCTCCCGGACGTCGCAAGCGGAGACGTCTTCTGGTGGTCACTCATGGTCCGCTCTGACTTTGCCGGCTAAAACGGTTATTGGTAGTCACGCTTGGCCTGCTATCAGCAGCAGCGACACCGGCGGCAGCAGCAGCGGCAGCGGCACCGGCGGTACCGGCGGCAGCGGCAGCGACAGCAGCGGCAGCAGCAGCGGCAGCGGCAGCGGCACCGGCGGTACTGGCGGCAGCAGCGGCAGCGGCAGCAGCAGCGACGGCGGCAACGGAAAATTCAACTTCAAGTTCAACTCCAAGAGCAACAGCAGCAACAGCAAGAGAGGCTTTGGGATCAAGCGCGCGTTCCAAGCGTTCAACTCGTGGAGGGAAAAATACCGTGCTGACTTCGAAGAGCTGGTGGACGGTCCTTGGGTGTGAGCGTCCATCCAGAGGTTCTCGTTGTTGTTTTTTGGTCACCATCCGTTTTTTATTGTTTTTTGTTTTTGCGGGCGGGCGGGCGGGGGGGTGTATTATCTCTGTGCGCCACGGTTTGGGGGCTGAGAGGGAGGTGAAAATCGCGGCGCGGCGCGGCGTATCGTGTTTTTGTTATCTACCAATATGCGGCAAAAGGGCGAGAGCGTCTTGTGTTTGTTTGGAACGGGAAAAAGGACACTTTTGGTGCCAAAAGGGTAGGCGAAATACGTATATATCCCCAGGCGAACCTCCAAGCACGTTTGGGTTGTTGTGCAACAATACGTAGGTCGAACGAAGAACTGCATTTGGAAAACGAAACAGTTTGGACTATGGCGAAGAAGATTGGGACTCAAATAACGCACGACGGTGGTGTGATGTGCGCCTCTTGGGCATTTCGTTTTTGTTTATTTTGTACAGGGAGAAGCACACGAATAGAGTGTGCAATAAGGTATCGTCTGAAAAACGGAGAAATGCGCCACTGAAGTAGTCACCAACGTGTGCTACTTTGGTGGTGTTTGACTCCTTATGGAGAGGCCAACCTAATTCACACTCGAAGCTAAGTTCGGAATAGTTAGTAGCGGCGGTGGCACTAGGGGGGCGGGGGATCCGTTTGTTTTTTTCGACGAGGGATTGTTTCGGCATTTGACAGTAGACAGTATAATTGTGTTGGAGTGTTACTCGTAGTGTTGTTTTACAGCCAACCGTATCAGGGCGATGGCGTGTTTGTTGGTGCGGTAGTGGAGGGGATGGGGGTTGGGGAGGGCGTACGCATGTCGTGCATGGTCGTAGTCTATCGAGATCTAGCTTTTTGTTCACCTTTAGTTTTCTGCAGGGAAAAGCACGCGAACAGAGTGTGCAAGGTATCGTCTGAAAAACGGAGGGATGCGTCACGGAAGTAGCATCAGTAACATGTGCTACTTTGGTGGTGTTCGACTCCCTATGGAAAGGCCAACCAAAATCACACTCGAAGCTATTTTTGGAATTGTTAGGAGCGGTGGCGGCGGTGAGGGGGGGGCGGTGGGTCCATTTTATTTTTATCTGCGAGGTTTTATTTCGGGGATTGACAGTACACAGCAGTACTGTAGTGTTACTCGTAGTGTTCTTTTACAGGACGAGATGAGAGTGTGGCATGAAGGTAAGGAAGGTATCGTCCGAATATCGGAGAAAGTATTAACAGTAACGTGTGCTAGTTTGGTGTTGTTGGACTGATTGTGGAGGCGAGGTTTAAATATTCACGTTTGCTAGGAACGGCAAGATGTATGATACCTTTATGCTGATTTCCACGGTATATGCTACGGCATCCCATGGAATCCCGCTGTTTGCGTGAGGGATCTCGCGGGAACGATTGAAAATACTAACGGTATCCCCCGGGGTACCGCGAAGCATCGTGGGCTCTCGTGGGAGATCCTATGGGAGTCCCACTGGTTTACGTGGAATCTCGCGGGATACCTCGGGAACCCGGAAGTCCCGTGGGAGCCCAGCCAAAAACCAAAAAAAAAACAGGGATTGTTCATGAGTTGTCAACGTCGAAGCTTATGCTGCACATTGTCGGGTGGCAAATGCAATAATAGTGACAATGAGTAATAATTAGAATTGACCTCTGAGGGCACGAGGGGGGGGAGGAGGGGTCTTTTATTTTCGTCTGCGATCTTCTGGGTTGTTGCGGCTGGCATCACGTACACAGTAGCACTACATTAATTGTAGCAGTGCTACTCGAAGTGTTCTGTTATCGGTAGCCAGTCTTATCAAGGTGATGGCGTGGTTGTCAGCGTGGTTCGGGAGGGGGTTACTATTGTTATGCATGGCCGAAGTGGTTTGGGGGGGGGGGGGAGTACCCGTGTCATTGGGAGGGGGGTGGGAGGTGCACTCATGTCATGCATGACCGTAGTCCTATGACCGTAGACCCTCGCATCTCTACAATGCCGTGGACGGAGCACGTCGGGTTTTCATCGACCAGGCCCATCGGGGTGGCATTTTGATAGATGTTCATGCATGAAAGATCAAGGCTTGTCGGGGCCTCTGACCTGCGGGGTGCATGAAAAAAAAAAACGTACAATGATATATACATGTATCCTTGTGCCCTATACTGTACTGCTGTGGTATATTTATACCTGGTGAAATTCCATTTCCATTTTCGATTCGATCTCGACGGATGGGTACGTATAAACAAAACAGTTTGACTTGAATGGTTTCTTGAACGAAAACACCCCAAGAACATCCAAAATGATACCTGCTTATATTTTCCGTGATTGTTATTGTCACGAGCGAGGAGAGGGGAGTTGGCTGTATCAGGGGGCCGTAGTATAATAGTCATCAGAACCCACGGTGGACCCAAAAATCGTATCGTCATCTACCACTCGGGCCGGAAATATAAGCATAATTTAGACGCTAACATGGATACTAAGCGGTCTTTACGTTTACGCACAGATTAGTATGTCTACAAACCATACCAGGTATTTGGTTACGACTATTACAACAGTGGTGTACCCATTTCAAGACCACATCCCGCGCCAAGCCCAAAACTGTGTTTTTTGTTCTCCAATATGATCGAAATACATGGGTAATTTAGGCATTCATATATACATTTTTTAAACAACAGCCGGCTGTAACATCGCAAAGTTTCGTCGAACCTCATCCTTGCAAGCTGTGTGCGATACTCATGGTACTAATGATACTAGTGATACTTCGATCGCGTGTACTACGGGCTTCATATGGTCTCATGCAGTATACATGACGTCTCGTAGCGGTAAACATGGGATGTAAACGATATTTTAGTGCTGTAGATCGTGAGCTGTACCGACATACCAAATCTTTCCACGACAGCAGTTTGTAGGTATATGGCCCACCATTAAGAGACCCTAGTGCGTTCTGGAATGGAGGTCCCTTATGTAGGTACCGTAGTCCCTTATCAGAGGAGTTGGTACCGGCCCCTTATATACAGTCAGTAGCACGGGCAAAAATGGTGGGCAGAACCCTGAGGTCCCTTAAGCTGGTACCGTTTTCCATTTTCGCGGGGTCCCTTAAAAAGACTACCTACCGTACCAACATCGACCGGAGCGCGAGTTCCTGCCAGAGAGCTGCCCTCTCCTTGTTAACCTTGTCTCAGAAAACTTTTGAACTGTGCTTTGTATTCTTTCGCTTGAGAGCAAGCCGCTTCGAGGTTGCCGCACAACACACCTACCAGGTACGTCTTAGCGCCTGGATGGTTTGCTACTACAGTAGTAATCCGAGGCATTCTGCCACGCCATCCGCGCCGTAAGGAAACCCAGCGCGCACACCTTCCTCCCCCCTCCCCCCCCCCGTCTTCCTGCCTCCAACTGGAGGGTACCACTCACTGCTATTTCACCCTCGGCACCAACACTCTGCTGTCTTACTTTCTCGATGGCCGCACTCGTGTTTCACACCTCTAACAGATGATGATCTATCTGATCTGTCTACTGTGGATGATCTAGTTCCTCACCCGCCCTTGTGAGAGGTTGTGCATGATCTGCATGTATATTACAGATCCAACCCAGGAAACATGCTCTAGACCGTGCGGGTTATACGGGTCCCACTCGGCAGCACCATGAGCTAGATCATGCAAGATCGGAAATAGACCTATCTGCCTTGAACGATCTAGATCATGATCTGTAGATGATTTGTCTGTGCGAGGTGTGCAGTACTTGGCGGAACTAAAATATTATACGAGTGCATTGGTCCCTCTCTGCCTCTCCCGTACCTCTCTCTAATTTGATCGCAAGCACGTCGCTACAATCATAATATATTTTAGTCGTAGGCGTTTTTTGTTATTCGCTTCATATCCCGCTTCGCGTCCCGGTCCTTGATGTCCTCTCTCTTGTCCCGTACGTTCTTCCCCTGCGCCAGCGCTATCTCTACCTTCAGCCTGAAACGAAGGCAATTATCGTCGCCGCCGGGGAAGGGAAGGGGTGGGGTGGTGGGATAGAGGGGTGAGGTAGTGGGGTGGGTGGGGGTGAGGAGCACTCGATATCATGCATGGCCGAAATCATATGACCATAGACCCTCGCATCCCTACTATGCCGTGACGGAGCACGTCTGGTTTTAACCGACCAGGCAGACATTTCTTGCACCACGCGCGAAGCGCCGAGAGGTGTTCGGCTGGTTGACGAAAAATCCTATGGGCTGGGTTATACAAGGTATATGTTTGCAAAACAAGAACGGAATTCCGACGATTTGGGGATAAGGAGCTCCGTCATTTGGAAAAAAAAACAACCAAAAATATGCTACTTCTATCGTAGCACGCGTCTTATAGAGCATGCTTACCGCGGGTGGGATACGCATGCTGCGGCTCTTTCACACCCTGTTGTCGGGGTAAGGATCTGTGCGAAACAGCTCTTGCACAGTGTATGATATCACAACGGCATACAGAAGTAGGATCTAGATGATCTTAGATGATCTGGATCGTGACATGGTGCGATGTGATATTGGTTGGATGGTTGAGTTGGCTCGCCTGTTATCGTCGTTGAAGAATATCTTGAGGGGCACAACGGTCATGCCCTTCTGCGCCATCTTGTCCTGCAAACGTTTGATTTCACGCTGAGGGATGGTTGTCGTGTCAAGTAGAGGTGACAGACAGACAGACAGACAGATCGACCGACCAACAGACAGACAGACAGACAAACAGACAGACACACAAACAAACAGACAGAAACAGAAACAGACAAACAAACAGACAGACAGACAGACAGACAGACAGACAGACACACATAAGCCAACAGACAGAGAAACAGACAGACACACAAATAAACAGACAGGCAGACAGACAGACAAACAGACAGACACACCAACAAACAGATAGGCAGACAGACAGACAGACAGACACAACGGCGCAGTGACGTAAGAGGGGCGCAACAGACACTATCCGCGTAAGAATACTCACGTTATCAAAAAAAGAACGGCGAGGGCCCACAAGTTAAGAGGAGGGGGGGGGGGGGGTGGCAGCATAAGCCGAATACCCAAGGGGTGGCAGGCCGCAACCTTTATATACGTGTGTAGAGCTGTATGGTCCGACAAGATAAGCAACAAAACGCGTACCACGTGGACGCGCGACGTGCAGGCGCGAATCGTTGATTTCTCTCGAGGCGGCTAGGAGCAATCAATAATCGAGAGCAGCAGCAGCGGCAGCAGCAGCAACAGCAGCAGCAACAGCAGCAGCGGCATGGAGCTAACCAAAGATGCCGCCTTAGGGGAGACAGCGATTTGACCCCCGTGTTTGACCTTAACCCTACACAATATCTACCAGGCTCATAACAGTTAGGCATGGGAATGGATTCGTTTTAGACGTAAATAAATGTCCAGTCTATTCGAGAATCCCTTCAAAAAAAATCGAAAGAGCATATTTAGAAAATAGTCTATCACCACTATATTTACTTAGTGTTATACCACATTCATGTGTAGCACCGAGCACCTGATTTCTCGACACAGGAAACGAATTGGATGATAGCGTTCGACAGACACCTCCCAACAATGGAGAATGATCGACTGACTGGGTGTGCTTTTATCTGCAGAATTTGTTCCGTCAATTTTGGTGGAAATGTGCGGGAAAATTCTATTTTTCAGGTTGTATTGGTATCTTTCTGTCGAGGGAAGATCTATTCAAACACTACTAGAAAATCTAAACCAGTCAACCGATGCGTCAGGACTTTGCGCACACAGGAATGAAATCCGCGCCTGAATCCGACAAGTAGCCGGCAAGAAATCTGGTGCACGAATTGACCCTCTTTTGATGAGTCAAATGTTGTTGGGAAATTCGACAAACAAATATCCCGAGATAAAAACAAAGGACGTCCAGTCTTCATGGTATCGGGCAAACGGTGCCAGACATGAAAGCGGCCGCACGCCGAGCGATCGCCATCACACCCGGTGTCATCGCAGCAGGGAAGACCATCTGTGATCGGGCCTTGATGCAGCAGGAAGCGAGGTACCCCTACTGTAGGGTTCAGATGCGAACGCATCGCCATTGTTGTCTCACTTGAGAAACGATCGAGTGAAAATACTCTACGGCACCACCCTGTCCGGATATATAGGAATGGTTTAATTATAAATATGAACATAATGTGTTCTTTACATTTCCGGACAGAGTGGTAGGTACGTACGAGTACATACAGCAGCACCACGCAGATTTCAGGCGCGTGGTGAATGTAGCCTTGGCCGCAAGGCTCAAGCCTAGCTGCACGCACAGCAACAACTTGACCGTGAGCTGAAGGTGGGGCGCGCTTCCACGGAGGTGCAGGCAGCGCCGTCGAAATCCCGGTCTCGGCGAAGTGCAGTATAGCAACACGCCGCCGATTGTCGATGCTGTGTGTGGGGATGTCCTTGTTTACACGTGCCCAACAGCAGTAAACCAGGACCACATACTGCGACTTGATCTGTACAAGATGCGTTTTACAGGGGGGGGCAGCTTTCTCGTGCTGCTGGTCTCCAATCCCAAATCCCCCCCAGGAACGTGCGATTCCTTCACGCTCACGCGTCCATGTCTACGCTGCTGCTCTACGCTCTGGGGTTGGTTGTGCGCTGTCCTGCAGCACGTGTCGTGCAAAAAGCAAGGCTGACTTTTTTCAGCTACAGCTCAACCCCACAACATCGATGCGGGCACTGCCTTTTATTTTATTTTTGAGAGGCAGCATCATAGAACGAATTTTTATGTGGCGAAAGTTTTTTTTTTTTTTTTTCTCAATCACGGATTGGTTAATTTCCTAAAGATTTTTTTCCCCCAGATAACGACCATGTGACATCCTTTGATTTTTTTTTTACGTACTAAAACGAATCCATTCCCACTCCTAACAGTGCGCGACAGCAGGTAACAATCTCCTATTTTGGCTGTGGCTCGCGACGTGTTGTGGTGTCAACGTTGAGCACAGGCTTTTACTAAATACTACCAGTAGTATATAGTAATTAGCGTGGCGTCCTTGCTGAGCACAAACGCGTACCAGGTACCCGGTAACTGTAATGTACTAAATTATAGAAAAATTCAAGCCTGAAGGTATTATCTACCAAACCCTTAACACACGTCGCCTACTGTAGTCGAATGAACCTTTTCGGAATGCATACATGTCACAGGGACGGAAAAAAATGGCAAGTAAAAAGCGTCGTCTTACTAGCCGTCTACGAGCGACGCTGCACCCGTGTCGCGCGACTCCTTGCACTGTTCCGTATGCCCGGACACCCGAGTTGTCGCCCCCCCCTGCCAAACAGTGGCCGATGCCGTCATTGCCTATCTTCGCCACCAATTTTTCCCAAACAAATCCCAAATTGGTACCAGGTACGTAAAAGAGGCCTTAACCCTGTTCAGGATTGCAGTCCCGTTTTGGGGACGAAACACTAAAATTATCAGTAGTTTTGGGCCAAAAACGGCATTGCAGGGACGCGAGGGCCTGTGGTCTAACGACTACGGCCATGAATGATAATGAGTACCCCCCCCCCCCCCCCCCCCCCGCTAACTCCGCACAAGGGGATGCAGTTACTAGCCCTTTCAGTACTGCACCATACACGTACCTAAATACGACTCTAACCCCCAAGTGTTTTGTCCGCACAACGGGACGGCAGTTCTAAAGGGGTTGGTTATGAGGGCGATCGCGTTTTCGTCCGAAGGATCGCTTGCCTTGTGGAGGAGAAGCCTTCGCGGTCGCTTGGGCTCGTGCTGGTAGAACCGGTTGGATGCTGCGCACTCCGCAATGTGAACCCCGTGCAGGAAGCACTGTCCATTTTTAGCCTAAAAGGGGTTTGCACCCAGGCGTTGAATTGCATATAGAGGAGGGGGGGGGGGGGGGTACTCATATCATGTATGGTCGTGTTCGTACGACCATAGACCCTCGCATTGCGTCCCTACAATGTCGGGACGGAGCACGCCGGGTTTTCACCGACCAGGCAGATATTTGTTTGCACCAAGCGCGCGCAGCGAAAGTGAGGTTTACGGGCGAGTCTCATGAAGAGCGAGCTGCATCCTACTAAGAAATTCTTTTGAGGTGGGTTTCGGCATCTTGTGAGGCATACGTTCTTGCATATATATGGCTGACAGCGTCGAATTGTTCTATTTAATTTTTCCGGTGTGGCCACTTCGGGGAGAGCGGGGGGGGGGGGGGGGGGGGTACTCATTTGTTGCTTGCCATAAGTCATTTGACCATTGACCACGCATCCCTTTCGAGACGGGGGGGGTTGCATGGTTCCAGTCTTGAGGACACGAGGGAAGATAATATTTCGTACCAATCTGTCCCAAAATATAACGAGATTTTATATTGAATATTTATATGCAAAGGGTTCTTATATTTTAGTGCTTAGTGGTCGTTTTTTCCACCCGTGTTGGTCCGGATTTTAAGCGATCTCTCCCGTCTCCCATGGTAATTCCCGCGATTGTGGTTATGACGAAATTTCAGCAAGTACTGAACAAAAAAAAAAACCATCAACCCTTTTAGGACTACACTCTCCTCCGGTGTGGGGACAAAACACTTGCAATTAGACTAAAAATTAGGTACATGTGCACTGGATCAGTAAAAGGGTAAAACTCGACCCATATTACGGAAGGGGAGGGGCGTGACGGAAAAATCGGGGCGATGCCCGCGTTGCTATACGCCACGTGATCTCTCGAGCTTCCCACGACGTCCGAATTATACTGCTATACGACGAATTGCTAAACGTTGTGCATACGTATTGCACGCGAAACAATACCTGTGCAAAGCCTTCATCCATGTTGATCTTGGACAATCGGCAAGATTTTACCTCCGACCCTACCAGCTCGATACCAGCCTCGAACCTATCCATGATCTCATAATTTCGCCTCGCTTTCCTAGAAAGAGCACGGGCCGAGACAGTGCGTCGCGGTTGGTGCACGGGCGGAGTAGCGGGGGGTGACATCATAAACACGCCCCCCGAAAGTGGGAGGAGAAGGAGGAGGAGCAGTATAGATAGAAGTTGTATTGCGGGGGTGCGCGGGTGAGAGCAGGGTTTGAGCAGTGGCTCTGTTTCCCTTTCTTCGCGATTTAGGCAACAAGTCGCGGGCATTTTCTGCGGTGCAGCAACAATCGCGAACACGACCACCCCCACCCCCACTACTACCACCACCACCACCACCACCACCACCACACCCATCACCACCACCAACAGCAGCATCAATACCACCACCGCCAACACCAACATCGCCAACAACGTCAGCACCACCATCACTACCACCATCACCACCACCACCACTACCACCAACATCAACACCGACACCAACACGATACCACCAACATCATCCACCTCCACCGCCATCGCTGCAACAGCCACGACCCCCATGACGACGACAACGTCCACCGCCACCACCGTCAACACCGCCAACACCACCACCACCACCACCATCACCACCATCACCACCAACGCCACCACCACCGCCTACACCACTACCACCAACGCCACCATTAACCACCAACACCATCACCGACACCACCAACACCAGCACCACCGCTGTTCCATTCGCAAAGCCACGTCGGGAAGAGAGCGTATGCCCAGCCGCCAGTTTAGGCGTTTCTAATCTCGCCTCCGAGTATCAACCACGGCCTATCATGAGGGCAGGGGGGGGCGGGGCGGGGCGCGCTCGGGAGGGGGGAGGGGCGTACCCATTGTCACGCATGGTCGTACTTGTATTACGGTAGACCCTCGCCTCTCTACCATGCCGGGACGGAGCACGTCGGCTATTGATCGACCAGGCAGAGATTGCTTGCACCAAGCGCGAAGCGAAAAGTGCGGTGTTCAGCGAGTCGCATGAAGGGGGAACTGTATCCTACTAAGAACTGCCTGTGAGGCGGGCGTTCTTGCATTGGATGACAGCTGGATGGCAGCGTTGAACGAATCGAGGCGGAGGGGCTTGCCCGGGGTATCAATGACGTCATTATGCAAAAGCCGCAACGACGGTGATTATTTTTCGTTTTGCGTCGCAATGGATGCTGGTCCTGTAAACGGGCTTTTCTTTCTCTGCAGGCTTTGTATCGGCGTGATAACGCCTCCGGAAAAATGAGCACACCTGCGTGGCGCTGCGTTGGCAGTAGCTATCAAGAGTAATATTACAATCGAAGCTGGGTTTGCAGCTGCTGCAAGTCAGAGCGCAGCAGTGCGTCGGGTATATACCTATCATAAATATTGGAACCGGCTACCATGCAGAGGGAGCCCCCGGCTGACTTTCTTAGGTTTGTTTTTTGCGGGTACGTGCATAAGTAGACTCCTTGAGCCTTGTCGCGTAACCACGTGCTTGATATCAATAACAACTAACTGCTGCTCTACGTACAGTAGCTACAGTAGCCGTATAGCCCCTGGAAACAGTTATTACAGTTGAACCTGTGGTCGTCAGGGGACATCCGGGGTACATCCCCGGGTTTCGTAGGTGGATACGGATACTTGGGTGTAACGGATGCTGTTACTTGCTGCTGTGTACAGAACATCGCCCACAGCAGTCAGTCCTTTTCTCTTGTTTTACGTCCTCTGTCGGACTGGGCTCTTGTCTGTCACTCTAGTTTGGTGTCTATCTTTCGTTCGTGCATACCTGGTAGTGGCTACTGGTGCACCGGTATCGAGTATTACAGCCTCTGCGATTTGCAGTATCTACCGTATCAACACGCGAGATAACACAGCTCCTCGGACGATTTTCGGTCTTCTCGAGAACGGGGAAATACCGTAAATGCCGAGCGACGCGTCTATACGTACGTTTTTGCTTTTGGTGGACTGGATATCCTGTTATTTTATGCTGGTATTGCTTTTGGTTTTGGATACCCACGATATACACTTCACCTTTGTCAGATGGCAAACGAAATAATAACAAGGAAAAATCTCGACTCGACGAGATCTTTCCAAGGCCACCATGTCCGTCGTGTACGCCCCAGCAGAGGGTGTGTTATCTTGCGTGTACATGGCGGCATATACCAGGCACTATTCCTCCTTTCAAAGGAGCGCATGGAGTGGCTGATGTATAGAACTACTTGCAGATATCTCACTCTCTGAGTGTGATCGGTTGGTACATCCCTGGTCTCTCAGAGCTCCCACTTGGACATCGCCTCCTTTGATTACTTGCCGGACCTTTCCAGCGGTTCTTTGTTTTCTCCATTTTTCTTGGCACTTTCAGTCCTTTTTTTTTCCTTTTTTCTTCTTTCGTTTCGTGTACTCCGAGAGCGGCACCGCGGGCGAGCGCGGCGCCGTCGCGGGTGAGCGCGGTCGCTGATTTCGTGGCTAGGCGTCGCGTGTGCCTCGAGACACGAGGGAAGCATGAATGGGCTCTGTCTGGCTTCTATCTGTAGAATTATATTGAGTACCAGGTATGTAAGAGTCTTTAAGGGTCGTTCGGGATTGCAAAATAACATTCAAGCCGTGCTTATTTTCGCGACCAAGCTGAAGTTCACAGAGAGAGCTACGCAGTCTGAGCACCAACATTGTCGAGCTGGCGAACGACGGCCACGGTGAGCACCGGGATTCACGTGAGGCGGGTTCACTGTGGCAGAGAGGGAGGAAAGCTTTACCCGGACCGAATCGGTGGCGAGATGGTTGCGAGAGGGGCGTGCGGCGTACGAGGCTGAGAGAGAAGCTCTGCTGTTCGATTTTTTTCTTTATTTCTTTTTGACCGGTGTAAGGTGTTCCGATCAGGCAGGAAGTTATTACACGAGAGGGGACGGGGATTTTTTTCTTTCCGAAATTTTCGGTTTCATTTTCATTATTGTTTTCGCGGTGCTGCTCTGCCGTGCTGTGCTTTCTCTTTCGTACGTACGAGTGCAGACATACAGCATATCAAAAGAAGAAAATAAATACCCTACATGCATGTACGTACGACATGTGAGCGAGCGTAGCGGTGGAACCGCCCGCGACGCGAAGAGTATGTGGCGTCCGAGCTGTTTTCTCCAGAAGCACGGCGGCGGGACTCTTGCATTATCAAGTCGCCAGTATGCAACTACAATAATAAAAAAAAACTTATTCAATCATGGACCTCTGTCCGCTTCGCATAGTTTGATGTACTTTTCCTTCCTGAGCGAGCGTAGCGGGCGGCGTAGGCTGCCCGCGGAGCGAAGCGCCCTGTACAACCTACTGTAATTCCAAGTAGGTTGTCCCCCCGAAACGTCGGTGCAGCTCCAAATAGAGGACAGCCGCACAACCAAAAGTTGACAGATGTACTGCTGCTCTGATCGTGCTGTTACCGTTATCTTATCACCTTTACAATTTTGGCCCACATCAGCAGTCATAGGAGTGAGGCGAATGCTCGTATATACGTACTAACACGTACAGCGTGTGCAGTCTACCACCGTGGACCTGTTAGCGTAAAGAGCATGCTCTCATGCTCTCGTACTCGTACACAAGAGGGACCCACTTGTTGTTCGCGATGACCTTGTACGGCCCCTTCCCTTTCTTAGCGGGAGGGTCCAGCATCCGCATCCCGTCCGCTGCTCCTCCGCCTCTGCGGTAGCTGCTGGCGCGACCCCCGCCCTCGTGACCCACACCTCCCGAAAACGAACTGTATGGTGTCCTAACAGCAGAGTGCTCCCCTCCCCCCCCCCAGGGTTGAACGAGAAACATGCTACTCGTCACACTGCCGCCGCCGCTGCTGCTGCTGCTGCTGCTGCAGCTAACGCACGAGGACACGAATGCGAAGCCCTCTGCGCTCGAGAACATGACGCTCAATGCCACCAATAACAGGAGGTATATCGGCAAGAATCCTAATCGCAAAAAGGTGTCACCCATCATAGTGGCTGCCTTCTTCCCTGATGTCGTGTCACCTGGCCTGAGGAGGCAATGGGCGTTGCCTGCTGCTGGCATCCCGTACTAGTTCCCGTCCCCCGTACGCGAGATACGAGTGAGATGCGGCGCAAACTCAACCAGGGAGTTTTAATAGTATGGATGCTTGTTTGTACTGGGATATATTTCTTGTCGAACCGTTTTTATCTACCCCGCACGTCCCGTCTTGGTACCTGGTACGATTGTGCTGCCGCTGATCGCGTTGGTGGTGGCTGTGATGCTTGTGGGTCGTGGGTCGCGAGGTCCAGTAGCGCTTATTCGAGATTTTGTCTGATTGGCTTAGGGTCACAGGATTATTAGGGTTGCTCTGATGGGAATAGGGTTAGTTATAGTCGTCCGGAACACGTGTGTGTCAGCCATTTTCCCGAATAATACCTAAAACCTCGCGAGGTCCACCGCCGATCGTCCATCGTCCATCGTGCATCGTGCATCGTACATCGTACATTGCAACACGTACATCGTTTGACAAATATCGCACACGACTCACACCCACCCATGGAAACAAAAAAATGACAAGCGGGCCTTTGGTCGTTATTAGCACACAAATTATATACCAGATAAAGTACCAAATATACCTCGTACTGATACCTGTATGACTTTTTTGGCTGGTTTTACGTGCATTTGGATGCCTTTTTTTACAAGTATGACAAGCAAGAGTATAGCCGGCGTCCCCGGTGGCTTGGTAGGTAGGTGGTCCGCGAGCCTATCAAGATCAATTTCGTGAGTTCGAGTCTCACCGAGTGCATGCTCATAGGGACTTTTTCTTGCATAAAATTGATTAGCGGAAAGCGCGAGAGCGTGAGTTAGCTGTACATTCGATGAAAATCGACGAGCAGTGGGAATGCTGAACCCTATGCGCGATAAAAAAAAAAAGGCACGTACCGGGGGGGAGAAGGGACGACACCTGTGACCACGGCTTGTCCAGAAGATCGTCGAGGGTAAAACCTCCTACGAGTGGGCTGGAAAGTAAAAGTGATGATTAAAAAAAAAAAAAAAAAAAAAAAAAAAAAAAATCGATGTACCAGGTGTGTCGACATTGAGATTCACCAAACACATACATATATCACAGCGGTAACGTCAAGACTTGCTGCAACCTTTACTGGGAGTACCGATCAACAGGATGACATGTATCATACAAATTTTCCAGGGCTTTTCGCGGGTCAGATCAAATCTCACGGGTCGGGTCGGGTCGGGTCGGATCGGGTCACCCGACCCGCGAAATTTTGAAAGTCTCTTGACCCAACCCGACCCGACCAGCGAGATTAAAAAAGTTGTTGACCCGACCCCCCCCCGACCCGAGAGATTTGAAAATATCCTGGCCCGACCCGACCCGACCCGCGAGATTTCAAAACCTCCTGACCCGGCCCGACCCGACCCGCCACCTTCGGATTGACCAGCGTGAAACATGGGTTTCATGCGGGTCGGGTCACCTTGACCCGCGAGACTATTTATCTTGACCCGCAGGTCCGACCTGCGCATCCGGCCCGTGGGTCGACACTTCAAAAACAACTTAATATTCATTTTTGTGCCCACAAGCGATATGTGGCCTGGCTGTAGCGGGCATAAATCGATGCGGGCATGCGTATATGGATTTGGCAGTGTTAGTGTTTTAATGTTTTTGAACAAGATACCAAAGCAGCATTATTGAGTATTTGTTCGAGAAAAGCCTTTGGGTAAGAGAGCGGGAAGTGTTTTGAGTGTCGGGTCCGCGGGTCGGATGCGCGGATCCGACCCGCGGGTCAGCAGAAAAGAATTCGCGTGTCACGCTGGCCCGACCCACGAGTGACCCGTTTCTCGCGGGTCATGACCTGATCCGACCCGTGAGCTTTTCATCACCTTTTGACCCGACCCGACCCGACCCGACCCGACCCGTGAGATTTGAAAACCTCTTGACCCGACCCGACCCGACCCGTGAGATTTTGAACACTTCATGACCCGACCCGACCCGTGACATTTTGAACACCCCGTGACCCGACCCGCGGGTCGGGTCACGACCCGCGAAAAGCCCTGAAATTTTCCAGTGTCTTGTGTGCCCCCGGCCCTCACACGTGTGTGAACTACTATACAAATTTTCCAGTGCCTTGTGGACCCCGTCCCTCATGTGCAGACTGCTGTTGTTTCAGCGCACGAGATGGTGCTGGCCGAAATCAATTGGAAATCGAGCCTATAAGTACTATGATATGTCGTCTCGTCGACCCTGGCAGCATCCAGGTGACAAGTCATCGGGCACAGTAGTCAATCGCGAGAAAAAAGTGGAAAACGCGCTAACGGTTATAACGTAGCTTGCAAAGATGAGTATCGACCGATCGGTTGAACTCACAGCTGACGTGCATTTTTTTAGTTTTTTGTAACATCACGAGAAGACGTCGACCCAACCCAACCCCACCCCAAATCCTAATCCTAACCCTGACCCCAACCCCCTAGTCAAGGCTCACGTAAGGGCCGTGCATGGCCCTGAGGGAATTCTATTTATAGTCGACGAAGTGAAGTAGCTGCAGATCGTCGTCCCGTTTCCATAGCGGGTGACTCCTCTATAAAACCTTATAGAGACTGTGCCGTCACCCTCCTGGCGGGTGCACCGGCGTTCGAACTCCGGCCGGTGAATATCTATCATACATACATGCATATAATGTAGTTCCAGTCAGAGGTTTACAGGTTTGTTGTGCTTCTTCCGTCGGCAAAATCGTGAGAGAGCCCGACTCGGCAAAATCCAACGACAACCATCAACGACCAGTTAAATTGCTAAGATATTGTCTTGTATGAGATTGAAAGCCCGGTAACTACGTACCTGGGTTCAGTCACTGGGAACGTATTTGTAGTACTTGGAAGGCGTATCTTTTAGATGGAAAACCAGGGTTTTCCAGAGGAGCACGAGCTTGGCCTCAGTCTCCGCGTGCACGAAAGGAATAAAACTGCTCTTCTTCTATAGCTAAGCAAACAACACATGTGAGTACAACGTTTACCGACTTAAAAGGCAGACCTGTCCAGGGATACAAAGTGTCCCGCAAGCGTTGATCTTAACAAAATTGACACACGACACGTATTCTAGACGTGAAAGTGGGGTGAGCTTAGCAAGCTTTGTTTTCGCCAACCCGCCGGAGGATGAAAAAGAAGAAGAAAAAAGTGGGACTAAATGCTAATTATCAACCCTGGGCGCAATCAAAATGAAGACAACACAAGTACCGGTGGGGGAACGGGAAGACACCTTCAGTAAAATACTATTATTGTAGGACCTGCGACCAAGGCTTTTTTGTCCAGAAGGCCGCAAAGGGCAAGCAACCCGAGTTGAGCTGGTAAAAAAAAACGGTATGTAACATAAAATTACCGGGTGTGGTTTTGAATCCCACATTATACGCGGGTCCGCGATAGATACCCCCACCCCCACCCCCTCCCCCCACCCCAAACCCTCTACAGCGCGCGCAGGGATCCCAAAGCCCAACGCCGCGCTTCTATTATAGATAAAGCCCACGGCAGCCCCCTCCCCTCCCCCCCCCCCCCACTTCTGAGAGGGTTGAGATTACGTTCTTCTGATGTTTTTGTTTTTTTTAGCGGACAGATCATCGTCATCATCGTCAGCTGTGATCCCCGTTATTTCGATTTCCACACATTATTTCGAGGCACACACACATCTAGTCCTGATTCACAGTTTGGTCTGAACACGATCTACAGTAGATGATACTGCTTGCGGTGTGGGAGGTGGGATCAGCACGGCACGGCTCGTGCACGCATGTTTTCTGTTTGGGATCAGTATTGTTACGGTGATTGATATGGCTCTTGCACAGCATATCATAGATTAGACCGCCCGCATGATCTTGACATACAGTTCCGGTCCGTCTATCTTGCAGGTAATATGCTGCCGCGAACAATTACGGCACTATATCGTAGCGGCAACCGGCACTAATTACTCCGCACACGGCCACACTGGTCACAATCCCATCATCTGTGCCAAGCAAGCGATTTCACAGGCACTACGTATAAGTAGCGGGCAGGGACACCTATTATTGTATGAACTGTAGCATCTAGATGATGTCAACACAAGAATTTAGGTTTGTTTTATCCCGGATCGTGTAAGAAGGCGGGGTCCCGGCCATCACCTTCTGTGACGAGGCTTTATAACTCTAAGGTGTTCCTGAATGCTTCCTCGGCAGGGTGTGGCTTGCCCTTCGGGGTTAGTCGGTGATACTATTTATACTAATAACGCTATATCATACGATATGACTTGGGTCTGTGATACAACGATACTACAGCAGCATGCGACATACCACTTACTTGATTGATCAATTGACACTCTGTTATTTCGGGCGAGGTTCGAGCAATTTTATGCAAGAAAATACGGCGTGTCCTAGTCTAATGCCGGCCAGTACAGTCTATAGTGCCGGGGTTGGTCGGTGATACTATTTATACTAATAATACAATATCATAAAATTTGAATTGGGTCTGTGATACAACGATACTACGACAGCAGTATGCGACGTACCACTTGATTAGTTGATATTCTGTTTTTTTCGGAAGAGTTTCGATTTTTTTTATGCAAGGCAATACGGCGTGTCCTGGTCTAATGTCATTACAGTCTATAGTGCCGGTTGAATAGTGCCAGATGCCCGCTATATTGCCTGTTAAGTGGCTCGGCACAGATGAGATTAACCAGTGCGGCAGGCAGTGTGAGGAGTAGCGGTAGTGCTTTTTCTTTTGTTCGTTGGTACATACCGGCACTATAAAGGCGCATACCGGCAGTATAGAGGGGACCAGTACTGTATAAAAATGGCGACATTTTCTCGTCTTCGTCCAGGATCTCCAGCCTGGAATCATGACCTCCCAAATTATCATTCGCGTACTGTGTACTTATTTTTATTGCCCTCGATGAAATGCACCCGAGCGCTGTTTTCAGTTTACTTGTCTCTTTTTTTGTGAAGTCGCAGGTGGAGTTGTTGAGAGTGACGGGAGAGGCCAGTCGGACCAGCACAGACGGAACCCCAGAGTGCTGTGTTCGGCTCAGGCAGAGCGTCTACTTGTTGACAATCGGTACCACTTGTTATATTACTCGGCGGGGACATATATCCAGCAGCAGCACACGAAGACGGAACGAGCACCCGCACCAGTACCACAGCAATGGGATCGATATCATTGAGGTGTAATTGGGGTTGCAGGGCTAAATACAAGACTGTTGGCCAATGAAAAACGAAACATGAACGGGGAGAGATCTCCAACAATCAGTCAGAAAGCTGACGACGCTCTCTTGGCCAAGGCAAAACATGTCGGTTGTTTATTACAACAAGTGAACGACAGATTGACAAGAGATCTCTGCACCGCGAAATAGTTGCTGTTGGCGAAATGAGAACTGAGGTGGATGCATGCTCTAGAGGGCAAGAACTGGCCGCCGACGTCCTACGGTATCCTCCCAAACCTGAAAAAAAGCCCATTTTTTGTTGTTTGTGTGTTGTGACAACAAGGCACGGCCCACCTATTGCTTGTTCTCTTTTTTACGGCATAGCGGCAGGCCGCGCGGTGAAATATATGAAACGTCCGGCAGCAGTACATACCAGGTGCAAAACAGACCCCGGTGGACCGAGGAAAGCAAGAACGTAGAAACCTGGGAATGATTATTATCCTCATGTACGTAGCGTGTACGTAGCGTGCTCTTGATTGGAAGCGCCGTGTCATTGCTTCATTCATCATTTTTCCTTCTCCCCAACACAAACAACGTACGGCGTAGGCAGTAGGCAGCACGCACGGTAAGCTACACTAAAAAAAACCCATCACAAACAACATGAAAATAAACCGAGTAAGACGAGACAAATCGCGCTACATTATCAACCATAACACACAATTAACAGCAAAAAAAGTACGTACTACTACGAGTACTGCTTGATCACCTACCGCAGACCCAACACTCGATGAACTAAAAAAACTACTACTACTCACTACTGGTACTAGACTACTGTAGAACCTAGAGAGTAATTCATGAAACCAACCCCGCTTCGGCCGTGATTCGTTGTAGCAGCAACAGCAGCAAAGAAGCCTCTTCCTGCTCAAACCTCCTACCTCCCTTCACACATCCCGCTCGCGATAGATAGTCATCCCCGCCTACCACACAGATATCATATGTACGACCCGACACAAAAAAACGAGCACATTTCACACGACAACAAGCAATCAACCAACCAACCAAGCAATCAATCAACCAATCAAATTCAATGGAACGGCAGGTAGGTGTCGCCGCCTTGTCATCATAGTATGGGCCCCTTTGCCGCACTGACGCAAGACAACGTGTGACCAACACACGGGCACCATGCCGGTATATACCATGTACCAACCCCGTCCCATGTACCCCATCCGTACCACAAATCAGGTGCCGCATGCCGGGTATAATACTCACCATGCACCGCGACAATGGGTAACATATAATGGGAATCATATACTGGGTACAAGTACTATACACCAGGAACCATACCGGGTACCCTATACCGGACATCATATACCGCGTATCATATACGGGTTACCACATACCAGGTGCATACTAACCGATGCGGTATGTACTGTACCATGTACTACTGCTTATTTTTGTCTACCTGGGGAGCAGCACAACAGACAGCGCTGTCTAGAAGGCAGCCGTGAATTATTATGCCGCTTCAACCCTTCCCTCTTCCTCCTCGTTCTCCTCCTCCCCCTCCCCCCCTCACTCCCACTCCTCCAAAACCTCTCCCCTTGTCCATCACCAAAACAGCAACGCCTTAATCCAAGTTAACAACCAGGAACACCCCCCGCCTCCCCACCTGGCTCTGAACGCTCCTGGCCTCACTCGATTACAGCACGCCGAAAACGGGGGGGTGGGGGGGAGCTCTCTCTCCCTCTATCTCGTCTGCTCGATTTCGATCCGCACGGCAGATACGACACAACCACGACAACACATTTGAAAAAAAAACAGTTCAACCCGCATGCATACAGCCGTCTCAACAAACCACTGTGTGGGAACGCACGTGTTCGTATACAGTGACTAACCCCCCCCCCCCCCCCCCCCCCCCCCCCCCGCGCGCCTACCAGGTATACGTTATCAATAGGAAGAAAAAAAAAACAAATCTTAAAAATGCAAACGGACAATTTTTTGCAACTTTTAGAGCATCCATATAATTGCCGCCGAATTTGCCAAATCACGTTTTTTTTCTTCCAGCCAATCACGTTTTTTTTCTCGTCATATTTTGTCAACGCGAAACGGCCACCAAAAGCAATATTGGAGCCAAAAAGCCCGAAGAGCAAAACGACCAAACTGCCGGCCCATGCATGGGGAGGGGGGAGGGGGGGGGGCGGGAAACATTCCTCCATTGATGACACAAAACAAACGCGATTTTGTCCATGAATATCGGTACCGTTCTTGTATCTATATAAAAACTCAAGCGTTCCTCACATTTACGCAGGTAGTGATACCAGGCCAACAGAGTGCACACCCACTGTCCACGTTTTCCCATTTCCTCTTGAATAGTCGAATCCTGCGTACCGTACCATCCACCCCAGACGCTTCGCGGACTGTTCCACCCCCCCCCCTCCGTCTCGAAAGGGATGCGTGGTCAATGGTCAAATGACTACGGCAAGCAACAAATGAGTACGCCCCCCCCCCCCCCCCCCCCCCCCCCTCTGCACCTCCTGTTCATTATTTTCCCCTGTCTTCGCTTGCCCTTCCGGCACCGCCATCAATGCTTCCACGAAAACCTATTTCCCTCCCTCTACCCTTAATGCCGTCAATGCTTCCACAAAACGCCCCTCCCCTCCCCTTCCCCCACCCTTCCTCCGCCACTGCTTCTACGAAGCCCTTTCCGAAACATCCAGTTTTTTCCTTCTCTCCCTTTCGTTTCCCCCCATCAACCCCGCCCCCCCCCCCCATCAAATCCCTTTCTCGCCCCTCCCCCGATCTTTTACCGCCTTCCATCCTTGTCCTGCAACAAAAACAAGGACAAAAAAGTGGTGATACTACTGTAGTGTTTCGCCTCGATTAGTTTCTCCCCCCGAATTACTCAAGTCAGCTGCGCGAGCAAAAACCCGAAGCCCAGATTAGAACTGCGGCCTTCCTTCCCCTGGACATAGAGCGAGCGAACCCCCCATAGATACCAGGTGTATCGAAAGGCCATAAAAACAAACAGGCTACGGCGGTAGAGCCCCGCAATGCATGCAACTCATAAAGCACATACAACGCGAAAAGCGCATACAAAAAAATACAAGGACAAGGTTAGTAGGGTATGTACTCCCTGAGGGTGCATACCCGAGTGTATACCTGGGTATGTCAATACCCGAGTGTATACCTGGGTATGTCAATACCCGAGTACATACCCGAGTACCATCGAAACAACCAGACTTGAGTTATAAATAGGGTACTCGAGAGTACATGCCTTACACCAAAAACACCCTTGAAAAGATTCTAGATGAAAAGTACAAAAAAAAACTACCGAGTCGATGTGGTGCGCGCGTGGCTGCATCTCTTGCATCGGGTCGGCACCTACCTCCCCCCCCCCCCCTTCACCAGCAGCAGCGCCAACGTGTCATGACAACTCCCCTAGTACGCGTATCAAACTGCAAGTATATGGTAAAATCGCGGTGGGGGGTGGGGGAGGGGGGGGGGGGGGGGGCACCTGCCCGCCTGGCTAACTACAACACCACCACAAAAAAAGAGCAAACGAGGCAAGCCAACAAGAAAAAAAAAAAAAAAAAAAACACAACCCAAACCACAAAAAAACAACGTTACGTATGAACACGTACCGCCGTGACATACTAGCTGCTGCCGCTGCTGCTGCTGCCGTAGTAGCACCACAGCAGCAGTTAAACAAAGTTATCGCATCGTGCCGACTTGACTGCTGCTAGCTGTAGTGCCGCGACAGCTACCAGATACTGGTACCTGGTAAATAAAGCTATCGTATAGTACTGACTGACGGCTATCGTACCATACTAACAGATAGCTATAAACCAGGGATCTCTAAATACGACGAGCAGTTGTGGGGGCCCGGACCTCTCTTACGCACCAACAAACCAACCAACCAACCAACCTCCCTCTCTCTATTAGGCATCGCATACGTAAAAACGCTATTTACTCCCTTTCTCTTACTTTTTCTGCGCAAAAAAAAAAAGTTCCGACGCTTCTCGTTGAGAGCACTTTTGTCCACCCAAAAAAATGCACATGTGCAGGTATAAAGGGGTTTAAAGCTACCAGGTATACCACATGCAGGGACATTTCGGGCAACGTCAATATCGGGCATAAAATATATCGGGCTACCAGCAACAAAAAACGTACGTCATTTTTCGTGTTGAGCCTTCGGGGGTTCATAACTTATCGGGCCTAATCTTCGAGCAATTTAGGAAACCCCGGAAAGGCGTGAGACACGGTGGTAAGTTTATGTTTCCCCTGTCGAGGATGGGCCTCTTCCTCTTCCTCCACCCCCCCTCCCAACCAAAAAAATATATATTCGCGAGACAACACACCACCACCACCACTTGCTCATCATCGCCCCACCTTCTGCTCCCTAAAAGCTGGCGTTAGACGTAAAAACAGGCATGACGAGACACGGAGAGCCATCATTGCTCAGCACAGCGGCCTGCCAGCGCCGAACGAGACGACGGTACGTATATACCGCCTCGAAACGGAAAGAAACCACGCAACGCAAAAAAAAAAATGACAAACCAAACGTAACTTGACCAACGTGACAAAACGAAACGGAGCTCGAAACGCAACGAAACGCAACGAAGCGCAACATCGAAATGCAACAACGTAGCAAAACGAAACGAAGAACGAAGCGAAATGAAGCTCGAAACGTAACGAAATGAAAAGAAACGTAACAACGACGCGTAGCGAAACTTCGAAACGAAACGTAACATAACCACGAAACGAAACGTAACAACGAAACGAAACGCAACAAGCGTAACGAAACGAAACAAAAACAACACGGGTACTTTCTGCTGTGCGTTGGTATAGCCCAACATTTTTTTTTCTCAGGCGCCCAAAACGCATTAAAGGGGGCAGGGAACCCTACCCAGCAAGGACGGACACACCAGAGGGAAGGAACGGTGATTTTCGTGATTTCGAAAAAATGTATGGGTTTCCCCCCCCCCCCGCCCCCCTCCCCTCGGGTTCGGTAGGGCGGAGGGGCTTACATCCAAATATATTCGTGTGGAAACCCTATCCCCGGTATCGAGCTAACAAAATAATCCTGAGAGATAGGAGTAGCCATGAAACCACTAAGCCAACATCTCGTCTTACCAATATTGGATCATCAACCATCGCATCGACACCATGCACCAACCATCGCAGTGGCATCAAGCATCCAGCCATCTCAGTGATACCACGCATTAGTCTCGCAGTGGCATTAAAAGCATAAGAACCATCGCATTGGCCTCATTCATTTAACCGTCGCATCATGGGCATGCATCAACCATCGCCTTGATATCATTCGCCAACCATTTTCCCTCGGCACATGATCATCAACCATCGCCTTCACAACACCACACTACGGACGTAACCGTTTTACCAACCAGCGCATTCCCAAACCACACCAACCATTTATCAACCACCGCTCAACGTGGGTAATCAAGCACACAAGAAACAGAGACAAAAAAAAGAAGACAACTAAAAACATGTGGCATGGTTTGAGAGAAAACGGCACATCAATTGTTTCTGGGGGGGGGTGGCACATACAAAGTAAACAACCAACAACAAAAAATTCCCGAGACGGTGCGTACTAACAATGTAATCGAAGAAGAAAAAAAAAAACTACATTTTTTATAGGGGGAAAGACTTAATAATCGAAAAGAGAAAAGGAAAAAGGGACTACCGTGGGATAAATACAAGAAGAAAAAAACTACTACGATCAACAAAAGAACAAAAAACAAGAAGATAAAGAGAGAAACTGCCAGGCACGACTCATCGGGAAAGAAAAAACAAAATAACGTGAGAGGTACAAAACATTGGACTGATAGAAGCAGGGGTGGTAATCCTCCGACCATCTGCCGACCACCATCCCGCCCAGCCGTCGAAACCAACCACACCTAAATGGGTCAGATCATCGATTCCCCCTTCATGACCTAGACCGTTCAAGGCAGATCTATTCCCGATGTAGCATGATCTGTGTGATCTAGCTCATCATGTTGCCGGGTGGAACCCGTAAAATCTGCATGATCGTAGCGCGCGCGTCCTGGGTGTGATCTATCTGCCCTATAAGGAAGATCCTGCACAACCTCTCACAACGGCATGTGAGGAACTAGATCATCTACTGTAGACAGATCAGATAGATCATGATATGTCCCAGGTGTGGGAATATGGCAAAATCACCAAACACAGCGCGCAACCGACCCAACACTACGCACTATACCAAGAACGATCAAAGAAGAGGAACATACAGCACACACCGTCGCGAGAGGGGGGGGGGGGGGGGGGGGGGGGGGGGGGGGGGGGGGGGTAGTACACGGAGGGAGAGCCACACGAAAAGCGCATGTTTATGAGAAATAAAGAAAAAAAAAAAATGAAACAAAAAAAACTACGAAACAAACAGCGGAAAAAAAAAAATCGAAATAGGAAAAAAATACGAAAAAAAAAAAACTAAATGCAATAAAAAAGACAGCGAATAAACAAAGGCAACCACACCGAAAAATAGAAGAGAGCAGAGCGAGTATGCCTCGCAACCCTAACTCTCCCCCCCCCCCCCCCCCCCCCCCCATTCCTCCCCGACCTCACACGGAAACCCCCGGGAGCATCTGCACCCTGTACGGCGAAAACAGACGAGGCTCGCTTTTCCCACTGACTAGACACGAAAGGAAACAAAAAATCAGCGAGAATACATGGAAAACCAAAACCGGATGTGCACCAACTTGACACGAAAAAAACCCCTCCAGAACAAAAACTTGATCAAACCCTCTGTCCCCCCTCTGTCCCCTAGCAAATAATGCCTCATGATCGGCTTCCGGGACGACGCCAGCGAGTCTACAGCACCCAGCAAGTATATTATCAGGCGGTGGGAAGGAGAGGGGGTACGGGTAGGAAGGACGTGCGGGGGGGGGGTGTGGAAGGGGAGGGGAGTGGACGGGAGGGGGGGTGGAGGAGTAGAGGAGAGGAGGGAAGGGGGGGGGGAGAGAGAGGGCGAAGGATATGGGTAGAAGGGAGTGGGAGGGGGCGCGGAGGGGAGTAGAGGGGAGGGAAACGGAGTGGAGGGAATGGAGGGGAGGGGAGGAGAGGTTTTTACGTCAGTCATAGCGAAGGGCGTGTGCACTTAAAATCCCTGGTAACTGCGCGTTTCCTTTGCTATAAGTATGCAACTATAGTCTTATGTCGGGACAAAGAGTTGGAAAACTAGTGCACAATCAAAAGAGGGTCTACGGTTAAGTTCACTGCACCGATCAATCACTATCTTCCTCCCCCCCTCATTGGCCACACACCGGAAAATAAATTGACTCGTTGAAGCTGTCACCCATGCGCAAGTCCGCCTCACAAGCGGTTCTTAGCAGGATGCAGCTCACTCTTCATGCGACTGGCCGAACACCTCACGGCGCTCCGCGCTTGGTGCAAGCAATGTCTGCCTGGTTGGTGAAAACTCGATGTGCTTCGTCCCGTCATTGTAGGGATGCGAGGGTCTATGGTCATACGAAGTACGACTACGGCCATGCATGATATCGAGCACACCCTCAGTGGCCACACCGACAACTCATTGACGCTGTCATGCGCATGCAAGTCCGCCTCACAAGCGGTTCTTAGTAGGATGCAGCTCACGCTTCGTGCGACTCGCCGAACACCTCACGGCGCTTAGCGTTTGGAGCAAGCAAATGTCTGCTTGGAAACCGACGTGCTCCGTCCCGGCATCGTAGGGACGCGAGGGTCTATGGACACACGACTACGGCCATGCATGATATCGAGTACACCTACACCCCCCCCCCTCCCCCAGCTCTCTCACCGATCCCGAAGACACCTGGCGAACATGATGAGCCGTCTGCGCCTCGATCTTCTTCTCCGCCTTCTTGATCATGTCGCTCACGGAGGGCACGGAGGCCGATCGAGCGTGAGCGGGAGCAACGAAAGAAGAGCCATCGCCGCTGCCCGTGGCCGGGACAGTGTACCGCTCCCGAGAGAGAGCGCGAGTACTTCCGGACTTCCGCGGTGCGCGGCGGCTGTCGAACGAAGCGTCTCCATCACTGTCGGAGGACCCGAACCTGCAAGCAGGCAAATGACAAACATACAAACGACTCAGCCCCAACTTCGAGCTACACGCGCGAAGAAAAAAAATCCGAAGCGATTCTCAACATCAGTTTTCAAGGGCTGAAGTCTTCCAAATTCGAATCACAGTGGGGAAGGGGGCGGGGGAGCCTGCTTTCTATGTGGACACGGAGCTGAGTTACGACTAGGAACGAGGGAGAGAAGGTCGAACAAAAGTACATGGGTAGAGAAGAACAGAAACAAAAACAAAAAACTCTTTAGACAAGCCATCCGCGGTCACAGACTTTTCACGGTCACTTCCCCGCTCTCTGGACAATAAGCCGAGGTCACAAGGTGTCTTTTTCTTCCGCCCCGCCGGTTTTTGAACCCCGGCCCTCATACAAGTACGTAGGTATTACGGGGGACCATAGTAGTAAATAGGACCTACGGTACACACAAAAACCTATATATTTTCCTATTTTCACTCACAATATTTGGTCCTATTTCCTATGCCCCGCCGTAATAGTATTCTAGGCTCACCACTAGACCGCCGGGGCTCTACCGATTTTATTGGGTGTTGGTCTACCTCGTAGATATAAAAATATACACAATTCGCGACCAAAATAAACCGGTTCGACTTTGCACGAGACAGAAGCAACCCAATCAGCAAAACACTACTTAGGGTAGTGGTCCCTCTATCGTGCCGGTTGAATAGGAGGGGTGGACAGACCTTGATAGTAGATGTATATGGGGGTTTTGTGTTGGACGCCTGAAGACGACCCTCCGACCCGAACCCTAACCCGAACCCGAACCCTATGCCAGTGGTCAGTTCTGGGATGCTGTGCTTGCTAAGACTCTAAGTTGGCTCGGCCGGCGTGGATGCTGAGCTTGGGAAGACTCTAGGTTGACTCGGGATGACTCGGGATGCTGTGGCTGGGAAATACTCGAAAGTTGATTAAGCCGCGTAAAACATATACCCCTAGCCAATCAGAGTGCCTAATTAGCTACCCCAGGAAGATCTACCAGGGTTTGTCCACTACTGTTGAATAGTGCCGGCTGCCCGCTATAGTGCCGGTTACTTTGCTTGGCACAGATGGGACTCGCCAGCGTGGAGGTGTGCGGAGTAATTAGTGCCGGTTGACGCTACGAGAATAATGCCGGTATTGTTGGCTGGTGCATGCATACCGGCACTATAGAGGGACCGGCACTACTGTATAAAAGAAACTACCGTGTGTAGTGCGCAAAAGACCCCGCCTCACATGCCAATTTGAGCCGCTGGCTCAAAATAAAGCGCATTGTCCCACACTCTCTTTTTACTACTATTCCGGGGGGCCATAGTAAATACGACCAAATATTGTTCGTAAAAATAGGTGAACATATAGGTTTTCATGTGTACCGTAGGTCCTATTAACTATGTACCCCCGTAATTTTAATACCATCACATACTGTCTACTACAGTAGTACCAGTATATATTCATAAAAGTAAGAAACTTCGATCCCGGGCACCACGGGATATATATACGACCTCAGGAAGGGTGGTAGAGGGGGGAGAGGGGAAGGGGAGGAGACGGGTGGGGGGGGGGGGGGGGGGGGGGTACTCAATATCATGCATGGCCGTCGTCGTATGACCGTAGACCCTCGCACTCCTACAACGCCTGAACGGAGCACGTCGGGTTTTCACCGACCAGACAGACATTGCGTGCGCCGAGCGCGAAGCGCCGCGAGGTTTTCGGCGAGTCAGACGGGGGGGGGGGGGGGGGGGGGGGGAGGAGGGGGACCGGGGTAGGAATAGTGTCTCACGTGTCTCTCGCGGCCGCTTCTTGCTGGGCCCTTGCTTGTTTGTGCTTGCTCGACCCGCTCAAGAAATTGCCGAGCCTGCAAGGAGAAAAACAACAACAACAACAACAACAACAACCGACAACAACCGACAAGAACGATAAGTGCGCAAAAACAAGTCGACAACCAGGAACAAAAGTAGGAGTAAAAACACGAACATAATAAAAAACAATAAGAAAACAAGACCGAAGAAAGTAAAAAAAAAAAAAGTCACCCGCTTCTCGCGAATGTGGACCCCACACACTTGGACCTAGCCAGCCACTTGTTAGACACGGGAGATACCACCTTGCCCCCTCCCCCCCCCCCCCCGCAACCCCTTCCCCCCCTCCCCTCCCCCCCATACTATATGGGTTGGGTTGGCGTCGGTTGGCAGCGACACTGTAAAACATGCCGCTCACTACGTGAGCTAGACATCCAGGGTACCGTTTTTTTTTTTTTTTGGTGGTTGCCCACAGCTGGTCGTCTAGTTAGATCATTTGTGCGAAGTAAAGAACCTTTACTCTGCACAAGGGAATTGATCGTATCACGTAGTGTTCAAGGTAAGGCACCCAAGAGGCAGTTACATAGTACTCCCATTGCTGTCTCTGGAAGTGGCCACACCGGAAATTAAACTAACTCATTGAAGCTGTCATCCATATGCAAGGAAGTCCGCCACACAAGCAGTTCTTAGTAGGATGCAGCTCACCCTTCATGCGACTCGCCGGACACCTCACGGCGCTTCGCGCTTGGTGCAAGCAATGTCTGCCTGGTCGGTGAAAACCCGACATGCTTCGTCCCGGCATTGTAGGGATGCGAGGGTCTATGGTTATACGACTACGGCCATGCATGAGATCGAGTACATCTCTCCTATCGAGTACACCCCCCCCCCCCTCCCCTGTAAAGACTGAACTAGTGCTACACATCCCGAAGCTTTATCTCACACACCTGGGCCTAGCCGATCGCTTGCTCAACTCTGGAGATCCCGCTTCCGACACCTTCCTACTCCCATCCACCCCTCCTACAAAACCCGCCTATATCCCGAACTTGTACCCCACACACCTGCAACTAGCCGACTGCTTGCCAAACACTGGAGATTCCGTTTTCGACATGTTCCTATCCCCGCCCCCCCCTCACCCCTCTTCGCCTTCCCCTACAAAACCCGCCTACATTCCCCCCCCCCCAAGTTTTCCCCACACACCTGCAACTAGCCGATCGCTTGCTAGACGCTGGAGACCCCGATACCTTCCTACCCTCCCCCCCATCCCCCCGCAGCCCCTCCCCTTCTACCCCTGCAAAACCCGCCTCCAACCCCCCCCCCCCCCCCCCCCCCCCCCCAAGTTCAACCCCACAAACCTGGAGCTAGCCGATTTCTTGCTAGACGCTGGAGATCCCACCTCCGACACCTTCCTGCTGCCCCGCCCACTGCCGCCACCCCGGCACCCCCACCCACAACTCCGACCCCCACCCCACCAGCCCCCCCCCCCGCGCCCCACCCCTCTCCATAGTCCGTCCCCGGCTCCTCTGCTGTTGCTCCGCGGTGTGCACTAAGCCGGCCGGGCTGTGGGGTCCGTCCTCCTCCCCACCCCCATCCTCGCTCTCCGGGGCGACGGACCTTGACCTGGACCTCGTCCTCCCGGACGCGTTGATGCCGTACCCGGAGCCTCTGCGGATGTGCGCCGACTGGGAGCGTGCGCTGTGGTTAGAGCGGTGGTCGGCCGCGCTGCTCCCGCCGCCGCCGCCGCCCCCACCGCCTCCTCCTCCTCCTCCGCCGATACCGGAGACCGCGTTCATGACAGCGGAGCCGAAAATGGCGAACTTGTCCGCGAGGGTGCCGCTGCTCTTCGCCCTCGAGTGGATGGATTGCTCTGGTGCGGTGGTACCGGAAGCAGCGGCGGCGCCACCGGTGGCAGCGGTAGCAAGGGGGGCCCGAGAGGGGGCGACGTTGTCGAATTTTCTTCGCGCCGGGTCTTTTTTCACAACCTCGACGACCACGGGAATATTTTCTAGCTCACCGCCTTCGGTTCCCGTTCCGTTTCTTAAGCCGTCTCCGTCGCCCCCCCCATCACTCCCTCCAACCCGCCTGGAGCTTTGCTCTCTAGGGACCTCGGGTGCTCCACCACCGCGGCCACGGCCGCCACCGCTGCCCCGACTACCCCCCTTTCCAGCCTTCTTCCTGTAGAAGTACATGTTCTCCTCAGGCAGGTCACAGTCCATTTCAAGGCCCGGCCTCTCACCCCCCCCCTCCTCTCTCCCACCAACACCACCAACACCACCAGCGCCATCGCCATCACCAACGCGTGACACCTCCTTCTCCCCCTCCCCCCCTCCCTCTCCTTCTCCTGCTCTCCCCCCTCCCCTTCCCCCGGGCGAAGGCTAAACGCCGACCCTGCCACCGATGCTTGGGACATGGTACGCCGGCGGGGCTCGTACCACGAGCCAGACCTGCCCCACGACCGCTGCGCGGCTACAACAGCCGCGTCGCTATCCCCGCCCACGCGCCCGCTCCCCCTCGGTGACTGGCGAATCGCCCTGGACAAGGTTGCCCCGACCCCGCGCAGCTTAGGGGATCGCTTCGAAACCTTGGGAGATCTCTGTCTAGCCGCCCCTGCTCCCGTTCCCGCCCCCGCCTCCGCGGACGCTTCGGCTTCCTTGTCGCTCAGACCCAGCGCCACGCGTTGCTTAGCCGCGGACACGGCCGCCTGATCTCCCCTACCCGCCACCCGCAGCCGGCGGGGTCCGGTCCTCTTGCCCCTTCCCTCGTCCCCCCCATATCTTCCCTCTACATCGGAGGCCTTGGGGCCGGTGGGCCGAGGAGCCTTGCCCCCCTTCGTCGCCTTCCTCGCTTCCATGCTTCCCGTCTCCCTTTGTCCACCGCGAACGCTAAGGCTAGTTCCCGCGCCGCTATCACCCCCCGGTGCTAGCGCCGGCTTCCCCTCGCCGCCGACGACTTTTGACCCCTCTTCCCCCCCCCCCTTCGCCGCCGCCGCCGCCGACTTGCCTCCCGCTTGCTTGAACACGTCCGGAACGACGACTTTCTTCACCAGGGCCGATTTCGGCGACGGCTCGTCGTAAGGGGAGACGGGCAAGGTAGCCGAGGTGGACGCGATGGATCTCGCGACCCCTGAGGGGGCAGAGGTAGTAGCACCACCATCAGCGGCAGCAGCAGCAGAAGTAGAAGCAGCACCAGCAGCACCGACAACCTCTCCGTTCCTCCCGCGCCTATCCGCACCCCCGCCATCGCCCCCGCCGCCACTCTCCCGCCCAGCCGCCCCCCCCTCGGCTCCACCTCCACCTCTCTCCCCCCCCCCGATACCCCTACCGCCACCGTAGCCCGTAGGAGCACCAGAAGCTCCGACCACGTACAACTTGGGTGCATCCCTGGGAGCCACACCCGCCCCGTCGCCCACCCTCCGCTCCGATTGCGATCGCGACGGGTCTCTCGCGGCCTCCACTGCCCTTCGTGCCCCCTTTTCCTCGGCTTTCCTGAGCGTTCCGATGGCGCTATGTGTTGGGGACGGTGCCTGTCCCTGCCCCGGGGGCAGGGTCGATGGGGAGATGGGGGGGTAGTAGACGGTGGAAGCTACGGAGGGGGACACCGGGGCGGCTGCGCCGCCGCCGCCTGGTCGTGTCGGGAGTGCCGCTCCGCCTGCGTGGAATGATTGGTTGATTGGTTGGTTCGGTTGGTCGGTCTGTTGGGTTCGTACTTTGGTTCACTAACTGATTGTTTTACTTGCAAGATTTGTGTTGGTCGCTGGCCGGCTGGTCGGTTGATCGAGTGATTGCTCGATTGATTGGTCGGTCGGTCGATCGATTGGTTGATTGATTGGTTGATCGGCTGTTTGATTGGTTGCTGGGCTGATTGATTGGTCGGTCAGTCGTTATGCCGATTGGATGAATATTGGTTTATCGACTGATGAATCGATTGATTAGGTAGGCCGGTTGATCGGCTAAGGGTTTGTCGTTGGTTGATTGAATGATAGGCCTGTTGATTGCCTGACTGAAGAGAAACCCCCTCTATTCCCCCGACTTCTACAGCCTCCACCCCTCCCTCTTCCTCTCCCCTCCCCTCCCTCCTCCCCGGGGCTTTCAGTCTCTTCACTCCTCCTTCTCCCCCCCCCCCTCAAACCGCCCCCCCCCTCTTCACCTCCCCCCTCCCGACTGCTCTTCGAACCCTTCCCCCAACCACCTCCCCTCTAAAAAAGCAAGCTTCCGCCCCACCCCTAAGACTCACCCGTTGATTATTGTGGGAGGACCCTGCTTGCTGGTGCTGCGAAGAGGACGCAGCAGACCTCGATGTTCCGTTCCTCCCACCCCCATCGCCTCTATCGCGCCCACCACCGCTGACACCACCGCTCGCGGCGGCGGCGGTGGCTTTGAAGACAGCGTTTACGAGCACGTCCACCTTGCCCTCCTCCGCCACCACCTTCCGGAGAGTTCGCCTCCCGATCGCCTGCCATTTCCGTTTCCGTTTCCGTTTCGGTTGCGAATTCACTTCAGTTTTGTTTCAGATTCGGTTTCGTTTCGGTATCGGTTTTGGACCCTTTCGAGCCGGGCGAAAAGCCGGAGATCCGCGACGTCTTAACACGGAAATTCTCCAGAAACAAAGCAAGGTTTCAATATATTTTACCATGCCTTTCCACCACGGCGCAAACAGTACACGCCCATTCGCAGGGGAATGCGTAAATATAGTTTTTTCACGGGCGATGATCTCACAGGTCAGCTTGGGTCGGGAGCTTTTTCAAATTCTCACGGATCCGGTCCGGTCACCGTTGCCCGACCCGGCCCGAACTGGCCCGCGAGGGTTGACCCGGCCCGTAAACAGCCCTGAAAAATATCGCCCAGCGCGAGTTCTTATCGATGGCGAGAGCTACCCTGACTTACCTTTATGATGATGCAGCCGTCAGCTATGGCCGCCCGCCTTGCTCCCTCCGTTCCTGGGGGGCCGTCCGCTGGCCTTCCGACAACAAAAACTGAGGAGGAGGAGGAGGAGGAGGAGGAGGAGGGAGAGGGGGAGGAGGGACCTAAGGTGGAAGCGGGGAGGGGGGGGGGGGGTGTACTCAATATCATGCATGGCCGTAGTCGTATGACCATAGACCCGCGAGGAAGGGGGGGGGGGGGGGGGAGGCGTACTCATTTGTTGCTTGCCTTGATCATTAGACCATTGACCATGCATCCCTTTCGCAGCAGCACAGTTCCTACTCCCAATAGAGGCACCTCCCGCGTTCATTGCGCTAAGTCGATACATTGCATACAAACGTTGGGTAATGGGGGGGGGGGGGGGGGGGGGGGGGGGGGGGGGGGGGGGGGGGGGGGGGGGGGGGGGGGGGGGGGGGGGGGGGGGGGGGGGGGGGGGGGGGGGGGGGGGGGGGGGAAAAGGGGGGGGAGAAGGATGTCCCAATTTCGAGCGGGTTGGCCTTAGGGAAGAACATGAACAAGGTTAACTGAAGCAAGCAAGTCAAGCACGACGGGAGAACGACAACGAGATAAACACGCGGAGCACGAACCAAGCACAGCAGAGCGCGAACATGGGGACATAAATCAAGCGCCAGGAAGACCTCCGCCCGCCCCCCCCCCCCCCCCCCAAAAAAAAACAAAAAAAAAAACTGCAATGCATTAAAAACACAAAACCAACCGCACAAAAATGACTATTACGGGGAGCCATAGTAAATAAGACCAAAGATTGTTACAAGTTTCAATAGTAAAAGTAGGTGAATATGCTATTACGGGGGTCTATAGTTAACAGGACCTATGGCATACATAAAAACCTACATATTTAGGTATTTTTACTAACAATATTTGGTCCTGTTTACTATGGACCCCCGTAATAGGTTTTTGTGTGTATCGTAGGTCCTATTTACTATGGTCTCCCGTAATAGTTAACATCACTCCACCACCAACACCACCCACCACCGCCAACAACAACAGATGTTTTACCGGCATTCAATGACATTTTCATCAACACGGACACCACGACCACTAACATCACAACCACAGCCACAACCACTGCTACCACTACCAACGCCACAAGAAACAATACGTCCAAGCGTCCGTGCACCCACCGCCGTCTCTCTGACCCCCCTCGACGGCAGCCTCCTCCAGAAGCCAGGCCGGGAGCCACTCATCCGTGGGGTTTTCCAGTGCTTCCATGGCGTTCAGAGACGTATCATCTTTGTGGCGCGCAGTTGGAGGGGGGGGGGGGGGGGGGGGGGCGTTTGAAATAGGCTCCGATTTTCTCCATTTCTGAAACCACTTGCTAAATGCGCGCACAAACTTCTTGAACTATGGATGGGTAACTTTTGCAGTATGCTCGTACCTGGTACCGGTTATTTATAAAAGGGGTTGTAGTATAAACGGCGGCAGCAGCAACCAAAGGGTGGCATCACCCTAATGCCCTGCTGCCCCCCCCCCCCCTCACTGACATAACGTACCTGCAATAAACTACTGCTGCTGTGCTACCGCTGCCAATACGTCTACTGCGATGTACGTATCGACACGACTAACCCTGTCAACACGTCTATAGCTGTCAAAACGTGTACCGCTGTCAACACATCCTGCTGCCAATACGTCTATACTACTGTCAACACGTAGCCTGCCGCCAATACGTCTCTACTGCTGGCAACACGTCCACTGCTGTGCTACTGCCGATAAACCCTTTTAGTACTGCAGTCCCGTTTCGGGGACAGACCACTCCAATTCCAAGTATTTCGTCCCCCAAACGGGTACCTGCAGTAAACTACTGCTGCTGTGCTACTGCTGCCAATTGCGTCCGTGTACTGCTTTTACAACACGTCTACTGCAATATACGTATCAACACGACTACCGCTGTCAACACTTCTACAGCTACCAACACGCGCACCGGCCTGACCCGACCCGTGGGTTCGGGTTCATGACCCGTTTGAACAGCCCTGGTAAATACCACGCTGGCCGTAAATATAGGAACCGATTGGTCTTCATATTAATGTATAAACGGTCCTTACATTTCCGCCCAGAGCGGTGTGGGTTTCGATAAAGTGATCGACCTCGCAGCTGAGGTGTCTTTCTCGCATCGTTTTTTTGAAAAAAATAAAACAAACAAACGAGAGGCGCGATGTTAGGGCGCCGCAATCTCACCTGTCTCGGCTCTGCCTTCCCTCACAAGGCGCATGGCTGTGTGCTGTATCAAGCTGCTCACGTCGTTCGGGCTTTTCGACGCCTTTGCCACCTGGAAAGAAAATAACGGGAGGACGGTACTACGTAAGACGCACAAAAATAAGCCATGTAACCGTCATCATCGTCATCACGGCTGTCATCCATCATCATCATCATCATCATCACCATTACCTCGTGCTGTAGTCATCACCGCCATCACCATCATGATCATCATGGCTGCCATCCATCATCATCATTGCTGTAGCCGACATCGTGATACCATCATCACCAATATCGCCATCATGGTCCTCATCAACATTGTTACCGTTATCGTGATTACAACCATCGCCATGTTCATCAGTTCGAGCTTCGATGAAAGCTTCCTTCTCACAGTAGACCTTTTTAATATAAATTATGACTTTACAACTGTAGTTTAATATTTGTCCCTCTCTATATAGATATTTATCCTCCGGTGGATTGGTAAAAATAGTAGTGCCGGTATGCGTGCGCTAACCAACAATACCGGCACTATATATAGCGTCAACCGGCACTAATTACTCCGCGCACTACCGCACTGGTTAGTGGCCAATCCCTTGACTGACAACCGATCTCACCGGCACTATTCATAGTGCGCAGCCAGCCGGCAGTATAGAGGGACCACTACTATTGATACCGTAGCTTCAGAATGTTACCTGTTCAAGGTAGTCAGCCATCTTCGTGCGTTCAGCCAGCTGCAGCGCCTTCCCCAGAAGGCCAACACCGGCTTTCGTGATCGGACAAGCTACTGCCACCACTCGAACCAAGGCGCTAGCCTGATACAACAACACCCCGGAGGAAGCGAAGAGAAGGAAGCAAGGAGGAGGAAAAGATCGAGAAGAGAGTGAAGGGAATGAGAAAATGTGCGTTGGCATAAAGAATTTATTCATACCTGGTACTGGGTATTGAGAAAAAGACTACATATATAATCGGATTGGGGTAGAAGACGAGATTGAGATTGAGATTCAACTTGAGATCTAAGTTGAGATTCAAATTGAGAACGAGATGAATAACGAGACTGAGAATTGAGACATAAAACGAGAAAGAAAAGATAATACACGAAATACCTGAAAAAAACAGTAGCAAACGAGGGCCAACATAACCAAACCAGACCAAACCGAAACATAGCATATCGCCATCTTCCACAACCATCCGTCCGTACTACTGTCCACCCCCCCCCCCCTCCCGCCCAAAAACATATGCCTGCTCAAATACCTCCGAACCCTAACACATCCCAACCATAACAAAACATACCTTCACCATACACAGCCGTCCGTCCTTGCTGTGCCTCACACAAATATCCCAACAAATAACACAGACACGGTCACCAAAATACCACAAAGTCTAGAGTATCCGAACAAAACCAGACCCACTGTAGCATACTATCACCTTGCGCAGCCAGCCATCCTTGCTGTCTGCCACAATGCCCCCGCGAGCCACCACAGCCGCCGCGATGTGGGCACCACACAAACCCCGGTACAAGACGTCGAAGTACTCGCGCCGCCGCAGCGACTCCCCCAGAGGAGAATGCAAAGAGGACATTACCAAACCCCGCACCTTGAGCTGCGCCAAAAGCAAAACATGTTATTGCAGCAGAAAATTTGGGGGGGGGGGGGGGGGGGGGGGGGGAGGGAAGTAGGAAGGGAGGGAGGGAGGGGAGGGGAGGGAGGGGAGGGGGAGGGAGCGAAGATGGAACGGAGACGGGGGGGGGGGTGGAGGGGAGAGAGGGAGAGAGGGCGGGAGGGAAGGAGGGAAGGAGAGAGGGAGGGTTGCTGACCTTTGACACCATAAACAGCCAGTAGTGAGAGGCGGATGAAAGTGGGGTGGGGGGCTCAGGCTGTTAACCCGTGACACTATGGATTGCCGAAAGCTTGAGGTCTTGGTTTAAAGGGAGAAGGGGGCAATGTATAAGCTACATGGTATATGCTAATATGTTTAGCCGGGCTGTGCGGCTATTAACGGGTAGGACATCACCCCTCTCCCCCCTGCCATCCAATACATACGAACCTCCCCCGACTGCTGCCCGCCGTTTTGGCAATCTTAGGTGCTGCCCCCTGCCCACGCCATTCCGTACGACCCCCCCCCCCCCCGCCCGTTTCCCCACCATTCGAAGGCCTTGGCCCTGTACGTCCGCAACGTTTTTCGATCAAAACCGCCACGTTTTCCAATTTTTTCTCGCAAACGATTGTACGCGTTGCATAAGTTTTGGAGTACCTCCGCGAAACTGAGGCGAAATCGCTGAAAAAAAGTGTTTTTAGGTGTATAAATGATGCAAATTTCCAATTTCCCCCCCGAAACCCCGTGACAAAAAATACCAAAAAAAAAAAAAACGGTTCGTTTTTAGACTCAAAGCCTACCGTTTGTTATTTCTGAGGCATTCTTACCGTGACAAGGTCCATCTCCCTCGAACGCAGCACCAGTCGCTCAACGTTGCCCAGCATCTCCGGCATCAAGACGGGGTCTCTTCCGATCACCTTGCCCAACGAGACCGCCACCGTCTCGTCGCCTCGCAACAGCTCCGCTACCTGAGATGGTTGGTATGCCAGAGAGAGGTAGATATAGAGATAAGAGATAAGAGATGGAGATAGAGAGGGAGAGAGAGAGGACCGACGCAGCAGCAGCAGCAGCAGCAGCAGCTGCAGTAGCAGCAGCATAGAGCGAGCCGTGTTTTGATTTTGCGTGGCCCGCACACGCGTTGCTTGGCTAATCTATTAATAGTCAATCAGTCGATAAATCGACCGAACGAAAGGATGTGAATTTTACGTATTACGGGGGTCCATAGTTAACAGGACCTATGGTGTACATAAAAACCTATATATTTGCCTATTTTTACTAACAAAATTTGGTCCCGTTAACTATGGACCCCCGTAATAGTACATGTACTTGAAATATTCCAGGACTTCATCCCTCAATCCCATGGCTAGTCAATCAATCAATCCTCTCCAAAAACGAATCAAGAAACCAACAACGAAAAATATCCCCCCTACGCCAGCAACTACCTAAACAATCTGTCCATCAAATCAACCAACCAACCAACCAACCAACCATCCGACAGTCTCAAACCAACTAAAACCAACTCATCAACCAACTAATCCTGAAACCAACCAACCAACCAACCACGCAACTACCCAATCAACAACTCCGGGAGGGCTGGCTGGGCACTGGCACAGTATCTACTGGCAGTAGTAATCTACTGATCGACCTGGCCAGTATATTCGCCAGTAGTTTTTTCTGACGAACGCCCGAGAAACACGCCATATTACAGTGCGGGAACTCACTAAATGCGTTTCGGGAGGAGAGAGCAGAGAGGAGAGACAGTGTACTGCTGCAATCCAGTATACTGACTGATTAAGACGACAGTATAATCGCTACTGACTGAGTCAGCTAGTAGTACCCAATCCAACCCAACAAATCAAGCAGCCAACCAATCACCTACCCGGGGGGTGCACAAAAAAAAAGCCAAAACGACACCAGACTCCTAAAAAACAGGTCAAACTAAGGAACAAACCCTTGGGGGAGGATTTCTGGAAGACGAAAACCTCTTCTCCTGTTTTTTTTTTCTTTCATGATTGCGAGAGCTGAACGTGGTCGATTTCCACAAACTAGGTCCCCGCAGAAGCGCGGGACCCTGCTTCGCCGCACGCCGTCTCGAGGCGGTACGTAGCGGTCTGTCCGGCTGCTGTGGGTTTTCGGTGGTGTCTTTTGCGCGCGGCGGGATTTCGTGGGGGGGGGGGGGGTTGTTTGTTTTTCTTATTTTTAGTTTTCTTCGAACGCATACGGCCTGCTGCAAGTATTAGGCCGCCTTGCCTCATTTACTCATCTACTACTGTAGCATATATCGGGGTGTCGAGGTTTGTTTCTCACCTGGTAAGTGCACCCCCCTGAACTACCCATGATCAACAAAATCAGCCAAACGGAGAGTCAAACCAATCAACCAACCAACGGACCTCTGGAGCGGATTCCATGTTTGGGTCCTGCAGAAGCTCCTCCGCCGACAGGCGCCGCCTTCCCCCCGTCGAAACCCCTGACCGAGAGCTCCTTGAGGAGCCGAACGATCGATGGCTAGCCCTCGACCCAGCAGAACGGTTACTCTGCTGCGGTTCCTCCTGGTGGTGGTGGTGGTGGCGGTGGTGGTAGTGCTTTTGCTGCTGAGCTGCCATTACATCGATCCCCGTTTGGCCTTCGCCTGGTATTGAAAATGTTGCGGGGGGAGGGGGGCAAATATATAGGAACCATAGCCCAACGATGGACCTAAAAAACAGGTATTTCTATTTCTATACAGTAGCGGTCCCTCTATAGTATCGGTTGAGTAGTGTCAGTTGCCTGTTCAAAATAGTGCCGGTGAAATCGCTTGTCAGTCAAGGGATTAACCACTAACCAGTGCGGTGGTGTGCGGAGTAATTAGTGCCGGTTGACGATATATATAGTGCCGGTACTGTTGGCTGGCGCGTGTATACCGGCACTATAGAGGGACCGGCCCTACTGTACTTCGTACCAGTATACGGTTATGGTTGCTATTGTGTTCTCCAGTAATAGTACACGGGTCGATTTGATTTGCGGTCACACAGACGGAAACATACAAGCAAAAATAAAAATATTTAACGCATATTAACGAAACAAAATACCGCAAGGTTCGCCAAGAAATGTCATAAATTGAAAAATGGAAAGTACGCGTACTGGTACCCAGTGTCCCAACAAGGAAGTAAGTGGCTTCGGTGCAAAAATAACATACAGGGTCGGAGGAGGAAATTTTAATTTTAAAAAAAAATCGGGGCAGGAAACTCTCGCGGAATCGGTCGCGAATAAGAAGAAGAAAAAAACTTGAAAAACTGGGGCTGACAGACAAATAAAAAAAACGGGCAGCTTACCACATGGCATTCGAGATAATGGTTGACACACCCTATAACCATCTACCCGATGAATATAGCCACAACCCTGACCCCAACCAATCAAACCCAATACACCAATGGTTGGCATTGTTACAGCAGTAGGCCCGTTCTCTCGTACACATAGTATGTGTGCCACCATTTTTTCGAATAAGTGGTATGTAATCTCTACCGCAACCAAAAAAAAAGCGACTTAACTGAGTGAGAACAAGCAGGGGTCCGGTAGTAAACGGCTCCAAAAAAAAAAAAAGTCGCAACGAAGAGAAAAAACAAAATACTCTATACTGTAGAAAAAAGGCCGGACAAGAAAAGGCCTGAAAAAAAAAAATCGAACTTCTACTTGGAAAAGGGTCGGAGGACACGAACATCATCCGAACACGGTACGTATGTAGGGTCTGGGAACAACATAAAAAAAACACCACACATATCGTATTTGGCACTATTTATAGGCGACTACTTATAGGGGACATCGGTCCATCACCCCCCCCCCCCCCCCAACCGTGTTAGAACAGATGAGGGAAATAGACGAATGTGACATTGAGGAGTTTGACACACTAGACAGCAGCAAGAAAACGATCGCTATCCTAGGAGATGGATGGTGGCCACAGGCGGCCGAACAGGAAGGGGATAAGACTAGCAAAATGTTTCTATGTAATATATGGAAACAACGCAAAGAGCGCACAATTGTTGCAGGTGCCTCTACCAGGAGTAGGAACGGTGCTCCGTCTCGAAAGGATGCGTGGTCAATGGTCAAATGACGAAGGCAAGCAACAAGTAAGTACGCCCCCCCCCCCCCCCCCCCCCCCCCCCGTCCCATCCCGCCCGGAAGGCCGCCCCCGTATCCTTACCGCTCAAGTAGAGAGGCACTTCCACCGCCCCAGCGCTGAGCTGGCTGCCTTCACCCACGCTCACGTTCCTACACAAAACGTGGCGCGACACAGCAGCAGCAGCAGCAGCCCATACATAAACGCCGCGTACGAGAGAAACCGGCGGGTTAGGCTCATTGTGTTATGTGCGCATGCACGGGCAGGTAAAAAAAAAAGGGTACATACAGCATGCGACACCGCCTACGTATTTTTAAAACCCTTTTTACAACTGCGGTACGGCCGGGGTTTTTTTTTTTTGTAACAATCTAGTAACTTTTAATTATTACGCCCGTCAAGATGATTGGGATGGATCGAAAAGGTTTGGTTTCCGATCCGCTTTTCATTCGACGGGGGTTCGTCTGTCTTGACGCCTTCCCTGTCGTCAGTCGGATCGAGTCTGTAGTTTTTTTTTGTGTTTTCTTCGGAGTACTGTAGGCCAAAGCATTCTGAAAATTGTTTGTGGTCCTGCTCGCGGGTTCTCTCCATCACAGGAGTTGCATCCTTCAGCTGCTGCGCCGTGAGCAGCAGCAGCAGCAGCAGCAGCAGCAGAGCAGTCAAGCCAGCATCGGAGGGAGGGGTTCACGGCTGATGTGTGTTGCAGTGCGCTAAGTGGGGTGGTGAGAGATGCGGTGGGATTTCAAAAACTTTTTTAACGATCGAGAAATCCGATCCACGGCATCCCGTCCAAACACTCAACATGGGCATCGAGAATACTATTTTTCAACAGCATTGGAAAAACCCGATATTATCTCCGATCGGAAAACCGGCTCTTTCGACCCACGTATCCGACCGCTTAAGAATCAGCCAATGAGTACTATTTTGTGCGTTGTGTTGAGGTGCCATGTTCAGGGCTGTTCAGGGGTCGAGTCAAAACTCGCGGACCAGGTCGGATCGGGTCGAGTGAGGGTGGTTCGATCGGATCCGTGAAATTTTCAACCCGACCCGATCCGACCCGACCCGACCCAACCCGACCCAACCCAACCCAACCCAACCCGAGAGATTTCATAGCAATCCTGACCGAATCCGCGAATTGGGTCATCACCGGTGAAGATTTTTTTTCCCTTCAGTTCTTAGAAGGGGTTGAGCAATAAGCCGCGGCACCCTCTCACCGGCTATGCGTCGAGCCTCGACTGCCGCCCGAGCTGCCTCTGCGGTGCCGACGATGTTGACGATGATGACTGTCATGATCACGATGGTGATCATGATGATGCGCATGACGCCTGTCGCTCGCGCTCGATGAATCCTTAGCCGAGCCACCATCCCCCGCACTCCCCCCGGCTCCGCCGGCTCCCGCGGCTCCCCGCGCTGCCCCGGCTCTCCGCGGACCCAGGTCGGCGACCGCCGTACTCCTCCGCGTCTTTCTGCGAAGAAGAAACCGACGAAGCCTTTGTCGCCGAAGGCAACATCGCAGCGGACGGCTTGACCACCGCAGGCATCGCGGACGGCATCGTAGCCGTCGGCGCCGCCACCGAAGGAGGAGGAGGAGCCCCCGCCGGCGCGTCGCGGATAACCTTGAGCTCGCCCCAGCCGCTGCCGCCAGCTGCCACCACGGCCTCGTTCACTCGGTTGTCACCGACGCCGTGAGGCCTGGACGCGGGATGCCCTCCAGCTGCTGCTGCTGCTGCTGCTGCTCCGGAGCCGTGTGGAGCCTGCACGTAGTTATAGTTATAGACCGTGAAGGGAAGGGAAGGGATCAGGACAGTGAGGGGGGTGGGGGGGGAGAAGGAGAGAGAGGGTGAGGGCAGGCGAGCAGGACCGCGGGGAGGGGGGGGGGGGGGGGGGGGGGGGGGGGGGGGGGGGGGGGGGGGGGGGGGGGGGGGGGGGGGGGTCGGGGGGTTCGCGGTCGAGGCGTACGAGGGGGGGGCCCCCCCCCCGGCGGGGGGAGGGGGGGGGGGGTGGATCGAGGCCACTAGTACGTACACCAAACATCCGAACAAACAAGTCACGGGACGGAACCGAACTGACTCGACCCGACCCGACCCAACCCGACCCGACCCGACCCGAACCGAACCGAACCGAACCGGACCCGGACGGGGACAGGTCGGACACAACCAAACATCTAGCGCCCTCCTCCCCCCCCCCCCCCCCCCCCGCGCTCGCCCCTTGTTCTTGTTTATCTGGCGGCTTACGTAGGCTACGTCGCGTGAGGTCTTGGATCCCTCCGTCGAGCGTCGCGATGAGCCGCGCTCGGCGCTCCCCCCCCGCGATGCACGCTCCCTCACCGCATCCTGTTCCCATCATTCCATCGTTTTAAGAAAACAAGAGGGAGGGGGGGGATGATAAGCGACAAAGAGGAAGGCGGAGGGCAAAAGGTTTTGAGCTACAGTAGTAGTTTCGTAAAAAACCACAACGCACGGACTTTCCTACAACCAACACGAAACTATCGCTGGCAAGACCGAAACTACGGACTACGTGCACGGACTCGCCACCAAACCAACCCCATATTGCGTACACGATTATATCGTCTCACAGACCAGGAAGGGGACAAGATTGGCAAAAAAAAGGAGTAACACATGGAGACAACACAATGAGCGCCCAACTGTTGGAGGTGTCGTCTCTATTAGGCGCAGGAACGGCGCTCCGTCTCGAAAGGGACGCGTGGTCAATGATCAACTGACTACGGCAAGCAGCAAATGAGTGCGCCCCCCCCCCCCCCCCCCCCCCCAGCTATAGTTCTTCACTCAGTAGTCAAAAACAGAAATTCGTGCACCGTGCGGCTTACGTGCGGTTTTGAAAAAGGCCGAACAAAGTAACAACAGCAACAACAACAACACAGCAAAAAAATCGAGGCTATCTAGCTGCAACATGCAGGATACCAGGTGTGCAGTATCCTGCACCATCATTTTTGTACGGAAACAAGATATCACCGCAGTTTTTTCCAAGCACTCCTACCTGGTGGTGGTGGGGTGCGGCGGGATCTCCGCCGGAGCTAAGCATGCCGGGTGTAGGCGCCTGGAAAACAGAAAAACACAACGAGGAAAAAAGGAAGACAAACAAAGTAGAATGATTATATATAAACAGGTAAACAAATAAAAACAAGAAAAAAGAAGAGAAAAAAAAACAAAAAAACAAAAAAACAAAAAAACAAAAAAAACGAAACGATAAAAAAAGGGGAAATAGAAACAGAACAAAAAAACGGGGGAAAAAAAAACATCAATATCACCATCAACAGAAAAAAAAAAAAAAAAAAAAAAACTGTCACAAAAAATATTGTAGGGAAAGCGCTAGGGGTATGGTTATCACTACTAATAAGTAAGTGATTAACCCTTTTGGTACTGCAGTCCCGTTTTGGGAACAAATCACTTGGAATTAGAGTGGTTTGTCCCCAAATCGGGACTGCGGTACTAAAGGGATTAAACCAACCAAGAAGTACCGTTTTCTCAGGTCCCGTAATATTCACAGCAACGCGATAGCACTGCGGCGGGTCCTGGTGTGACGTCACCATCTTTCGGCAAGGGTCGTAACGCTCGTCAATACGACCGAATCATCTTGAAAAAAAAAAAAAAACAGATTCGCGCTCGCGAAGGTCACCCTCTTTTAATCGTGCGCCGCTGAGGATGATGCCCCGGCCCCTACCTGCCCTACGCAGAGAGACGGGGACCAGTACGTAGAGACAGGGACCAGTACGTAGCACCTCGCGAGCGTAGATTGCCATGAACAACGTCTGGGCGAGAAAACCCCTCCACCAGCTCGCCGCGCCATTTATGTACCACTCTAATCCTACATATAAGGACCATTTATACATTCATATTCAATGAAAAACGGTCCTTACATTTGGGAACAGAGCGTTCTGATAAGGACCGTTTGTACTTTAATATTAAAATAAAAAACGTTCCCTGCATGCAGGAACAGAGCGTTCAGCCTGCACATGGGCGCGATCGTTTTTTCCTACATAGAACGGGAGGAACAGAGCAATCAGGACCAAATATCCAAATATCCTTACCGCAGTAAAAAAATACTAGGAACATACGTATAGTTCTTCGTGTACAACATGGGTCCTGTTCGTTACGGTGTCCCGAAATAACGCGCGATTTTTTCCCTGAACGCGAAAGTGTTTTCCCTATGCTAGTATCCGAACAAAGGTGTTCTCGGAAAGCTCTGGTCGAGAGAGAGAGGAGAGCCTTCCAAAAACATACCAGGTATATATACATATATATACATACCGTTCGACTTTTCAAGCACACACCCAGTTTTACTGCTTGGTTGTCGAGATAGAAAATGATCACACACACACACCCGTGCACAAACTCAACGCCCCTGCCGGTACTTTCTGGCTGGCTATCCATAGGCTCCTCAACCGATAATATCGACCTTGTTTCCTGCCCTCTCTCTCGATCCCCGATGTGTGTCATGCAGACATGTTGAACCAAAGCTTCATAATCTACCTGGTATCAAAATATCGAGATCGTACACACCAGATACCGGTATCGACTGCGTACCTTTTTTTTTTATTTTTGGCGAAATCGGTATCGTATTGCATCGAACTCGACCTTCAGCACTACCTGAGAATAACCCTGGGGATGAATTGAGCCTGGCCTATCCTGTCCAGCAGCAGTGGCGAGTGACGATATGGCGCACACACGGCTCACACACCGTGTGCCTGGGTCGCTCGGTAATCTGCGAGACCAATGAAACTTTTTCTTCTCCGCGATCTGGGGAAAAAAATACCACTTTTTTGCGCGTGTGTTTTTGCTTACCGGTATATAGTATAGTCGGAAGAATTTTCCCAAAACAGCAGATAAGTGAAATAAAATCTGAGAAAACTGGGAATTTTCCGCGAACTGAAAAAAAAAGTACCTGGCACATATATCTATTAGTAGATATACAGATAATAAATGTACGATAATACCTGGTACCACGCATGTATGTACCAGATGTGGTTCACACTTTTACTGTACAGAAAACCTAAATCTGACTTTAACCCGTTTAGCACCGCAGTCCTGTTTTGGGGACAAACTACTTAGAATTTGACTGGTTTGTCCCCAAAACGGGACTGCAGTTCTAATAAAAGGTTAATTCCAAGTGTTTTGTCGCCACAAAGTACAGTCTTAAAAAAGGATTCGTTAAGAACGACCTTGAAAGGAGAAAGAAGAAAATAACAAGACGACTATACTCACAGCCGTGCTGTGTATCTGGCTATTTTCTGGTTAATGTATTATTTTCGATATATTGGCTGCATCTCGTTGCCCTGAGGCACTCTTGCGCTCCAGTTTCTGGAGCTTGTCCTGTGATCACGGATTCCATATTTTGGACGCGAGTCAGAGCGACAACTACAACAACCACTCTGGACTGAAATAGAAGGACCGTTTTACATTCATATTAATGTACGAACACTTTTTGTACCACAGATTGGTATCACGGAGAAAACCGAACAAAAAAAAAAAGAAGAAAAAAAAACAAAAAAACAAGAAACAAAATAATGATCAAAGGGGTCAAGGGTGTTCCGTTCGGTTATGTATACTGCTGTTTAATAAATACCGACTTATATTGGGGGGGTATTACTTCGTTCGGGAGCGCTTTACTTTATTTACCAGATCCTCCGGAGGATAAAGAAAAAAAAAACAAACAAAAAAAAGGGTCAAACACCCTACTGATGTATCCGGTAGGGTTTTCGGGACGACTGACCTCAAATACCCTACGACTACCAAAAACGTAAAAAGAAGAAAACCGAACAAAAAGATGAAAACAGATGAAAAAAAAAAAAAAAAAAAAAAAATGAAGCGTGTCGAAATCGATAGGGAATTAACGATACATACCAACTTTTTATACCGGGTAGTATTCGCTCTGTAAGTACCCTACCGAAGTTATTCGGACGGCTTCGGTAAGACCTCAACACCCCATCCAACAATCCGGTAAGTTTCGGTACCAGGTCGACGCCGGCACTCGACACTTTGGGTACGGTTTGGTGCGGCCAACAAGATTACACGCTTGAAAAAATTAATCAACGCGAACACATAGTGCGAGTAGTGTCGAACAACGCGCGTGACCAAACACGCGCATACACTTAGCATACACTATACAAAAGCCCTAGAAAACCGGCCAAAGCGCCTTGCTATACACCGTATACATACACACAAGCACACCACAACCCGCCAACAAACGCAAGCGCATCAAACAAACAAACAAAAAAAAACGACAACAGAGGGGAAAAAAAAAAAAGGAAAAAACTAAAACCAGGCACGTACCTGCAGCAAAAAGTACAAAAAAAAAAACAGGAAACAAGAACACGCCATCGGCCGCGCTTTCCCCACCCCCCCCCCCCCCTCCACCCCCGTTTCCCCCTCCCTTCCCCTACCCCCCTACCAAAACACCCACCTGAACGCCCGGAGGGGAAGGCCCGACCGCAAACCCTGCCCACCCTGCCACCTCCAGCAACCTGCTCGCCTGCACTATTATCCCCCCCGACTCCCATCCCCACTCCAACCCCGACCCCCATCGCCGCCGCCGTCCTCGCCACCACCTCCGCCGGCGCTGGCGCTCGCGAAGGCGCTGCGACAGCAGGGGCGCGGGGGGGAGGGGGTCGTCGTACGTCCCCTCCCCATCACTGTCGAAGTCTTCTAGGAGGGCGCCAATCGGAAGCTCCGCTTTGGAGGGGGGTCGGACCATCGCAGGCGGGACGGGGGCGGGGGGGGGGGGCGGGGGGGGGGGGGGGGGAAGGGGAAGGGGAAGGGGGAGAGGGGGAGAAGGCGCGGATGCCGCCTGACAAGGGGGGGGGGGGGGGGGGGGGGGGGGGGGGGCTTAGTGACCTTCAGTTTTCTTTGTTTTGACCTTATTTTCTTTGTTTTTTATTCAAACAGGTATATATCATGTATCAAGTACCAGTTATGCACTATTAAACACCTTGGTCGTAATATTTTTACTACTGAACAGTGCACTGTGCAGAAACACAAATTTTACTCTGATTCCAAGGCGTATGTCTCCGAAACGAGAGTGCGGTCCTCAAGAGGTTAGTAGGAAAAACACAGAGAGGGAAGGCGTTTGCTCGAGAGGGGAGGCTTACAGTAGCAATTTTCGTGTTGCCTGCTTGTTGTGTAGTATGAATATTAAGTAAGACATATCACAGGAAGGCATACCAAATAAGGGGGGGGCGTGTTTTCGACGGGAAGGCTCAGAAAAGGTATACCGTTTATTTTTTCGCTTGACCAGCCGCTCGTCTGTACCTACTGTACTTTCACCACACACTAAATCCAAGTAGTTTGTCCCCCCCAAAAACGTGGATGTATCTCTAACGGGATAAACCCCTAACCCCACCCCCAACGCCTGCCTGGTCGGTGAAACCCCGACGTGCTCCGCCCCGGCATTGCAGGGAGGCGAGAGTCTACGGTCATACGACTACGGCCAAGTATGGAGCACATCCCCCCCGCGCCCCTTCCACACACACACCCCCCGCGGTCACTCGCCTTGACCAGCGCTCAAGTAAAAGGCGAGAGATTCACTTCAGCCTACCATCGGCGAACGGCCCTATTTCCGCCGTAAGACAGCCTCCAACCCTCCCTCCTTTCCCCCCCCCGTACATCCCCAACGCCTGTCAAGACGTGGTACCGTAGCGCTAGAAGGTTTTACAGTGAGATAATGCCTCGTTCGTAGCAATGAAGAATCAGCACGGACACAAGGTGTGCTGGCTGCCGATGGGTGGAAACAACAAAACGCACACGGCTCTAGCCGCCGCCGGAGCAGCCACCTTATCCCCCCCCTCCCCCGCTACTTTGCCATTGCCTGCCAAGACGTTCAAACCGCATCGGTACTACTAAAAAAATATGTGATCACCTCGGCCTGTGATTGGCGATTGGCTCTAGCCGTCGCAGCCGCAGCCGCCGCCTTCACAGCTCCCGCGGAAGCAGGCTGAGCAGACGACAAATCAGAGGACACTTCTGAGAAATCGTCGGCCATATCCTGGTTACGCGCACAAGAAACAGGGTTCGACAGTTCGGGAGGTAAAAATATTAGAATCACGAAAATAACAATAAAACAGCACGCGACAGCACACGTAAGACACTGCGAGGTAAGAACATTTTGACTCGACGTTTTTTTTGTCTGAAAACACCAGAAAAAAAACACACACAACACACACACACACACACACAGCCTGCTGCTCACGAAATGATTTAGAGCCCGACCGGAACTACGGCTTCACCTATTTACGTATTGATGTAGGCGCGTGCTTAAAAAATCAGTGCCCATGTGAAAATGTTACAATAATAGCTGCTTGGATACTATTATAATTCAAATAGCGACGGCAACGACAGCAGCAACAAAACCAACAACAACAACAACACCCCCCCCCCCCCCCCCCCCCCCCAAGGCCACACCGGAAATTAAACTAACTCATTGAAGCTGTCATCCCATATGCAAGAAAGTCCGCCTCGCAAGCGGGTTCTTAGTAGGATGCAGCTCACCCTTCATGCGACTCGCCGGACATCTCACGGCGCTTCGCAAAGCTTGGTGCAAGCAATGTCTGCCTGGTCGGTGAAAACCCGACATGCTCCGTCCCGGCATTGTAGGGATGCGAGGGTCTATGGTCATACGACTACGGCCATGCATGAGATGAGTACATCCTATCGGGTACACCTCCCCCCCCCTCAAAAGGGATGCGTGGTCAATGGTCAAATGACTAAGGCAAACAACAAATGAGTACGCCCCCCCCCCCCCCCCCCCCCCCCCCCCCCCCCCCCCCCCACCACCACCACCCCCCCCCCCCCCCCCCCCCCCCCCCCCCCCCCCCCCACCCCCACCACCCCCCCCCCCCCCCCCCCCCCCCCCCCCCCCCCCCCCCCCCCCCCCCCCCCCCCCCCCCCCCCCCCCCCCCCCCCCCCCAACCACCACCACCCCCCCCCCCCCCCCACCCCCCCCACCCCCCCCCCCCCCCCCCCCCCCCCCCCCCCCCCCCCCCCCCCCCCCCCCCCCCCCCCCCCCCCCCCCCCCCCCCCCCCCCCCCCCCCCCCCCCCCCCCCCCCCCCCCCCCCCCCCCCCCCCCCCACCCCCCCCCCACCCCCCAGCCCCCCCCCCCCCTTCCAGGCAATATCTGCTTGGTCGGTGCAAAGCCTACGTACTCCGTCCCGACATTGTAGCGATACGAGGGTCTATAGGTCACGCGACTACGGCCATGCATGATATCGAGTACCCCCCCCCCCCCCCCCCCCCCCCCCCCCCCCCCCCCCCCCCCCCGCAATCCCGTCTTCCCCTCCGCACCCCCACCACCACCAACTTACCTCGGAATCCCCATAGGAATCCCCGTCGTCCTCTTCTTCCTCCTCCGATGCAGATGAGGGGCCAGCTTCTTCGTCCTCTCCCATAGACGTGTAGTTATCCAACTCGTCTTCCTCATCCAGAGTCGAGGCGTAGTCCCCTTCTTCGTCATACGTCGAATCCTCTTCGTCGATCATCGAGTCGTACCCGCCCTCCCGCCTAGCGTTCGCCCCTGGTGGCAAGTGGAAACCCCCGGGCGAATTTAAAAAAAAACAAAAACATGTCGTTAATAGAACAAGGGGATTTACATCGGAACGAGGGCAATCTCAAGTAGAAATCCCGGCACCACACTCCTATTTCCGATACCTGTTCATACTTCAAAGTACTCGGCCATCGAGTCGTACCCGCCCTCCCGGCTACTATAGCATTTGCCCTTTGTGGAAACCCCTCCAAGGTGAAAAAAAAAAAAAGTGTACTACGTAAAACGGCGGGATAAAATCGTGAGTGGGGGAAAAATCGGTCAGCGTTGAGCGTGGGGCGACCAAAAGAAAGAAGGCGAGCAAATAATGCGGTGGCCTGAAAGCAACAACAAAACACAATACACACGAACGACAAGCAACAGGCAAAACCAACAACGCCATCACCACTACAAAACACCCAGCACCAGCACCACACCAACACCAACACCACCAACCACCCCAACCAGCAGTATAAACACAACACCACAACAAACACAAAAAATAAGCAAAACAATAAAGCAAAACAATAAAGCAAAACAAACATCCAAACAAGCACGAAACAAAGAAACCACAAACAGCTAACCACCAACTAAAGAGAACCTACGAACCAACCACTCAGTCATCTGAACCGACAAATCTAACCAACCAACGAAAAACCTAACCCGCCAGGCAACTAACAAATTCAATATTACGGGGGGCCATAGTAAATAGGACCTACGTCACAAACAAAAACCTATATACTTCCCCATTTTTACTAACAATATTTGGTCCTAATTACTATGGTCCCCCGTGATAACCGATCCAACAAACCAACCATCCAATCAACCAACCAACAACCACCATCTCCACCGCCCCCCGCCCCCTCCCTTCTGCAAGTGGCTACACCGGAAAATAAATCAACTCATTGACGCTGTCATCCATACGCAAGTCCGCCTCGCAAGCCGTTTATTTTATTTTATTTTTTCGGCGGTCACCACGGCTGGCGGTCGAGCTATTACGGGGGTCCGTAGTTAACGGGACCAAATTTTGTTGGTAAAAATAGGTAAATATATAGGTTTTTATGAATACCATAGGTCCTGTTAACTATGGACCCCCGTAATAGATCATTTTTGTGCGGGGAGGACCTGAACTCCGCACAAGGGGAATTTTTCATACCACGTAGTGTGTACCTGGTATATGGTAAGGCGCCCTCGAGGCAGTTCCGTAGTAAACCCATTGCTGTTCTGTCTCTGGACGCGGCCACACCAGAAAATAAAACAATTCGCTGACGCTGTCATCCATCTGCAAGAGAGTTCGCCTCAAAAGCGATTCCTGGTAGGATGCAGGTCACCCTTCATGCGACTCGCCCAACACCACACGGCGGTTCGCGCTTGGTGCAGGCAAATGACTGCCTGGTCGGTGAAAACTCGACGTGCTCCGTCCCGGCATTGTAGGGATGCGAGGGTCTATGGGCATACGACTACGGCCATGCATGATCATGAATACATCCTCCCTCCCCCCGTCTTCCCAACCACAGTCCCAAACACGCGCAAAGCAAAAAAATCCAGATCCACGAACGAACTAATCAACCATCGAACCAGCTAACCATGCAACCAACCAACCAAAAAAAAAAAAAAAAAAAAAAAAAAAAAAAAATAAAAAAAAAAAAAAAAAAAAAAAAAAAAAAAAAAAAAAAAAAAAAAAAAAAAATCACCAACCACTCTACCGACCAATAAACCAAAAACTAACCAACCAACCAACCAACCGACGAACAAGCAAACCAGCCACACATAAGCCAACCATCTGCACCTGTCCCTCTCATGTCTGGCACCGAAGACGCCCTGGCGTGGCCGCCCCCCCCTCCCCCGCCCCTCCGCCGGGACCGACCGGCGGTGCTGCTGTTCCCGCTGCTGGGCCTGCCGCCCCTCGTGCCTCGTCGCCTCCGGCCATCCTCGGGCCTAAGGTGGGGTGGGTAGCATCATCATCACCAAGCGGGGAGAAATTACATTCAGCAATCACGACTGCGTATATACGTATCATACAAACCTCAGGTGAAAAAAACGAAGCATGTACGTACAAGTATCTGGTATCACTCCGGGTGGGAATATAGGGACCGCTCAACCTTTTCAGTACCGTAGTCCCGTTTCGGGGACAAACTACTTAAAATTTGAGCGCTTTGTCACCAAAACGGGACTGCAGTCCTAAAAAAAGGTTATTTAGTAGTTAATCAACAATATAAATACGAAACGGTCCGTGTTTTCCCGCCCGGACTGGTACCTGGAAATATGCCAGGGACCAGTATCAGGTATACTTACTCGTACAAAAACTAGAAGAAAAAAAATATATTATACGAGTGCAAAAAAAAACATTACACATCATCGCTGGAAAATATCGAGTGTGTCGTCGACACTCCACCTTTGCAAGCTGTGCGTGATACTATATATCATGAAAGCGTCGGGGATAAGTCGTATCGAAAGGTTCCATTACCTCGGGACAAAATATCAATATTATCGATTTCTACTTCATGATCTACAGTACTGTAGGTACTTCAGGGCAGATAGATTCCTCCTCTGCATGACCTACAGCTATATATATATCAGCTCATGCTGCCGGGTGGGACCCGTATTTACCTGCGTGATTCACGGCATGTTTCCTGGGTTGAATCTGTACTACTGCTGTCGTAGTCGTACACAGATCCTCATATTATAACGCCAAGTGACTGTAGATCGTGATCTGTACTGCTGCGAAAGGTTCGATATATCGATTTTTTTCGATATATCAGAATACCGATTTTTTTTATAAACATATCCAAATATCGATTTTTCCGATACATACAAAATCATGACATCGGGAGGGAAATATTCCCGATACGACAAAAAAGATAATTCAAACCCCACGGTGACAAAAATCTAAGGATATCAGGTACCAGGTACGCATCACATAGGGTTGGATGTATATCGTGTTTTATCGACAGTTTCGATATATCAAATATCGTCTTTTCATCGTACCCTGGTACAACGTATCGTGTTTTGGATCCTCCGGGACGGACAACGATGGCATCCAACACGAAAAAAAAAAAAAATGAACTCGTAGCGATGCGAACAAACAAAATGGGAGCCTCAAGTAAAAAATAAATCAATGGTGTACCAGGCAATTACCGGTGCGAATTTTGACCCCGCTCAAATCCCGAGAGATTTTTCGCCGAACCTGGATGCGGTTGACAATAGGCGTTTTACTCAACATTTTTGCACACCTTGGACAGGTTAGATAGATCATCTACCATAGTAAATACCATCTAAGGTACACACAAAAACCTATATATTTCCATATTTTACTAACAATATGTGGCCCTACATACTATGGTTCCCCGTAATAACAGCTCATGACGTAGATCTTTCAGGGTAGATGTTATAGATAGATGCCTGATCTGAATGATCTATCTACAGTAGTTCATCTTGCCGGGTGTGGGAACCGTATCATACAACTTGCGTGATCTACTAATGAGGACATGTTTCCTGGGTTGGATCAGTGCTTATGATATACGGATCCTGCACGACATATCATGACGACGGCTAAGGAAGGATCTACTGTAGATGACTCACAGTAGACAGATAGATGGATCATCATCCATCTGTCCGAATACCGGTCGATAGATACAGCTTTTTTCCGTTCATCACCCGCAATTCTCGACGCACAGCTTTGCCAGGCTGTTTATACAACATTTTTTTTTAGGACTGCGCTCCCGTTGTGTTCAGGTACATGTACAAACAGCACAGTATCCGGTCGCCCCCGGTGGGCTGATGGTACCCTCGAATGCTGCCAAGAGTTGATGCTGGAGTTCGAACCCCACGTAGATCGAACTTTAGAGTTTATTTGCAAAAATAAATAAGAATTGAATCAACTGCCGAGAGCGCTCGTTGTCAACAATGATACCGTGTGTAGGCGCAATTCGATGCTATTAATAGTCGACGAGGGAAGAAAGGGCCGAAGCCTTCTCGCGACAAAAATGGCTACCAAGGCAAGAACAACAGCGGGGAGGAGGGGGGGCAGCCTTGCTTTGAGACCCCGGATATGAGTTACGACTAGCTGGTGACTATAGGAAGGAGAGAAAGCAGGGCGAACGTGATAAACGGGATAGAAAAAAAAAGCAGTAAAAGGCTTCTTGAGTTGTTTAGGCATGTGAAATAGCGTGTCCGGAAAAAAAAAAAATTGGGGCGTCTGGATTTCCGCGTAGTATCGGTTTCCTCAGGACACACGGCGCGACAAGAAGAAGAAGAAAAAAAAAAAAACGTCCAGCTGAATTTCTGCTCTGGGTCGAACAAAGCGTTCTGTCCTGTGTTTGGAGTTTCGCATTGTGCAGACGGGACGACAAAAGACCGATTGGGTTTGCAGTCCTCTCTCCTGATTGCATGCCTGCGTATTGTTGTTGTTGTCATCGTTGTTGGTTTTGTCTTTTCGGAGCTCGAATGACCCCTTTTGCCATTATAAAGGTGGCGGAAGAGCGATTCTGGCGGTAGACTACTGTGAAAAAAAATATAAGCGTTCGTCCGACATCACCACCCCGCATCATAAAAATATAAGCGTCGTCCGATATCACCACCCGCATCACGGTTCTACACGACGGACAGATATATCATCTACAAATAGATCGTGATCTAGATCATCTGTGTCCAAACCTGTCGTTATAATATCATGTGCAGGATCTGTATATTAATAGTACAGATCCAACCCAGGAACCATGTGCTACTAGTAGATCATGCAGATTTATACGGCCCCCACCCGGCAACATGAGCTAGATCGTACATATCACACAGATCATCTGCCCTGAAATATATATTGTCATTAGGTGGGGGGGTTAGTGATCCGTCCGATGATCTGTGCGCACAGTTCACTGTCACCATCGTCATGACTGTCACCAACACCATCAGCACCAATCATCATCAGTACCACCAGTAAAATTATCACCATCCACACTGTCGTCATACACTGGTACACTGTCGTCGTACACTGGTGTTTATTGCTGTTATCTCCATCATCATCAACATCGCGTCCCTCTTTTGCGTTATTCATTATTTCACTTTGTTAATAGTACGAAACGGCGAATTTTCTTCGTCAGCCAAAACTTTCCGTTTTCTTGCAATCCTTTTTGCAATATCGTGTATACCTGTCTTGCAAAATAACTTTTTCAGGCCTCCCGTCCACATCCTTCCTCGAACGTCCACATTATTTCGCGGTCTCTTTCCGTTCAAACTAATATGGCATTGCGTTGTCTACTCTCTTGACCATCATTATCATTGTTAATAATCGTCATCCTTACTGTCATCATGGCCAATGTCATCGTCATTTTACCATCACTTTAGTCATTACCACCATCCATCAACACCAACACCACTAACACCATCACGACCACCCGTCACCGCCTCTACCACCACCACAATCATCATTACCATCACCTCCACCACCATACGTGCTACCACATGGGAGGATGGGCTTAGGTACCGATCACTGGCGCAAAATGCAGGCTGTCTTTGGCATCACTTGAATCGTTCACGTGTGCTTCCTATTGATGATATTTCTGCTGGTCAGGATAGCCTCGATTTCTGCTTGCCTCGCCAGAAAACGTATCTATATACGTATCACACCATGAACTGTGCCGAGTGGACCACTTTTCAAAAGAAGAAAACACACACCTACAAGGGAATACGGTACCATAACAATAGCCCCCCCAGAGACGAACTTTCAGCCATTTTGCCGAATCGCGGTCAAGACGCACACAAGTCCTTCGAAGTATACCCTACATAACAACCTGCCGCCGGCAGCTACTCGTACATGGTGGCCTAGTCAAGACTACCCACTCAATGTTCCCACCTAAAAAGGTACACAAAACTTCCGATAATTCCATAAATCACGATCTATCTGATCCATCTATCTACTGCAGATCATCTAGATCCAAATCTGCCGTTACGATGCGTTGGGCAGAACCTAACAGTGCAGGTCTAAAACCAACTATTTATTTAATTATTTCTGGGCTCCAGGAGCTGAATTTGTAGGCCCAATATACGGGTTTTACTCGGCGGGACAGTCCAAAACACCGGTAGACTCCTCAGAATGCTCCCCGCAGTTTTCCGAGAGCTTTCTTGAACAGTATTCCGTTTCTCCAGAGTCTTGGTTTGATTTGGGAGCAGTTAATCAGTTTTCTCTGGAAGGTCAACATAAGATGGTTTGTCAGAACTGGGGGCCAGAAAAAATGGGTCTTTCGAAGAATTAGGCTGAAAAATCATGATGCCCTCAGAACTGGCGATGCGGAGGAACAGCCGAACCACGACTCTCAAGAGAGACGGAAAACTGTTCGAGAAAATTTCTCGGAGAAGCACGGTCCCCCGTAATAGAGATAAGGCCGCGTTTTATGCGCTTGTCACAGGGTGGTAGGTCTTCTAACCCTTTTAAAACTGCAGTCCCGTTTTCGGGACAAGCTACTCAGAATTTGAGTGGTTTGTCCTCAACACCGGACTGCAGTCCAAAAAAAGGGCTACATGGATAAACCACTGCTGGATCGGGCTTGCAGAAGGTTCTACTTCATTCTCAAAAATCGGATATTGGAGCTGCTCAAACGAGAAGCCTCATTAGAGTCTCACGTGCTATACATATATAGCCTTAGCGTACCACGGGGTCGCCGTTTTTTTATGATAAATCTATGCCGAGGAAGGACAGGAGGCACACAAAAAAAATTGACCAACCCGTGGCTTGAGCCGAAAACTGAAATAAAAAAGCGGTGGTGTGGGTGTGCGTGTAGAGGAAAAAGAAACGACTTCTACGACTGGTCGGCCTTATCACGACTCCCATCATTTTTTTTTGTCGCCTCGGACTATTAATAGACTATAGCGAAATGAGGAAACCAACCCTCTAGGGACTTGAGAGAAGAAAAATCACGAGTTACAGCGAAAAAAAACGCCACCGCGTGATCAGGGGATGATACAAATCGGTGTCCGAGCTATATATTGCAGGGAGTTGTGCCGCATGGGCGCAGGCAGCATGACAGTACCCGTGCTGCTGAGCGCCCAGGCTAAGAAGGTTGATGGCACTAAATCTATCATTGTTATGGTCGCTATCCCTCGACTTTTTTAGAACCGCAGTCCCCTTTTGGGGACAAACCAGTCAAATTCTAAGTGGTTTGTCCCCAAAACGGGACTGCGATCCTAAAACGGGTGAAGAGGAGTCCCAGAGGGATTAATGTGAGAACAGCAGCAGCAACAACAACAGCATGAGGGGCTATCATCACAACCATCATAATCGTCGTCACCATCACCATGGTTGACACCATCACAATTATCGCCACCAGTATGATCACACCCGCCGTCGATACTATCGTTTTCATCACTACTGTGATCGATATCACCATATTCCCACCACACAGTCATCAAAATCATATCATCCACACCAACCCACCACAGTCATCAAAAATCACCACCACCACTACCACTACCACCACCACCATCATCACCATACCTACCATAGTCATCATCGATCACCACCAAATCATGGCAATCACTACCACCACTACCCCATCATCGAACCATTACCACTACCACTCTGCTCACAATCGTCACCACCACCACCAGCATATTCACAACCATCACAACGACAATCATCATCACCACCACCACATGCGCCATCACCACCAACAAAACCACCACGCCAAAACTCGCAAATTACACATCATCGAGCTCTAGCGATTTCTCACCCGGTAAGCTTTTTCATCGACTCGGAGTTCGACATCCGCGGCGTGATTGACAACCACTGCAGAGCTTGAGTCCCGCGCGTCTGGATCTCAACGTCCTGAGAACAAACAAAGAGGGAAGGGGAAAAAATACCAGGATATCGAGTCAAATTGAAGGGTTCGTACAGTATATATATCCGTGGGAACATTGACTGAACATGGACTGAACACAAGGCCATCCCCCGTCAACCGTATGCGCTGGTGGGCATGGAAAAAAAAAAGCGGTGAGCCGTAGCTCCCGTTCCGCTTTGGGGGTGCCGAGAGCTGCCGATAATAACCGCACCGAAACGAAAACAGCGACAATCTTTCCGGCACCAATGTTAATACACTTATATCGGAAACGTCGGCATTATACGCCAACACCAACACCACCAACAGTACTAACACCAACACCAACGCCAACATATCAAAACCAACGCCAACATATCAAAACCAACGCCAACATATCAAAACCAACGCCAGCATATCAAAACCAACGCCAACATAACAAAACCAACGCCAACATATCAAAACCAACGCCAACATAACAAAACCAACGCCAACATATCAAAACCAATACCAACATATCAAAACCAACGCCAGCATATCAATACCAACAGTACTAACACCAACACCACCAACAGTACTAACACCAACACCAACGCCAACATATCAAAACCAACGCCAACATATCAAAACCAACGCCAACATATCAAAACCAACGCCAGCATATCAAAACCAACGCCACCATAACAAAACCAACGCCACCATATCAAAACCAACGCCAACATATCAAAACCAACACCAACAAAACCAAAACCAACGCCAACATATCAAAACCAACACCAACATACCAAAACCAACGCCAGCATATCAAAACCAACGCCAATATATCAAAACCAACCCCAGCAGTAACACCCAACCTCGAAACCCGGACATCCAACACCGACGCCAACACCGGCACCAACACTCAAACCGCCCCCACCACCACTCGCCCCCCCTCTCCTTCCCACCTGCTCCGTCTCCAAAGGCATGCGTGGTCAATGGTCAAATGACTAAGGCAAGCAACAAATGAATACGCCTCCCCCCCCCTGCCCCTATTAACACCAACAACACCTGCCTCTTCCCGGTCCGCACCCCCACCAACACCACTAACACCACAACCTCCACCCCACCTATATCACCTATACCACCACCAACACCACCTACCAACCATTCGAGAAACCCTCACCCTATAGAATTGCTGCAGCGCGCGCTGAACGGCAAGCCTAGCCCCCGCCTTCACCAATCTCGCCGCATTCGGAGCATTTCCGATTGCGAGGTTCGCCACTGCCGCACAGCCAACGTGTTGGAGGTTTCTATCTTCAGGGAAGGCGTTCATGCCGCCGGTTACGAGCAGGCAGCCCCCCGCTTCGCCTAACCTCGTGCAGTTCTGGAACGAAAATGAGGGGGGGGTGGGGGGGGGGGAGGAGGAGGGAGGCGTACTCATTTTGTTGCTTAACATAGCTATTTGACCATTGACCACGCATCCCTTTCAAGACGGAGCACCGTTCCTCCGCCTAGTACACATCTCCAAAATCCGGGCGCCCAGCACGTTGTATTCGTATACTGTTACATAGAAACGTTTTGCTGGTCTTATCCCCTTCCTGTGTAGCCACCTGTGGACATCATCTATCTCCTAGGGTACCGATCTCTTTTTTGCCACTATCTAGTGCACCAAATTCCTCCATGTCACATTCGTCTATTTTCCGCGTACTCTTTTATTGCTTGCCCTTGGTCACTTGACCGTTGACCACGCATCCCTTTCGAGATGGAGGGTTGGGGGGGGGGGGGGGGTTGTTAGCAACAATATTACGTGAAGCAGGGTGTGCCCTACACAAATTTCAGTATACCAAAGGTTTCCTCGTTTTTAGTGCAACCATCGAGCCAGCAATTCTTAACTCCGAAAAAGTCGAGTAACAGGTAGTGTATCAAACGCGCAGCTCATTGTAGAGCGACACGATCCGAACACATCATATCTGTAAAACCAAAACCCGGGTTCAGCGAAGAAGGGAACGATTTAATTCCGTTTTTTTGTTTTGTTCCCTCGAGGCCTGGTGTAACTGTCAGCGATCCCATTGGCCAGCGACAAAAAAAAACACATACTGTTTTTCGTTTAGTTCTCCCGAGGCCTTGTGTAACTGTCGGTGCTCCCTTCCTATCGGCCGTCTGCTCCGAACAGTTGTACCGAACCGATGTCCTGACGCTTGACCAAACGCTGCAACGCATTACAGCTCGTTATGCTGGATAATCCCCCCGCTGCACCAGTTGCAACAGTCTAGACATTTCCCTCACCTGAGTGTTGCTGTTGGAAAGGTTTCCCACCGCTCCGCACCCCATGTATTGAACGCCTAGGTCTCCTTGAAACCCTGCCAAGGCAGCGCAAACCTTCGCAAAACAAAAATGAAACAAAACCAAACAAATAAATAAATGATAAAGGAAAAATGAAAAGCAAACAAAACAATCAAACATACGAACAACCAAACCAACAGAAAATTAAAAAATTATTAATAGAAAAACAGTACAACCCAAACACAGTAACATCCACACAAACAAGCAAAAACACGAAACAACTAAACAGACACATGGTCGACAAAAACAAAAACAGCAAAAAAAAGAGAGTTTGAAACAAATAGAAAAGCTGAAACCAGTATTCTTGTTTCTTCTTTTTGGACGAACAAGAAGCGACCAAGCGCATAGATCTATACCAGGTAGACAACGACAGATACACCATGCATCGGGCAAACAGGAAAGCAAACCAAAGGGGAACTACTGCTGTACGTACTGGTTGCAATTACAACTTTTTTTCTTCATGCTACATATTAATCATAGTAATCAGAACCAGATAGATCGCGTTAATATAGAGGGATACATGTTTTTTGCAGGGCATTCCTCGGGATTTATCCCGCGGTAGGGATTCGGGATAATACCGTGGTCCCGTGATAAATACCAACTCCCGTGTGCCCGCACAAACTCGTCCCGCACAAAGTATAATAACCCGCTCCCGCACCGCGGAAAAGTGCAAACCCCGTTCCCGCACAAGCACGTCCAGCGGTGGCCATATCCCGTACGAATAATACCGTTTAGTCCCGGGGTAGCTGAGTCCCGCGGGATATCGTCCCGGGGTCGAAAAGGCGTCCCGGGGAATGATGCTCCGGGATTTTTGGGTACATCGTGAGTTGTGATTTCTGTAAGTCCCCCGTATCAAGCATGAGAACAAGTGAAACACCGTCCGTCCGACCTTGTTGCAAGCCCCCGCGGACCCCAGACGCTTCTTGTTCTCCGCGTCCCGATTGGCCAGGTTTCCTACAGCCACGCAGGCCGCGTGTTGCACGTCGATGTTGTCGGGAAAAGTGGCCATGCTTTTGGTCACGAGGTCGCACGCTCCGGCGCTGTCGGAGAGATGGAACATGTTGCAAGCAAGATGAGTCAGCCAGTCATGAGTCAGGAGGGTCAGCTGAGGGGCCCAAAAAAAGTCGAACTCTTCACTCGCCTTGAAACTTCAAGTGTTGAGGAACTCAAACGAGAATCGAGTACGACACCGTCAAAGCAAAAAAAAACGAATCGATCCGAGAGTACGCCCCCACCCCCCCCCCCCCACTCACTTTCCCAGCCTTGTCCGATTCTCCTTGCTGTTGTTGGCAAGGTTTGCCACGGCGCCGCAAGCCTCTATCTGCGCGTCGTTATCCTGCGGAAAATTCCTCAAAGCTTCCGTCACCAGCTCGCAGGCACGGCCTTGACCCAGCTGCCGAAAACACAAATATATGTTATGAAAAGAACAAACGGTTGTTTGGGTTAGAGGGGATTGTTAGATTGTTGGATTGGGACGGGGCGATAGCGGACAATTTAGAGAGGATAGGGGATAGAGCACAGGGTACAGGGGGTAGGGGATGAGAGATACCAGGTATGCAAGGGGATAGGGAACATCGGAGGGGGGTAGGGGATAGGGGACGGGGGATAAGGGATGAGAAAGGGGATAAGGAATGGGGATAGGGTATAGGGGACATGGGGTGGTAGGGTTGCGGGGTGGGGAGGGGGGGGGGGGGGAGAGGAAAGGGGAGGGGAAGGGGGGGGTAGGGAGAGAGGGGGGATGGGTGTTGTTTGTTGATGCTCCAACCTTGACTGATCGCCATATTATACTCCGTCGATTACGGGACAACCTCCGACCATTTCTGGTCGGCGAACACACACCTCGGACAGATCATCTACAGATCATCTACAGATCCTCTACGGATCATCTACAGATCATTCCCACTTCCATCATCTAGGTATTCCAGGGCAGATAGATATATATTCCTTATCTGTATGATCTAGATCATGAGGCCGGGTGGGAGCCGTATAATCTGCATGGTCTAGGACATGTTTTCCTGGGTTGGATCTGTACTATACAGATGCAGATCCTGCACAACACATCACAACGGCAGGTTAGGATATGCAGATGATCTATCTGCAGATGATCTGTCTATGACTCGTGAAGAAAAACAACGAAAACCAAGGGGGTGCAGGGGAAGGGTGCACTCATGTCATGCATGGCCGTAGTCGTATAGCTAGAGACCCTCGCATGCCTATAACGCCGGGACGGGGCAGGGGGGGGGGTAAAAAAAAACGGCTGCACAAGTGCCCTCCTTTCATAGACTCTCTTCGAAAGTGACTCTTGAATGATATCAAAAAGCTGTTGGTTCCAACCTTTGTTCTAAAGTTTGGATTCATCGGATTGAATGACCACATTCCTGCCGCATCATTTCTCTCCGTTGCTGATCATTTCATAAATCAGTATAGGATTGGAGGACGCCTACTCCTGCCGGTGATCCCACGCTGAAGCGTGTGCTCGATACGGCACGTACCTCGAAAGTATACCGGGTGGTCTTTGCTCGTTAAATACCCTACCGAAGTCTTGGGTAACGTTCGGTATGGTCTCAAAACACGCTACCCAACACTCCGGTATGGTTCGGTACCAACTCGGTATGTACCGATACCCGACCCTTCGGTAGCTTCGGTACGCCCACCAAAAATACCTTGGGTATCGATATATACCGTATGCCAAACATACCCTTGATTCTGGAAAATTCTTATTCCCTTACTAAGTAAAGGGGTGCTAACCTGTCTAGGTCGCGCAGAGGGGATGGGGGTACTCGATATCTGCATGGCTGTAGTTGTACGGGGGGGGGGGGGGGGGGGGGGGGGGGGGGGGGGGGGGGGGGGTGTACTCATTTGTTGCTTGCCTTGGTAATTTGATCACCACGCATCCCTTTCGAGACGCACGGGGGTGGGGTCAAAACAGCCGCAAAAGCGACCTCGTTTTATAGGCTTTCTTTCTGCGTAAGTGAATCTCGATAGTATCAAAGGCCGTGGTTCCAGCCTTTGTTCCAGAAGTTTAGACCCATCTGATTTGGACGACGATATGTAAATACTGGATTGGATGAGGCCTCCTCTGCTCCCGCCAGCGGTCCCATCCAAACTTCCTACCCCCCCTTTACTGATGAGCACAGGGCTGCTGACCTGCTTGATGTTAGCTTCTCCGTTGAAGAGATTCGTGACCGCTCGACACCCCTGGGTCTGCAGGTTGGAGTCGTTCGGAAACCTCTCCAAGGCCTTCTCTACGAGCAGGCAGCAGCCCTGAAACGCATCGAACCGCGGCAGGAAAAAAAGGAGGAATACAAGGGTCCCCCGTTAGGATAGGCGAGCATCTACCATTGATGTCAGATAACGTAGATATATAGCTATGTAGACGGTACCTTTGCATCAATCAATCAATGGGCACATACCTGGTACCTGTTCGCTCGATGTCAATGAGAAGGAGTCGCTTCACATGCAGCTTTGACGCTAAAAAAGAGCAGGAAAACACGAAAAAAAGCAGTGAACAATAACAACAGCAGCAACGACAACAGCAACAGCGCTATATAACAACAAACCGAAGAAAAAAACAAAAACAAAAACAAAAAAAAAAACGAGCGCCTCACGCTCGTCGCTCTTGCACCGTCATGCGAGAACCACTGCTGCACACGACACACACACACTTTGCTAGTCATGTGTATACACCTTGCCCAACAATCCCCACACACATATTGAAAAAAAAAAAACGAAATAAAATCAAGGAAAACAAAAACCACACACACGAAACGAAAAGCAAACTCACCGCTCGACCCAGGCGCTGCACATTTTCCTCGTCCCCATCGGCCAAGGCCTCCACAGCTCTACAACCCTCGACCTGCACAAGCCTGTGATCCGGAAACATAGCCATCGTTATGCCTATGGCGTCGCAGGCCCCCGCATGACCCAGACCGGACCCCATCGTTGCCTGCACAGAGACCCGGACGAGGCGTTTTGATTTTTTCAAGTCAGGGAGTGCGAGACTATATACACGAGAAAAAAAAACAGCATCTACATTTAGTCACTCCTTCCCGAGGTCAGAATGAGAAACAACACACCATAATGGCGATATTTCTGGACGAATTACTTACTGCGTACCTGGTACGTAATTTCCATCGTACCTGGTATCAATAGTATTTTTACATTCTTCGTAATCATAATTACTCGGTTTTAGTATGTGAACCGCGCCTGTCTGGGACTCAAAAAACGTAACGTGGCAGTCTGTCGGGTTTTCGTTTCTGCGAATACCACTCGAGGAGGTTGGGATGATGTGTATGTATGCTATGGGGAGGCGAAAACAAGAAAAAAAAAACACAAGGAGGCATCTGTGTGCATGTTGCCGGGGGGGGGGGGGTATTAACAAAGACCCCCGCACCTGTGTCCATGATGGCGGGATATATATATATATATATATAAAAATCACGAGAGTCCATAGTAAATGGGCCCAAAATAAGCCCAAAAGCACCCACTTTGGTGCATGTATATCAAGAACTGCTGCGTGAATCGAAAAATCCTTTCTGCGAAAAATTTACGGTTGATGATAAGCTTCCCATCGATACGACATTTGTATCCTTCAATAATACACTTGGGAGCCTCTCTCCCCTCGATTTGGGCCCGTATATTAGGGGCCGCCGTGATAGTTAATCACGCACACACACATATGTGCGCATCATGGGGGTATGATCAGTCATACACACGTCTGAGAGCAGATGTGGGGAGATGGTTGATCACACACACATCTGTGTGCAGTTGTGGGGAGGCGATACTAAACGACAGTACAGACGCACGCACCTCTGAGCGTGATGGCGACATATATATATAAAAATCATTACACACACGTCTGAGTGCATGACGTGGGGAGATGGATAATCAACAAACACGTCTGTGTGCATAACGTGTGGGGATGACAACCACACACACTCAAGGACATGCTGTCACCAGCACAAGTTACAGACAGACGTCTGTGTAAATACCGCTCTGAACGGAAATGTAAGCACCGTTTAGTCTTCATATTAAGGCCTAAACGTTCCTTGTATTTGCGTGCACATCGGAACAAATTACGCAGACAAGTATAAACCATACAACTCTATACATTCAACTACTTTTTCAATCCTTCAAACCTAACCAACCCAATCCCAACCCTCACCCATGTGAAACTTTGCTTAAATTACACACACAACTGCGTAGTCGTAATTTTCCAATTTCGTGATCAGTCTTTTTTTTTTCAGCCAGGAGGAGGGAGGTTCGTGATGTTGTGTGCATGACACATGGCGACTCCCTTTTTTTTCAGCCAGGAGGTTGTGATGATGCGCGTGATATGTACGATAACTCCATTTTTTCTTCCAAGGTGCTACGTAGGAGGGAGAGCAAGGGAGTTGACCACAAACCAACAGTAGACCTACAGTAGTCTAGGCTTGTCAATCGGCGGCGGGCGGTGTCGTCGGGCCTGCTCGTGTGCCTCTGCTCTACACGCACACCTTTGCACGTCATGTATGATGTGCTTGAGAGCGCCCCCCTCTTTCCGTCCTCCCTGCCTTCTACCCGAGAATAAAAAACCCTCACGTCGATAGAGCCCATACCTCTCGATAGAGTCCATGAAAAAAAAAAAAAAAAAAAGTGCATTCGAGTGGTTCACGACAAAACTCGCATTTATTTCTGCATGCTTGACTCAGAGATGTCCTGCTTTCCAGCCAGGAGGTTGTGATGTGCGCGACACGACACGGTAAAGTAACTCCATTCTTCGGTCAGGAGGTTGCGACGTTTTTTTAACGAAAATATGTGTTTTTTAAAACGCCCTCTGCTGTTGCAAGATCGATTTTTTCTCGATTTTTTCCCCGAAAAAAAATACCAGGGTATATCTTTGCAAGCTGGGGAGTGCGGGGTTGGTTGTGATACTGTGCGTGTTGTGGGAGAGATGATAAATACCGGTACTGCAGTAGTACACAAGTGTGTCCCGTGCAAAAACATGAACCAAGCAAACAATAAAAGCGGCTATTTTTTTCACCTAGCTCTCCACGTATTCGGAAAAAAAAACCCAAATACGGCTGGCCACATACCACTCTGAACGATAATATAAGGACCGCTTGGTGCTGATATTAACGTCTAAGCGCTCCTTATACTCCCGCCCATAATGGTGCATAACACGGCTGTTCATGGGTCGGGTCGGGCGGGGGCGTGCCCAACCCTGCCCGACCCCAATCGACCCAACCTTTTCAGCGGCCGCATTGGCTCCATTCAGCTGGTCCCTCCCTCGCCCCAGGGGGTGGATTGACCCGACCCGACCCGACCCGATTCGATTCGATCCGACCCGATCCGATTCGATTCGATTCGATTCGATTCGACCCAACCCGACCCGATTCGATCAGACCCGATCCGACCCGTCCCGATCCGACGCAATCCGTCATTTTTCAAGAACTCCTCACCTGACCCGTGAACAGCTCTGCTAAATACCATTAATAAATATAAATACCACGTACATTATAGTTGAGAGTTGCGATCGATCGATTGGTCAACACCACAGCTCGGATGGACCATGTACAGATCATCCACAGATTATTTCCACTGCATGATCTAGATCTTGAAAGGCAGATAGAAAATCTACTCCCGATCTGATCTTGTATGATCTAGCTCATGTTGCCGGGTGGTACCCGCATAATCTGCATCATCTGTAGCACTTCTTTCTTGGGTGTGATATATCTGCCCTATAAGGCAGATCCCGCACAACCTCTCACAACGGAAAGCGAGGAACTAGATCATCCACTATAGATAGATCAGATAGATCATGATCTATCAGTCCGAGGTGTTGAATGGTCGAACGTCAGCTGTGCAAGCTGCGTCACATGTCATATATATACGTTGGCCGCGCGTGGCTCAAGTTCATTCCTTGTGAAGGTTGCATAGGACCGGTAGGTCGGTGCTTTCTTTAAAAAGTTGACACAGCATAAACAAATAAAAGAATGTACGAGGAGAAACAAAGTTAAGTTCATGTCGACGGCACTCGGGACAACAACAAAAAACGCCAAACTTATATGCTGAATCTGGCTGAATTTTCCGTGTATTCAAAACATGGATATCTTGATACTTGTAGTATGAATATGTGACGTTTCTCTCCGGACGAAACTGAAAAAGAAAAAACGTTCCGAAATCCTGAAACTTCAATGGTCGTATGAAGATGTAAGAAGTACATGACCAGGTATGTTACTGGTGTTGTATTACAGAAGTAGTGGCACTGCTGCTGTCACATTTGTTTATTTTCCTCTGAGGAGTATTGTTACACAAGGTACATATTATAGACAGCAGTGGGGGTTACACCGGCACAATAGCGGCAACCAACCGGCACTAATTCCTCCGCATACTGCCACACTGGTCATAATCCCGTCTGCGCCAACCGATTTCATCGGCACTACATCAGGCACCGGCATTATAAAGCTATCCCTACTGCTGCTGTGTGTTTGTATGAGAATACGAGCGTGTGTGTTCTGTTTAATACATTAAACCGTTTTTTTCTACCCGTCGACATCGTAAGTTGTACCAGTATCACATAGTAATATGTGTCTCTATCTAGTATGATAAAAGTAGTTGCTACGTACACACAGGTATGTGTCTTTCGAATCCGAAAGTGTGAAAGCGCTATATACCTGTGAACACGGCTGCTGCTTGTAGTGCAGAACACCGTTGAAGGTAAAACCTCCCACGAATTCAACATCACCACCAGCACCCAACATCCAACAACACCCAACAAAAACAACCACAACAACACAGCAAGATCAATATATATATCATCAAGATCAAGATCAATATCAATATCAATATCATCAATATCAATATCAATATCAATATCAATATCAATATCAATATCAATATCAATATCAATATCAATATCAATATCAATATCAATATCAATATCAATATCAATATCAATATCAATATCAATATCAATATCAATATCAATATCAATATCAATATCAATATCAATATCAATATCAATATCAATATCAATATCAATATCAATATCAATATCAATATCAAGATCAAGATCAAGATCAAGATCAAGATCAAGATCAAGATCAAGATCAAGATCAAGATCAAGATCAAGATCAAGATCAAGATCAAGATCAAGATCAAGATCAAGATCATCAAGATCAAGATCAAGATCAAGATCAAGATCAAGATCAAGATCAAGATCAAGATCAAGATCAAGATCAAGATCAAGATCAAGATCAAGATCAAGATCAAGATCAAGATCAAGATCAAGATCAAGATCAAGATCAAGATCAAGATCAAGATCAAGATCAAGATCAAGATCAAGATCAAGATCAATCAAGATCAAGATCAAGATCAAGATCAAAGCCACGATCAAAACCACGATCAAGATCAAGCTGAAGCTCAAGCTAAAGCTCAAGATCAAGATCAAAACCACGATCAAGATCAAGCTAAAGCTCAAGCTAAAGCTCAAGCTAAAGCTCAAGATCAAGCTCAAGCACTCAAGCTCAAGATCAGATCAACCACAAGCTCAAGCTCAAGATCAAGAGGAACAACGAGAGGTAGAGCGAGCAAGACCAAGACCAACATCAACATCAAGATCAAACCAAGATCCAGATCAAGATCGAGCTCAAGAACAAGAGGAACAACGAAAGCAACAGCAAGAGCAAGAGCAAGACAAAAAAACACCAAAAACACTCGAAAGCTCGCAAACTACAAATTGGGCAGGCAGGTCAGCTTCGTTTAACTGAGCGAGCAGCTTTCGGACGTACAAACGGCTTTGGCAAGGTCGATTTTTATGTCGGGCTTTTTTTTTTTTTTAAGTTGCAAACTGTATTTTTTTTCATTATGATTTCCCGAGTTGTAAAGTGATTGTTTTACGTATAAATATCTTTCGGACGTACACAAACAAAATCGAAATGGAGTACTGGCGTAAGAAACAGCCCCAAGGCCGGCGTATCATGAAAAAAACTGAAAACAAAAAACGACAATTTTTTTTTTGTAAGTTGGCATTACGTCGGCGGCTGTCGTTACTCTCATTTCAAGAGACAAAGTCATTTCAATTTCCATCATTGTAAAATCCAACACTAAACCCAAACCTCCATCGATTCCGTACATAATTATTCTGTTGACCTTTTCGCAAGATCCAGGCTGCCATATGGGAAGCAAAAAGTGACGGGATTTCGTATAGTTTTTTTACAGTTTTAGTTTATAGGGGGACCCTGGGGGCGTCGCGTACTTCCGCCGGCCCAGTCCTATCACTCGCCGCCAAAACGGCTCGCCATATATGACGTATACACTCACGTACTCCGACTTCACTGCTCGAGACTGACGCGTTCGCAATTGCACCGCATCAGGCAGAGCACTCATACAGAGAGATCACCTATCCCCACCTCACGCTCTAGCTATTCCAGGGTAAAGTGGGGAGAGTCCTGGTCTCCTATGATCTAGCTCATGCTGCCGCGTGGGAGCAGTACACATAGTCTGCATGATCCACAGTTCCAAGTATTAATAGTAGCACATATTTCCTAGGTTGGATCTGTACTGCCCTACCACCCTGTTCCTGAATATAGGAACCGTTTTGATCGAATATTAGAGTAGAAACGGTCCTTACACTTGGGGAAAGAGTGGTACAGATCTTGCACTGCATCTCACAGCGGTAGGGTAAGAGCTATACATGATCTATACATAATGTGGCAATTAGACGCCAGTCGACGAGGGAACAAAGGGCTGCTGAATTCTCGCGATAAAAATGCACGCCAAGGCACGAACCGTGGTGGGGAGGGGGGAGGAGAGAGAGCCTGCTGCGTGACCCCGGATCCGACTTACGACTTTTAATAATACGGTGGACCATATTAAATAGGACTAAATATTGTTACAGTAGTAAAAATAGCGAAATGCGTAGGTATTTGTGTGTGCCATAGGTCCTATTTAATGTGGTTCCCCGTAATAGGAGGGAGAGAGAAGAAGAAGGGCGAAGATAATAAATGGGAAGAAGAAAAAATAAAACCCAGGTATAATGGGTCTGTCCGATGTGAACGTTCTTTACGCTTTAGAACTGCAGTCCCGGTGTGGGTGCAAACCAGTGGGTGCAAACCACTCTAATTCCAAGTGATGTGTCCCCCAAACGGGACTGCAGTACTAGGAGGGTTAAAGTGACCACTTAAGGTCGAAGTTCGAGTGTCTGCGTTGAAGCCATAAGAAGTTGCGTCTGATGCCAGCTACTCTAGGTGTGCATCCGCGTCATCTGCGCCTCAACTTGGAACGAAATAAAACGTCATACAGGCGTACATATATACAGGCGTTACATCAACATTTTGGCACGTACTGGTACCGACAGTTACACATAAAACACACACACACAGCAAAAAACACAACACCCACAATTAATGACAACGAAAACAACACCAACACCGCCAACACCGCCAACAACGCCATCATCAACACCTATTAATAATAACAACACCAACACCAACACCAACACCAAAACCCACAACAATAACGCCGTCACACGACACGCAACACCAACACCATTGCCAACGCCAACGGCAATGGATGCATTTCAACAATAACGCCGTCGCACGCAATACCAACACCATTACCAACGCCACCAACGGCAGCGGATGCATTTCCCCACGTTATCCCGTTGACCCTGTACTGATAAATTCCGGGGGAGTTGTTTGCTACCTACTACCGGAATCTGGCGGCGTTTTGATTGCGGGCGATTGGCTGCGAACGAAAAAAAAAACACACGTAGTTATTGTCACCAGTGCTAATTAACAGTGAGTTGACATCGGCGGCTGATGTTACGCTTCGTTAGCAACAAGACTTCCAACAAACAATGCTGTCGTTGCTCCACAGATATTGCTACTGCCACAGCTACTGCTTCTGCTACTACTGCTTGTACAAAGTACTGCTACCGCAATTTGTACTGCTCCTGCTACGTACTGCTAACGCTGATGCTCGTGCTCCTGGAACTGTTACTGCTATACCAAGTATACCACTTGCGCTGAAGGCCGCGAGTTTTCGCGCAAAAAAAAAAAAACCACAACAAAAAAAACATCTATTACGGAGGACCATAATAAATAGGACCAAATATTGCTAGTAAAAATAGGTATACATATAGGTTTTTTGTGTTCGCCGTAGGTCCTATTAACTATGGACCACGTAATAAAAAGCTACTGCGTTTCCTACGGTTGACTTTTGCTACTGCTACCGGTATTGCTTCCGCATCTGCCGCATTTGTTGCTACGTACCGTTCATGCTACTGCTTTTTTGCTACGAACGGCTTTTGGTGCACTATTGCTTTTGCTACTGCTACTGCTTTAGCCCCAGCTTTCGCTACGTATACTGCTTTTGCTGCTGCTGTTGCCACGTTGCTGCTCGAACTCACGACTGTAATACTGCTTTCGCCACAGCTTTTGCCGCGTACTGTTCATACCACGTATTGCTCTCGCTACCCCTTCGCTACTGCTACTGCTACTGCTACTGCTACTATTTCAGGGGTCCATAGTTAATAGGACCTATGGTACACATAAAACCTATATATTTACCTATTTTTACTAACAAATATTTGGTCCTATTAACTATGGACCCCAGTAATATGTTCTGCTACTGCTCCTGCTACTCGTACCACTGACGGCGAGAAGGGTTGCAAGTTCTTACGCGAAAAAAAAAAAAAACAACACGTATAACAAAAGTCGCTGCCATTTTATACGTAGGGGCAGAATTTCACACGGGAGGCATTGCTATATGGACAGGGTTGGCACCGTGGATAAGGGCGACAAGGTGTAGGGCTAGGATCAGGGTTTTACGGTCGTGGTTATCGCTACTGCCATGTTCACGGTTAAGGTCATGGTTACAAAAGGCTGCAAATTATCACACAAAAAAACGAAAACAGCTAAACAAATGTGTGCAACTGATTTCCCAGAGCTAGGGTTTCACAAAGAACTACGGAGCGTAGAGTTACCGTTAGGGTTGGGGTAGTCAGGGTCAGGGTCAGGAGTACGTTCAGGGTTTTTATAGGAGCTGGATAGCATTACGGTTAGGGTTGAGGGTTGGGGCTAGTAGCGTCAGGGTTAGGGGGTTTGTTTTACGGAGGCGGATATAGGGTTAGACTGCTGCTGCTGCTTGCTATCGCTCACGCCGAAAGGCTGCAAGTTCATACACGCCAACATCTACCGCAGCAACGACAAAACGCCTCTGTACACTCGTACTGCTTTTCGCAGGGTCAATACAGGGTAAATATTGGGGTCATAGGGTCATAGGGTTAGGGACAAGTTCAGGGTCAGGGTCAAAGTCAGGGTCAGGGTTACGGATACAGCTGATATATAATACTGCTATCACTCACGCCGAAGGGCTGCTGGTTCTCCTGCGCCGCCAGGTCCGCGATCGCCGCCACCCTCTCCGGACTCGGTTTCTCCAGCAGCCGTTTCACCGCCTTCTTCGCCTTGCTGTTCCCACGACCCTTCGCCCCTTTCGTCTTGCTCTTGCGGCGGAACATGTTAAATCTAGACCTGCTCGCCCGCCCTTCCGCCTCTTTGCCTCTGTGCGCCCTTACTGCTACCGCTACCTCCACTCCAACCACCCCCGCCACCAGGCAGTGTGCCGGTTAGCTAGTGCTGGTAGGCTGGCTGTGCCGGTACGGTATGCCAGAATGTCAGTGCTCCCTCCCCCCCCCTCCTCTCCACCTCCCACAGCAGAAGCAGCAGCGGCAGGCAGTACACCAGCGTCCCGATCTCGTCCCCTGTCCCCTATCTCCCGCCCCCACCCAGGCCTCCTCTTCCCTTTTCCACCTCCCCCCACCCCTTTCCCCGTCCAGACTTGGTTGCGTCCGGGGCTTTAATTTACCGCCTGCAGAAGGAATGGGATATCGGCGCATAATTTGAGAAAGGGTCGAAAAAAGGTCGGGATGGGGGGGGGGGGGGAAGGGGTGAGTTTTTTTCTGTTTATTTTTTACGTTTCAGGTTAAAAGAGGCGGATCAAACAGGGCCTAAGCCAAAACCATGTACCAGGTATATATATACTAAGTATATATGTATTTGTGAACAACGCTTCCATTTTTTTTCGTGATTGTGCTGTACTATTACTACGGGGGACCATAGTAAATAGGACCAAATATTGTTAGTAAAATAGGTAAATATATAGGTTTTGTGTGTACCGTAGGTCCTATTTACAATGGTCCCCCGTAATAATAGAGAAAAAAAAAAAAACAACGTCATACTCGTACGGATATACACCGGCCCATTATTCTGCGACAGCCGTGAAACGAGCGCACCGGAACATTCTGGAACCCACCTATGAACCCAAAAATACGAACATGTATGTTTTACACCAGGTACGTACTTATATATTACCTGGTATCGTATGTACTCTGTTGATGTGGTTGTTGTTGTAGTTCTTCAGACTTAAGAGCTTTTTGCGGGAAACACTACGACATCGGTCCATCATTCTCGCGACAACCCGCGACAGGATGCCAGCTTACATCTTTAAAGAGAAGGTCGAAGTGGAACAAAAAAATATGGAGGCCACGGGGACCATCAACCGGTGAGTACTATTACGGGGGTATAGATAATAGGACCTACGGTACACACTAAAAAATATATGTTTATCTATTTTTACTAACAGTATTTGGTCCTATTTACTATGGTTCCCCGTAATAGTACTGGACGCCACATAATCTGTACTAACGTAAATACATACCGGTACGACGCAATTATTCTGACTTTATAAAGCTTTTTTGTTCTGCTTTCTTTCAAGAACAATCTGGAATTAAAACTCGGGGGTGTTTTTTAAAGAAAACTATGCGCTGCCGTAAATTGGAACATCTGAGACAGCCGAGAAAGGTCGGGAGTCGGGAGTGGTCTTGAGTTTTTTTTCTGCGCGTGGACACGTGGAGTGATATATGTTTGGAGCCACACAACTACTAATACTGCTGCACGAGGTATAAACCTACCTGGTAAAAAATACCTGGCAAATATTACTAAAATACCAGGTGTGTGTGTTCTTCACATTAAACCGTTCTTCTGCTCGTCGACATCCAGCAAGCCCAGTGTCCGTGCTGATTCTTCACCCTAGAAAGATACGAGCTCTGTGGTCACAGACTACGACACAGAGATAACACACCGTAATGCATTAATAGCCTACGCAATACCCCATGCCTTCGAGCTCTGTGGTCACAGACTACGACAGAGATAACACACCGTAATGCATTAATAGCCTACGCAATACCATGCCTTCGCACTAGGTGCGGCCGACACAACATACATACATATGCCAGCGACCAAAATACACCATAAAGAAAGAAAAGCAACGAAGAAACCAAACCGAAAAAGAAAAGGAGAAGAATCTCACATAAATAAATAAAATGGGAAGCCAAAGCTCAAACACATACCCCGAGCATGAGCCAAAATGGACGTGCAAGGGGGAAAAAAAAACGGGAAGGAAAAAGGGAAATATGCATCCCGGGGAACACTGGTGTACAAGTACGAAACACCTGGTATTTAATAGGTAAACACGAGTACAAGTGGGGAGGATGGGAGGATACCCAGGCGACGGTCTGGTCGAGAACCTGGAACCCACATACAATACCCTTATATAGCAGGTACTGTGGTGGTATTAATAGTTATCAAGACTGTTCGGGGTTTTACGTCAAGATTAATTGGAAAATCGGCCAAAAAAATGCCAACACTGCTGCTGTGACAGTCTATAAAACTTCAAGCTACTACGTACTACTGCTGCGTACGTACGTACCCATCTACCTGGAACCTGGTACATAATTATTTTTTTCTCTTCGATCCGTGTACAGCAGTGGGAGATGGAGGAAGCCATCTTCACATACACATCATATACAGCAGGCGCCCTGGTATACTGGCGTAGCATTTTTCGCCCAATAAGGACTGGCCAGTCTCACTTTCGGGGGGTACGCCAGGTACGAACTTTGAACTGCTGTGTACCAGTATGTTCTGCCTGTCGTATCCAGTATGATGACACGGTATTGCATGGTTCCACCCCGCTTACGGAATACCAATGTAGTACATATCTCTGTGGCGTAATTTTGTGACGACAGAGCCTGTATTTCTCTGCCCTAGGATTGAAGAATCGGCACGGCACACGGACACTGCCTGTGTCATTGGATATCGACGGGTAGAAAGCACGGTACATTAATGTGAATAACAAACATATTATTAGGCCCAAAAAATGCGATGAGTGTATATCTTCATCATGTTATATATTATCATAGCACTCGCCTTTAGGCCAGATTATTCCCTGACTGACGGGATTCCTCCACGGAGAAACTGCCGGATATCGTCGATACCAAGTTTGGTTTTGGGTGTAATTCGGAAACGATGGGGCGTTTACGAAGAACCTGGTTGGCTTGGTTGTGTTTCTTGTAGTCTGTTCGGTTCCTGTACGGAAAAAATGTTGCTGTGAGGGGGGAAAAAGTGTCCAAAAATGACGTTTCGAACCCCTCCCCGCAAGTTCTTGGGAAATTGGCGGAACTCCGCGGGTTGATTTCCTCCTAAAAACATACCCGGCAAACACAACCAAAATGGTGGCTTGGGGACGATTTCGTCGAGAAAGTCGCATGGACGCATCGCATGGTGTATACACCCCCCCCGTTCTCGAGTATCCTGGCTTTGAAAATCGTCCGAGGGGGTGTGTCATCTCTCTAAAAATACGAACCAGCCGAAGTTCTAAGCCCATGGTTGCCAAAACGGAGCAACGTCTGATTCATCACCAGCTCCTCGTGTGATATCGGTTGCAAATATTTTTACAAACCCAACAAAAACTGAATTATCGCGAGCACCCTGATCAGAACCTGCGATATATAAGGCCGAGGTGAACATAAGAGTCAATTCTTTCTCGACATCCGTTTTTTTTTGGGGGAGATGTAGAGTTCCTTAGACCCTTTCAGGACTGCAGTCTCGTTTCGGGGACAAACCATCCAAATTCCAAGCAGTTTGTCCCCAAAACGGGACTGAAGCACTGAAAGGGAGCGAGCGAGTAGCCCCAGCAACAGCAGGTGTGACTTCGACTGCACCGTCAAGGGCGGCAGGACAAGCGTTGGCGTATTTTATTTACCCTAGGGATACATCGGGGGTGCAGGAAAGTCGTTGCTGAGTGGTTACTCCTCCCTTTATGTATCATTCGTCCTTCCCATGCTCTCTCATCTCGCAACCAAGGCATAATACAGGAAAATCCCAAAAACAGGGACAAAAAACTATTAATATTACGTGGGACTGTATTAAATAGGACCTATGGTACACACAAAAACCCATATATTTACCTTTTTTTACCAACAATATTTGGTCCTATTTAATATGGTCCCCCGTAATCGTAAATTTAATATGGTCCCCCGTAATCGTAAATTACGGGGGACCATATTAAATAGGACCTACGATACACACAAAAAAACATATATTTACCATTTTTTTACAAACAATATTTGGTCCTGTTTACTAAGGTCCCCCGTAATATTAGTAGTAAGACACGTGAAGCAGTCAGTGGGTGATCCCATGAGGGGACATCGGACAGAAGCGTGACGTCACACAACCTAACAAATCATGCATACGAGTAACCGTACTTTCCGGTAACTATGGCCCGTATGTCGCACTCCATCACAGAGTACCGTTACACGCCGGGTAGTAACAGTAATAAGAAAATACACCCCCTCGGACGAATTTCGAACCTGGTTATCCTCTCGACAAATGGAGAAGGTGCCCAAAACATCGAGCGATGAGCTAATGGAGAAATATATCATCGAGATATTGCCATTGAAGCCACCATTTTCGTTGGGTGTGCCCCCCCCCTCCCGCCCTCTCGTTTTGGAGAAACTCGGCTGGAAAAATCGGGTGTTATCAAGTAGGGCTGGGCACTGGCAAAGTATCTACTGGCAGTAGCAATCTATATACTGATTGACCTGGCAAGTACATTCGCCAGTAGTTTTTATCTGACGTCCGCCCGAGAAGCAGCACATTATATTTTTATAAAACAGTAATAGCAGGTACCTGGTACGAAATACACACCCGGCGGGGGGGGGGCGTACTCATTTGTTGCTTGCCTTAGTCATTTGACCATTGACCACGCATCCCTTTCGAGACGGAGCACCGTTCCTACTCCTAATAGAGACACCTCCAACAATTGGGCGCTCATTACGTTGTTTCCATATATTACATAGAAACTTTTTGCTAATCTTATCCCCTTCCTGTTTGGCCTCCTGTGGCCACCATCTATCTCCTAGGATAGCGATCGTTTTCTTGGATATAGGAAGGATTGTTGAATGCGGGACACGTTTGTTCTTTTGGGACGGGACCGCCTTGCCCCCTTGGCCCCTTGCCCCTTGGCCCGGGGGATGTACTCACTATCATGCATGGTCGTGGTCGTATGATCATAGACCCTCGCATCCCTACAGTGCCGGGGCGGAGCACGTCTGGTTTTCACCGACTCGGCAGACATGGCTTGCACCAAGCGCGAAGCGCCGTGAAGTGTCCGGCGAGTCGCATGAAGGGTGAGCTGCATCCTACAAAGAACCGCTTTTGAGGCGGGGTTGTACACAGACGACAGCTCCGAATGAAACGATTTATTTTCCGGTGTGGTCACTTCCAGAGCAACGGGAGTGCTACGTATGTATAACTGCCTCGTGGGTGCCTGCGGGGCGCTGATTTGGCTCGCTTAACTAGAGTCGTCAACTCTGATGGCCGCCAGTCGACTCGCCGATCACAGTTAATTATTAATAGTAATACTTGGCAAACGACACAACCGATTACTTCTTGGTCGTGAGATCCTCCCGGCCCACAGCTCTACCAATACAGCAGACCAGTAGTAGTGGTCCCTCTACAGCAGTGCAGGTTGAGTCGTGCACGCTGCCCGCTATATAGTGCCTGTGAAAATTCGCTGGGCCCAGATGGGATTTAACCAGTTTGGTAGTGTGCGGAGTAATTAGTGCCGGTTGCCGCTATATATAGTGCCGGTATTGTTGGTTGGCGCATGCATACCTGCACTACAGAGAGACCGGCCCTACTGTACACCAACACAGCCTCTTTTTCGGCAAACTACTACTCGGAATTGGAGTTGGATCACTTTCGCAGTGGAAAAGGGTCAGGGTTACACCAGCAAGACCGTTGATCGCACCGGATTCATAAATCATGGGAATCGAAAAGAAAGGGAGACGATCGGTTTGTTGATTTCTTCAAAAAGCGTTTTCACCGGCTAGATTTTTTGCCGTTCCTTGCCAGCAGGGGGGGGGGGGGGGGGGGGGGGCGGGGAGGGGGCGGGCGGTTGCTTGGGGTTCACTTCGCGCGTTCGTTTTCACTCGAACGAGTGTCGTTTTATACTCGAACGAGTGTTGTTATTTATATTGATTAATATTACGGAGGACCATAGTAAATAGGAAAAATATTGTTATTACGGGGGTACATAGTTAATAGGACCTATGGTATACATAAAAACCTATATATTTATCAATTTTTACTAACAAAATGTGGTCCCATTAACTATGGACCCCCGTAATAGTAAAAATAGGTAAATATATACCAGGTTTTTATGTGTACCATAGGTCCTATTAACTATGGACCCCCGTATAATAGTAACCGTTGTTGTTGTTGTTGTTGTTGTGCCGCTGGCTGTTGTTGGCCTGTTGTCGTACTGCTGCTGTTGCTGCCGCTGTTTGTCGTTTCGTTTCGTTGACAAGCGTTGTTGTTGCTCGCCGCCGCTGTTGTTGCTACAGCTAAGTGACGCCGTTGCCGTTGCCGTTCTATTTTTGTTGATACAAAAAGAAGTTGTCCTCGTTGTTGGTGATGTTATTTTCGATGCTTTTAACCCTTTTAGTACCGCAGTCCCGTTTTGGGAACAAATGACTTGGAATTAGACTGGTTTGTCCCCAAATCGGGACTGCGGTACTAAATTGGTTAATTTGGTGGTGTGTTGCCGTGTTGCCGTCCTCAAGCATCGTCGTCGTCGTTAGTATTTCGGGGGTCCACAGTTAACGGGACCAAATTTTGTTAGTAAAAATAGGCAAATATATAGGTTTTTACCTACACCATAGGTCCTGTTAACTATGGACCCCCGTAATAGTGTGTTATTGCACTGCTGTTGTTGTGGCGTTGCTGCTGGTGTCGGTGGGTGGTTTTACTGCTGTTGTGTTGTGCTATTGCTGTTGGCGTCGCGTTGTAGTCTTCTTTCTATTCAACGCCATCGAGAACGTCCGGGGTTCGCGTTTACTTCATTCAGTTTCGATGTGTACGATGTGCCATACGCACTGACTTCGGATATTAAATTGTTTGCCGAATTTTCCGGGAAAGCGGGTTATGGCGCATGTACCCGCGTGTGTGTGCATGCTGTACGGGGGTGTTGGGTGGTGCATAACGAGAGCGGATTAATAATAAACCGCCTGTCTTATTACATTACCGATGAACATCGCAAAGAATAGTATGTGGGTATCATATCTTGGCAGTCAGGACAAAACGGCTGTCTGTGCGCTGTCACAGACAACACGAGGGAAGAAAGGGCTGGGGTCGTCTCGCGATAAAAATGAAACGCATGAAACACAGTGGGGAGAGGAAAGGAGACCCTGCCATGTGACCCCGGATCTGGGGTACGATTATTAATGGAGAGAAAAGACGGGCAAAAATACGTGTAAACGGGAAGAGAAAAGAAGAAACAAGAAAAAGCGCCACGCCCCACACCCCCCCCACGAAAAAATTCAACACCCCACACATTCACAATAATAACTCACCCAACGGGGATTCGGCTTCTGAGATGGTAATGGTTTTGCATGTATTATGGTACTAATATCACTTCTGCCGTGGTATTCACGTAATGTATTTCTGGCATTCATTGTACCTACGTTGTATACATATGTGCCCGCTGTAGACATTGCTGTTACAGACCGCAGTACTACGTCGTAGGCCTCGTACGATGGAATTGTCAAAGTACTCTGTATCAACATCTACACGAACCGCCTTTGACAAAGCTCCAATTGATATTTCGATATTTCACATGTACAATAAACGGCCACGGACGTACCGCGAGTAGCTGTCCCCAAGGGCCAAGGTTACACGAAACGAAAAAGTCGACAACGCCGAGACTCACCACTTTTCGTGTTTTAGCCCCAGACAGGGGGTATACTAATTGCAAGTAAAAAGACATGTTTTTTTTTTCAACGCCGAGACACACCACTTTCGTTTTTTATACTAATTGCAAGTAAAAAAACATGTTTTTTTTTTTTCAATTTTTAAAAAAAAATCCCAACCCCTCTGGTTTGTTTATTAATTCCGACACTGCTACGTACTATTACTACTACTGCTGCTGCCGCTGTGGCGGGTGTGGCTCCGTTAAATCATTTTTTCGTTTACCCCTGCTATCCCGAATAGTATACTGCGCGGCGTACACAACATTGGAACCGATGATATTACGGCTGCTTTCTCTGATAAGTTATTGAACGGCGTGCACAACATTTGAACGTGTGAAGCAATGCAAATAAAATGCAATCGAACGCGGCCCCGCGGCACTACATCCTCACCGCCAAGACTTGATCCTATACTCCTGCTACGTACACTATTGGTACGCACTGCTTGCTGTATCTGGCATCATGCCGTGCCAATGAATGTATTCCGCCCGTCCGTCACGTCAGTCTGTCTGCCGGTTTCGCTCTGTTCATGTCTTTCTTGCCCTGTCCCCAGTGCCAGTCGCTCAGGACGTCGTACGCACAAAGAGTGCCAGGTACGCAACAAAAAAGCAGGTTCAAGAACACAAGCCTCGTACGGAAGGGGGGGGGGGGGGGGGGCACGGCGTACTGGCCGGGGGGTGGGGTGTCATATTTATGTCACGAATCACTGACCGTGGTCGTGTGACCATAGACCCCCGCATCCCTACGTACAATGCCGGGACGGAGCACGTCGGGTTTTCATCGACCAGATAGGCATTGCTTGCATCGAGCCCGGGGTGGGGGTGGGGGGGGGAGGGGGGGGGGGTGTGTGTAAGTAGTGTTGCTTCGTCTACAGCAATTATGTGAAGCCACGACGAAGCAAGAAATGGTTTATAAGTAAAGAAACTGAGACTAAAGCACGTTCGGGGTGCCAAGAGACACCTGACACAAGGTGTGGAATAAAGAGAGAGGTCACGCGCTTTTATCCTTGAATTTTCGGGAGAGTTGAGTTCTACCCTACGTCGCCGCGCCGTACTCTACTCGCAGGTAGGTAGGTATGCACCATATGTACGAGTTGAGTATCAATGATGATGATTCTTGTGGCTCTACATAATGCAGCAGTGCCACTCAGCCAGCGGCTAGCGCTATCAATCCTACTGATGCATATATTTAAGCACGTGCACAAGGCTGGCGTCGTCACACTACTATTACGGAGGACCATAGTAAATAGGACCTACGGTACACACAAAACCTGCATATTTCGCTATTTTTGCTAACAATATTTGGTCCTACTTACTATGGCCCCCCGTAATAATAGGGACTCGGCGTCGTAAGTAGGCGTTTGTTATTGGCGGAGTCATATTGTGCATCAACCAGTACAGATGACGGTAACAGACACACACAGAGTTGGTATACCGTGTAACACGCAAGAAAACACAGCCCAGCCCGTGAGACGATTTTCTGAGTCGATTTCCTTCAAAAAACAAGAAGGGAGGGGGAGAGGGGGGTGCGTCGAGATTTTTCCATAGAGATTTTTCCATACACGCACCGCTCGGCGTTGGTTTTTGCAACCCACGACAAACCGAAAGGACGACGACAGCATAATAATCGGCCAAAGAGGAGGAAGCCCGCCCTGAGTGTGGGTAAGAAAGTTGCTGTTTTGGGCCGAACTTCCATCTTTATCTACCCTGAAAGAATTCGACCAGGAAGTGGGAATTATCTGTATGATCTGTCCCGATGTCTTCACATATTCCCGATGTTCCGCGAGGTGGGAATGAATGAACCGGATACTTACGAAGGCACGGCGGTATCTTGTATATGCATAACACAGCAATTCGACGCGAGTCGACGAGGGAAGAAAGGAAGTCTAATATTACGGAGGACCATATTAAATAGGACCTACGGTGCAGAAAAAAAACTACCAGTATATATTTCGCTATTTTTACTGAACATGTTTGGTCCTATTTACTATAGTCTCCCGTAATAGTGATAAAAATGAAGGCAAGAACCGAAGGCGGGGAGGGACGAGGAAAGCCTGCTATGACCCCGGATCCGAGCTACGAGCACGACTACTATTAAGATTAATAGGAGGGAGAGAGAAAAGAAGGGCGAAGATAATATATGGGAAGAGAAAAAAAAATAATTAAAAGAAAGCGCTCTCATGGCAGCGGTACACAGGGATATCACAGCTGGATACCACACTCCTCTTGTTGGGAAGAATTCTTGCGTATCTCCAGGATGGCGCCTTAGGGTCGAGTCACAGAACAAATGCCAACCACAGGTGGACTCACAAAGCACAACATATTTCATACACATGGACGAGGTACAGACAAGTATATGTGTCACCAAGCCCAACGAACCCCACATGGCTCGCTGTGTATCGCAGCTGATTCATCCGATTCAATCGTGCGATTGATATGTCGATATCGACATCGGAATAGCAAAACGGTCGGTTGCGATTGTTCCCGTAATTCATCACCTACGCTTCGGTGGGCCACTGGTACCCTCGAAAGCTACTAATCGAACCCCACCTAGATCGAACTTTTGAGTTTAGTTGCAAAAATAAATAAGAATTGAATCAACTGCCGAGAGCGCTCGTTGTCGACAATGATACCGTGTGTAGGCGCAATTCGATGCTATTAATAGTCGACGAGGGAAGAAAGGGCCGAAAGCATCTCGCGATAAAAATGCCTGCCAGCTGGTGACGACTACAGGAAGGAGAAGAAAAAACAAGGGCGAAGATGCGAAGATACTATAAATACTATGTATTATAATGGATGGGGGGGGAAAAAAAAAATGAAAAATACATGGCCTTATCGCCCCCCTCACCAGCCAGCCGTCCGTGGTGAGGGTGATAGGGGGTCGGTCGGTCGCTTCTCTCATTCGATTTCTTTCACTCGAAATTCAAATGAACCGATTCTATTTTTTCATGTGCAGTAGGGGTCTTTCTTATAATGCCGGTGCCCGTTATAGTGCCGGTGAATTCGCTTGGCACAGTGGGAATATCTTAACCAGTGTGGCAGTGTGCTGAATAATGCCGGTGCCCGCTATATATAATGCCGGTGTAACGGCCCGACACACACCGGCTTCTGAGCAAGGATATCAGGAGACATGTCAAGCCACGCAAAACGTGCGCTGTCAAGGGTGTAGGGCCGAGTGTTCCACACTAAAACCTATTATTTTGGTGTCAGTCAAGACATGTCAGTCAAGGCAAGTTGCTGTCTGTCAAAAGGGGTGAAAGTGCTGTGTCCTGACATTTTTTACTCTAAGAGGGACCACTACTGGTATATTCGATTGCACAGGACCGGTTTTCACCGCTCGAATTTTCCAGAACGGGAAGGTTGCAAATGCTGAACATCAAGGTGTTTTCGGAAATAGTGTCTACAGCACAGACATCAGGAGACATGCCAAGCAAGGCAAAACGTGGGCTGTCAAGGGTGTAGGGCCGAGTGTTGCACACTAAAACCTAGTGGTTTGGTGTCAGCCAAGGCATGTCAAAGCCTAAGTTGCTGTCTGTCAGGGGTGAAAGTTCTGTCTCCTGACCTCTTTGGTCTACAGCATTAGAGAACCTTCCGGAAATAATTTTTGTAGTACGGGTATACATTGCACCCTTTTTTAGTTGTTTCTTGTCGAGAAAAACGAAAGCTGAAAAAATATCGCATCGCATCTCCTGTCCCCCGCGTGAACCAACGATCTTTACCGTGGTGGCAATCGGTGACGGACTCCGTCGAAACCGATTCAGCTTCAACTAACAGTTAGTACTTTTCTCTCCGATTTAAAGTCACGCGCGTCTCAAGCGTTTGATACCGAAAGCGCGATGAAAATCGACGAGCGGTGGGAATGCTGAATGAACCCCATCATATGCGCGATAAAATTGAAGGCACGAACCGGGGGGAAGAAAGGAAGAGACTACACCTGTGATCAAGGCTTGTCCAGAACATCGCTGAGGGTAAAACCTCCTACCTGGTACGAGCTAGGCTGGAAAGTACAAGTGACGATTAAAAAAAAAGGGGAAAAAAGAGCTTGTGTGTAGGTGTTACCTACTGAGCTACAGGGGTAAAAGATCGATCGATTACCCAGCCCAGGTTAAATCCTTATAACACTCTCCCCCTTACAACACTATCCCCCCCTCTGAACGGCGGGATCTTTGGGGCGTCGGACACCGTATGCGTCTGCACGCTGACCTACCCGCTTCGCTTCATTACCTGGGGAGCCAGGGAGATGTGTTTTTAGTTTTTAGGCACGCGAAAGCGTTTCTATAAAAGAAACGTTCGAAGTGAGGTTCGAACCCATGACCTGGACGACGTCAAAAGTGAAGGTGATATATACCTACTGAGCTATAGGGGTAAAGATCGATCGATTACCTAGCCCAGGGTAATCCTTATAACGCTTGTGTCTCTCTACAAGCAGCATTGAGGAATCGGCACGGACACTGGTTGTGCTGGACGTCGACGGGTATCATATAGAAAGAACGGATTAATGCGAAGAATACACGCATGTACGAAGATTATATTTCATGCATGTGCGGATGGATGTGGTCACAAGACAATCTCGAGGGATCAGATGAAAAAGACACAGCAAATAGCAACAAGAAATCAGTATACTCATATTTTACTTGTAAAGCCAGCAGATGGTACCCTGTTGAACTGGTTGCTCGCGCCTTGTTTGCTGTCTAGAAAAGTCTGTTACTTGTCGTTCGTGAATTATCCTATTAATGTTTACGATCAGACACATCCGTACATACAGTTCGGTACCAACGACACCACGCAACCTTGAGGGTCCTCCGCATGTGCATGAAATGGGCGTAGGACCACACCAGGGTACCAGTTTTTGTTTTTGTTTTGTTTTTTTTCTTCATCACTTTTACTTTCCAGCCCACTCGTAGGAGGTTTTACCCTCGACGATCTTCTAGACAAGCCGTGGTCACAGGTGTCGTCCCTTCTCCCCCCCGGTACGTGCCTTTATTTTTTGTCGCGCATAGGGTTCAGTATTCCCACTGCTCGTCGATTTTCATCGAATGTAGCCAACTCACGCTTTCGCGCTTTCCGCTTATCAGTTTTTTTATGCAAGAAAAAGTCCCTACGTATGAGTACAGCAGTATTAATGATGGTACAACCTGTAGTAGTAGTATAATACCTCGTACCAGGTATAATATTGTACCAGGTAGATGATATGGGACGGGGGTCTCCATTCAATCTGACCTGCACGCGCGAAGTATAGCGCTTCAATGACGAGACACTACACACACGCAAAAATGAGAACATAACATGCTGGTTTTTATGAGCGGTGTGGGCACCACATATTTGTGCCAATTTGGTACTCGTTGAGAATTGATGATATGCCGATATGTATGATGATGACAATGTCATGATATTGCGCGCTTCTTGCTTGCGTTGATAATAATACGACATCCTCATCGTCATACCGGCATCATCAACACGACACCTATGGCTACGCGTATACCAATACCAGGTAACAGATACGAGTATTATTATTATTAATAGTACCAGTACTACTACTGCGTGCTGTGCTGTTGTTCTCGTTATGTGTAATCATGGCAGCACTAATCTATCTATCGACGGTCATATCGTACATATCTGGTACGCCCATACCAGTAGTAGGATACATACCAGTACGTACAGGACAGCAGCAAGCAGTAGGCGGTACACTTACAGTCAGTAATGAGATGATACACACAACAGATAGACTTCAGCAGTACTACGTATGTAGTAAAAGTATTAATGGTACTGCTGTTGTAACAAGGTACGAACGTATTGCTATTAATATTAATATTAATAGCTGACATTTATACAAGTACATCAGGTTAGGCAAGAGTACAGATGTACGAGCGACAACGATTATTATACTGCTGTCCTGTGGTGCACGTCGGTGGGCATGAGAGACAACGGCGAAGAACAAACGCACGGACAGATACCGGACACGTTTTGAATTTTGCCAGCTTGAAAGGTTGCGAAGCTGCTTCCGCTTATTATTGCGTACCAGGAATTTCCGCAACTCCCACTCGTACGGTACGTAAGTTACGTATACACATAATATACACCAGAGTTAGAGTTGTACGATAGGGGTACGAGTATTACTGGTACGAATGATACGCTATCGGGTCTACCGCCGTACCATGAGACATCAGAACAACTCCCCCTCGCACCTCCGACAATTTTCGGGCTCATTTTCGGACCACCGACAATTTGCGAAGCTGATTTTCTCGATAACGGGTACTACCTGGTATGATGCAGGATGGTGCAAAACGCCGAGCGAAACGTCTGCACGATGTTTTGTCTTGACATGAAAATCGTCTTTTCTGCTTCATCAGTACACCCTGTGTCCGTCATGATTCCTTATCCTACAGCAGTAGAGATACTAATTCTGTGGTCACAGACCGGTTTTCTCGACGAAAGGGATGGCGCAAACACCGAGCGCTGCGTCTGTAAATAATGCACAGAAATATCTCAAAAAGATCTTTGCAAAAGCCACCATTCATTGCCGTTGTGTGCCCCCCCCGCCCCCACCCCCCCTCGGGTTTACGAGAAACTCGGCTCTGAAATTCGTCATCCGAGGGCGTAAAATAGCTGTTGTCGACACGCGAGAGAGATGAGAAGAGAGGAGGACTTTCCTCGGGCTGTTGGTGATTCTTGTGCTGGTTCAAATGCTGCTGCCACATGTATCATACCGTGCTGCTTGCCGCTCCTGCTGCTTTCGGAGGGATGGAAGGGTGGATGCATGATGGGTGGACGGATGAATGGATGGGATGGCAATATCCTATGTATACTGGTAAGTGTGCGAGCTTGCCTTCTTTACCAAACGCACGAGGAACGAGGAAGAACAAATTAACCTTTTTTCTTTTCTCTCATCATGCATCGTCACCCGGCATTCTGATCACCATCACACCATCGCCCGGGATCCAGGAATCGCCACAGACAGCAAGAGAGCCAAAGAGAGCACTTTTCGGCTTGTGATTTTCAAGACTTTCACGTACTACTGCTGTTGTACATACATACTGGTGTAGTACGAGGTATGCACCAATTATGTACAGCAGTATAACTCCGCAGGGAACCAACGCAAAGGCCGCAAGAGGCAATGATTTTCTACGTTATATACGAAACCAACATTCGATAGAGATACAAAAATACCGCCAACCCTCGCGGATACACAGGGGGAACAAATAGGCCGGACTACAGCTGCCACCGCTCTCTCCAAGCAACGTATTGGGCCTGCCTGGGAACGAACGCTTGCGAGCAGCAGCAGCAGCAGCAGCAGCAGCAGCGATATACGCATATGTAGCGTCCTTTCGGCTCCAAGGTGGAAAAGCTGCTGACAGCCACCACAGGCGGCCGAATGGACTGCACAGCAGCGTATCGGCCACCGAGCTACTATTCTATAGGCAGAGTGCGTAATAAAGGGCAAAACAGCGCTTGGTTGGGGGTTTATCGATCAAACAAAAACAACCCAGGAGCTGACCCTAGAACAAGGATCGATGCTCCCCCTCTACTGCTCGTTTCGTGTCTGAGAGAGGGCCAAGGGTTCAACAGCTGCAATGCAAGTAGCAACAGGTCGTAGCGGCAGCAGCACAGGAGCTGCCTTGTATTCACTTGACATGGTAACACACACGAGCCGCACATGCCAGCATTCCTCCCTCACCACCTCCTCGTGCCGCTACAGGTACAAGCACAAGAAAAGCACGCGTTCACCTGCGTCCGCCAGAGCTGACGATGGTAGTGCCCTCTGTGGTGGTGGCGGTAGAGACGGTCCGACAAGGTCTCAGAGTCGAGCCCACGCGGAAAACAAACCGCCCTGGCTGCCTGTTAGCTAGCGTGCCTGCCTGCTGTGCTGCACCACACTGATTTTGAAAGGATAGTTGTTGAACACAACAAACAGCGAGAGGAAGCCCAAAGAGATTGACGCCTGGCGTCCAGTCCCGCGCCGCACCGTAGCGTGACGCGGCCACGACCGAGCACTCGGGAGGCAAGGTGTCTAGTATTCTCCCTCCCCTCCACTCTCGCAGCGATTCCCTGGCACGCGCGCCGAGGTGTAGTCTCGAGTCCAGCGGATCGCTGTCCAAACATATGAAATAGTGCCGTCAACGATAAAGTCTCCTCTTGCCCTTTGCTGTTTGACCAAAAGATTCTCGGTGCGGTCTGCCGCCATTCTGTCTGTCGCTGTTGTTTTTTTTTTTTTATTCCGAGTTCTGTTTTTTTACTCGGAGACAATGTGGTTGATCCTGTCTATCCGTCGGTAGTTCATTTTTCTTTGTTTTTCGTATTTTTGGTACGGAGTCGAAGGTGATTCTCGTAAATTATTGTACGTACGTAGGCAATTTAAGAAAAATGTCGAAAAAAAGAACCAAAATCGGTCAAAGAAAACGGAGGAATTCGGCCGTGATTGTGCGGTAGGAGGTGGGCCGTGGCCCAATAAAGAGGAAATGGGGAAAAGGAGGTGAGGTGGCGGAGCTTTCGGGCTAGGGAACTAGGAGAAGAGTGAGCAAGAGTGATAGAAGGGAGAATAGTGTACGTGAGGTGCTCGGTTAGTATTACAGCAGGATCGGGCTGAAACATGCGCTGACATGTATATAACACGAATACTGGTACGTAGCTATCAGAACGGCAGAACGGCGAGCAAAACTACAAAATAACGAAACACAACAAACAAATTCGCGGGTACTCTGTTAAAATACCTGGTAGGTTCTTGTGCGTCGATCGGCCCGTCTGCTCGTTTGCTCGTATATAGCGATCCTACGAGTATATTAATATACCAGGTGTACCAGGTAATTCCTTCGGAGTCGGAGTCTCGCGCCGGGTTAATCATTGTCGAATTGAAATAACTGCTGCTGTGGGCGGTATCCAAATCAACTTCTGGATCGCGCCAAAAAAGTGATCCAGATCTGATATCTGTGCTGCGCAACTCGTGGTCCACAAATTATCTGCTCGTTGTGCAGGAGATATATCCATACCTGGTACTGGTGTAAAATAAATGGGTATATACCAGGTACACAAGAATCACGAAAATATTGTATGAAAACTGCGAACATACTCCCAAACAAAGTCAAAAATCAGAATCAACGGCAGCACACGAGTTAGAAAACAAACAGGTGTCGTACAACGAGACTTGTACCAGCACATATTCAGATTATATGGTGTCCCGTGTGTTCATAAAAAAAGTGTTTTTTTTTCAAAGGTAGCATAGCGGTTATTATGGGGTTTTGCGCCGAAAACGAAAACGTGTCGTATCAGGTACCAGGTACCTCTGGGTAAGTGTCGTTTGGTGTCCTACCGTCGACGCCAGAAGGTATTAACCAAACTCACCACCACACAACGACCGCAAGTCTTCTCTTCTGCATATACGAACCACGAACATTATCGAGGTGTATGTGCTGTGCCTATTAAAGCAGCAGTAGTAGTAGTAGTAGTAGTAGTAGTAGTAGTAGTAGTAGTAGTAGTAGTAGTAGTAGTAGTAGTAGTAGTAGTAGTAGTAGTAGTAGTAGTAGTAGTAGTAGTAGTAGTAGTAGTAGTAGTAGTAGTAGTAGTAGTAGTAGTATAGTAGTAGTAGTAGTAGTAGTAGTAGTAGTAGTAGTAGTAGTAGTAGTAGTAGTAGTAGTAGTAGTAGTAGTAGTAATAGTAGTAGTAGTAGTAGTACTAGTAGTAGTACTAGTAGTAGTACTAGTACTAGTACTAGTACTAGTACTAGTAGTAGTAGTAGTAGTAGTAGTAGTAGTAGTACTAGTACTAGTACTAGTACTAGTACTAGTAGTAGTAGTAGTAGTAGTAGTAGTAGCAGCACATACCCTGCTAAAAGGCAAATCAGCATCCAGGCTGCATCCCCACGCCATAGAAGTTTATCTGCCATCCGCCCCCATCGCCCATCGCTAATACCAGTATAATATTATACATCCCCCCATGGCTAATATGACGCATGTTGTAAGGCCTGGGGGTAACCGAGACCATCTGTGAGAGGCGCTCCTTACAGACTCCCTTTCTAATAAGCCCCCCCAACCTCGGTCTCGAAAGGGGTGCGTGGTCAATGGTCAAAATGGCTACGTAAGACAAGCTCCCAATGAGTACGCCACCCCTCCCCCCCCCTCCCACCGCTCCGAGGGTCTATGGTCGTATGACTACGGCCAGGCATGACATGATGAGCACACTTCCCCTCCTCCCCTCCGCTACACTTTTGTTACCGCTAGCTGGCCGGTGAAGCTGCCCCGCCTTCTCCCCCGTAAGGCGTCCGAAGCTTTCCACTGCATAAAAGTGGCGCCAGGTGTAAGTTTAGGTTCGTGGCTGCGCTTGTCGAAGGACACAGGTATTTGTCCCGGACGAGCGTGCTCGTAGTGTTGGCGCTTGTGCGCCTCGGAGGTAACGGCAGCTGCCGATCCATCGTGGTCGGCGTTGCCACCACGCCAGTTTCCCCTCTCTTGCGGATCTGCCTGGGCTACAACTAGTAGGATGGAATTTTTGTGATATGTAGTACCTGGTATAGTGCAAGACAGTACCAGTCTGATCGAAAATATGAAGTACATTTCGATGGCCACAATGTGCACCAAATAGTACCTTAAATTTCGGATCAGACTAATGTGGATCTAGGGTAGGGACCGACTGCTGCTAAGCAGGGGTGTGCTTCTGGCTCTGCTCTGATCACTGACACAAGGGGCTTGGATGTTACAGTCTCCTGTTTTCGTGGCTTGCTTGCTAGCCGCATGCCTTCTGAACGGAGGGGCGAGATCGTCCTCATCTTCTGGTAGGCGATATAACGCCTTCCAGCCAGGCAGGTATGATGAGGGGACACCTTTTGCTGAAACTCATAACGCCGCAACAGGAAAGAGGGGATACCATACTATATTACCGGGGTAGTCTGGGTTCGCCCGCCCCGAAGACATCTGCTCTCCTGATGACGCGGCGATGCATCCTCATGTTCCGGTCCGCCGTAATCGCGAGGAACAGCGGCCTGTGCTGTGGTGCGTCTTTGCGCTCCTGTTTTAGGGCAGACGCTCATGTGTGTGTCTCGTGTCCACGTGTCGAGTGCGTCACAGAACAACGGACTCCTCAATACCCACAATCCGTCTTCCTGATACGATTGTCGCATGTATCGTATCGATTTTTTTTCAAATATCGAAATATCGAACTGTCGAAATTTGGTTTGCCAAGGAAGGAAGGCGCAAGCAGGAGCCCTTAAGCAGGGAAAACGAGCTATCCGTTGGTTCAGAGCGATAGAAGAGGAACTACTGCCGCTGCGGTGCGTTCGATTCAAGTTGGAATGAAACGTGTACGCCGTCTTCGCTACATTGTCGGAGGGCAAAACTAACAATAACGTGTCGCAAATATCGTACGTGTTGTGCCCACTATCCTCCGGAGGCGTCGGCGTATGCAGAAATTAAACGAAAGCTTCGATGTTGTATCACATATCGAACTCGTTTCTGTCGATTTTTTTTTTGTTGTTGTCGATATCCAACACTACTTTTCCTATCTCCACAAAACCCTAGGGGGGGGGGGCATGACTCGGAGCGAGTCCGTTCGCCGCGCCCAAAGGCAAGCGGTACACAGTAGCTGCAACCCTCTGGAGACTCCTGAAGCGAGCCTCGACGAAAAGGCTCTTACCTCCATCCCCCAGCGGCTGTTGTCCAGTCCTGGCGTGTGTGTGCCGTCTCTCTGGCAGCTGTGGTCGAGGGCACGCCTGTGTGGGCGGCGTGGCGTTATTCTTCTTCTTAGTGTTGTGTGCGTCATCCGACAACGTGCAGGCGTGTGTCAACCGCTAACAAATACCAGCAGAATACAGAGAAACCAAAATTAAGGCGCGAGAAAGAACGACATCCATCCCAAACCGATTGACGTATGAAAACCTTCCTAGTCCAAGCGCTCCCTGCGTGTCATCCGCCAAACAGCGACTGAGCCCCCCCCCCCTCCTCTAACCATTCGATATTATTATTTTTAGGTTGGGTTGGCGTCGGTTGGCAACGTCACTGCTGTAAAACATGCCACTCACTACATGAGCTACCAGGGTATTGGACAACCAGGGTACATTTTTTTTTTGTTTGTTTCGGCGGTCGGTCGCAGCTGGTGATCGAGTTATAGATCATTTGTGCGGGGTGGAGAACCTTTACTCCGCACAAGGGAAATTATCGTATCGCGTTGTGTTGATGTTAAGGCTAGGCAGGTACATAGTACCCCCGCGTTGCTGTCTCTGGAAGTGACTACATCGGCAAATAAATTAACTACGACAGCAATTGAAGCTGTCATCCATATGCAAGTCCGCCCCACAAGCGGTTCTTAGTAGGATGCAGCCCACCCTGCATGCGACTCGCCGAACACCTCACGGCGCTTCGCGCTTGGTGCACGCAATGTCTGCCTGGTTGGTAAAAACTCGACGTGCCCCGTGCCGGTATTGTAGGGATGCGAGGGTCTACGGTCATAAGACTACGGCCAAGCATGATATCGAGCACACACACACCCCCCCGCGCGCGCGCTCCAAACATTAGCCTCCCAACTAATTTTTTTTTTTTCCTCCTACGAATGTCCCGCTCAAATCTCGATCCCTCACATGCTTAGCAAGAAGAAAAGAAACCCCAAAAACAACCAACAACATACATCTACGGCGGCTTTATTTTTCGTCAACTAAAATCCCTTTGGGATTGCACTCCCTTTTTGGGCACAAATTACTTGAAATTAGAGTAAGATACATACCTGGTATGTGTGTATTCGCTACTACCCTCTACTACCCTGCTCCTTCCGACCGCACCGTCCTTGGGGTGGGCCAAGGATGTCCGCCAGGATCTGCAACGGTCTAGCGATAGTCACACGGGCTTCGACCCTCGGGCTGGGTAGAGAGGGAACCTTGCGCGATCTGACTATTACGGGGCACCATAGTAAGTAGCACCTAAGGTACAAACAAAAACCTGTATATTTCCCTGTTTTTACTAACAAATTTTGGTCCTATTTGCTATGGTCCCCCGTAATAGTGACTTGCTCATTTTAAGGACCGCGTGGGGTGGTGGCGATGTTTTCTTTCTTCCCAACCCCGACGCCAAGGAGTTCATCCCTAAGGGCACAACTTGGAATCAGAGTCGGACAAAACTAATCTCAGCCCGCTTGGGACTGCACTCCCGTTGTGTAAGGACTTACTTGGAATTGAGCTTGCTTGCAATTAAGGTTAGATTCGGGTACATGCGTAGGGCAGTGGTAAAAAGATTACGTTTTTTCACCCCGTTTGAGGCTCTTAACGGAAAAACATGACGGACGGAAAGCAGATGACTTGTTTATATACAGCATCGACCACCACACGAAGCAAAAGCACCCCGGGCTGTCGGGGTTACAGTAGGGTGTTGTGTCCGAACTGCGGTGAAAGGGGCTGTGCCACACGGGCGCAGCGTATGGTCAAACCCATGCTGCCGCACGTTCTTCCTTGCCGCTTGATACTGCCAGGGCTCGTCACGGGTCACGACCCGACCCGTGGGTCCGATCAAGAAGTCTTCAAAATCTCACGGGTCGGGTCGAATCGGGTCGGGTCGGGTCGGGTGTCGTGTCGGGCCGGGTCGGGTTGGGTCAGGTCGGGTCGGGTCGGGTCAGGTCGGACTGAGTCGGGCTGGGTCAGGTCGGGTCGGGTCGGGTCGGGTCGAGTCGGGTTGGATCAGGTCGGGTCGGGTCGGGTCGGGTCACCCTGACCCGACCCATCCCGACCCGACCCGACTCGCGAGGTTTGACCTGACCCGTGAATAGCCGTGGACAAATGCCCCCTTTTTCGGTTTGTTTGGCGCTACTCCTGGGTCCCATTTTTTCATGATTTAACATTCTCTTTCTTTTCCTGCGTCCAGCCCAAGTTTGTGTGTATCGTGTGAGGGAAACACTACGCTCGTAACAGTGTACGTTTACCACACTTAGAATAGAGCATGCTATTAACCCTCTTGGGACTCCAGAGGTGGGAAAAATGACGATAAAAAATGACGGGTACAGCAACCGTTTTGGCCGCTGCGCGATTGGAGGATGATAGTCTACAACATGGTGTACGAGTCACAGCAGTGCAAGGAGTCGTGCTGGTCGGGCGCACCGCGATTCTCTCCGTACTTCTGGGTCCCCGCAAGCGGCTCGTAGGCGGTTGAGATCACCGAAGTTATCATTGTTTTGACAGCTATCAAAGGGGTCCCAAAAGGAGCTAACGCGGAGTTGGGGCTCAAGACCAGCCCTATCTTGCCATCCGACAATATGGGCAACATGAGCTTCAACGTTGATCCCTCGTGCACATTCCACCCCGAAAGAGGAACACCAAGGGGAATCAAACAAGGAAACCTATTTTCCCACAGTAGGCTATTGGGCTACAGTAGCATCGACGTCGATCAAACATAAACACTCCCCGAAAGAAAAGATCTGAGGGAAACCAAAACACAAAATGAGAACCTACCCCTGTTGTTATGTGGTATTTCCCCAGAAGGTCGGCACTAACCCTAACCCTGACCCTAACCCCCTCCCAGGAATATCATCTAGGACTTTAGCTTAAGATGTACCAGTACGCTATAACCACTCTGAGCTAGCCGTCAGTGCCAGCTGCTGCATGGTTCACTCATGTGCTTATCTATTGCGCATCTGTAACCGCTGAGCTGCTACGGTGCGGAGTCACCTGATACAGTAAGTAGTAGCAGTGGTCCCTTTATGTTGCCGGTATTTGTCAGGCCATTACACCGGCATTGTATAGCGGCAACCGGCACTATTTACTCCGCATACTGCCACACTGGTTAAGATATTCCCGTCTGTGCCAAGCGGATTCACCGGCACTATAACGGGCACCGGCATTATAAGAGAGACCCCTACTGCACATGAAAAAAAACGAAAGATAGCCCAGACTGGATTTATTTGTTATTTTGGAATGGGCGCGTTCTGCACTACTGTCAAGCATATTCCGAGGTTCGAACCCCACCACCGTCCATCGTACATCTCTATGAACACGTCGCGCCCAAAGTCGACTCTCTGCGCACCTGAGTCAGCGCTGATGACTGCTAGCTCACTCGGAAGTTGTTGCATATTTGGGTGATTCTCTGACCGAAAGTACAGCCTGGGGTTCGAGCCCCCCCCGACATCCGTGGCACCATGGGATATCTCTATTTGATAGCACGTCGCGCCCGAGCTCAAGTCTCTGCGCACCTGAGACAGCAGCCACGAATAGCTCACTCATTGGTTATTTTTTGTGGGTATACCGGGCAATCTCTAAACAAAGAAGCACCATCTGGGGGTTCGAATCCCCCCACCTTCCACGGCGGTGTATCTCTGTAACACGTCATGCCCAACCTCGCGACTCTCTGTACACAAACACGCCTGGAAAGCGCCCGCTCTCACCGTGACAGTTGCATGAATACCAAATAGATTGCATAACCGTCTGTACATACATTTAACCAACTTTTGGGCTGTACAGAAACATGAGCAACTTTTTAGAGACGCCGATATATGCGGTTGAGACAGGTGACTTACGAGCTTAAAAATAGTGCAGGAAGCCATTTGGAGAGAGGGAAGGGGGGGGGGGGGGGGGGGGGGGGGGGGGGGGGGGGGGGGTAAACAAATCCCCGGGGTCGCCAGGGGATGCCATGGCCGTGTTTTTTTTTTCATATATGGTAATTCGTACCTGCATGGCAAAGTATAAGGAGTCTTGCCACCGTAGAGGGGGTGCGATTTTTTTCCCAGGTTCCTTTCGTGTAGGTCAACCTGGTACCAATCTGACCGAAAATTTAAGGACCGATTGGTATTATTATCAATGACTAAACGATATTTATACTTCCGCCCATGACCCGTTCTACGATAGAGGTAGCACATGTCCGCTAAAACGTTTTCTGAATGACGGGGCTCCTTAACCCAAAATCGTCCGAATGCCCATCTCGTTTCGAAAAATGACATTTTCTTTTCCTTGGGCCACGGGTTATTCATCGGGAAGCAATTTGATTTTTGCTAAGGTCAGTTTTCGGGACAGGTATGGAGCTCCTTAAGGTCAAGTGAGGAGCCTAAAAAAAAATAGGGTGAACCCCTACCGTAAAACGCCTCCCATAGTGGTGTAGGAGAGGAGGTCTCAGGTTCCCGTTCTGCAGTCTGTACTCGTAGCATGGAGAGCTACTGTAGCTCTAAACCTCACCCGAAAATCGTCTTTGCCGAGTATTTGCGTCTCCGCACAGACCATCTATCCCCACTTCATGATCTAGATCTTTCAAGGCAGATCTAGTCCCGATCTTGTATGATCTGTATGATCCAGCTCATGTTGCCGGGTGGAACCCGTAAAATCTGCGTAGTCTCGTAGCACAAACATTTTTTCCTGGGTTGGATTTTGCACTCGGCAGATCCTGCACAACCTCTCACAACTCCAGGTGAGGAGCTAGATTATCTATCGTAGACAGATCAGATAGATCATAATCTGTTCGAGGGGTGGAAGTATTCCACCCGCAACCCTATTGGACGCTCCCCCTATGCGCCGTTAATAATTCTCAAGACGTGTATTGTATGTGACGAACAAAGTTGGAACAATAACAGAAATGGGATTTTTTATTGTTTCATGTTGGGACGTCTTGCTGTAAATTGTCTGCACCTGAGTCTAACTCCGAAAGTACCCCGCGCTAAGGCACTGCTAAAACGAAACTGCAGTGCCATCAGCTTCCAAATTCAACTTGGTTAACCCTTTCACCGCCGCAAAGTGTAAGTCACGAACAGAAAACCTAAATCTGACGCTCTACAACTCCAAGTGTTTTTCCCCCACAACGAGATTGAGTGCTGTCCTACACGGCTCAGCCCTTTTGGGACTGCAGGGTCCCGTTCTGGGAACAAACCACTCTAATTACAAGAATCACGGGGGACCAGAGTAAATGGGACCAAATTTTGCTAGTAAAAAAAGGGAAATACGTAGGTTTTTGTGTGTACCGTACAGGTGCTGTTTACTATTACGGAGGACCATAGTAATTAGGACCAAATATTGTTATTAATAGCAGTAGCAGTAGTAGTAGTAGTAGTAGTAGTAGTAGTAGTACTATGTAGTAGAGATGGAGGGATGTTGGCTGTAGTAGTATTCATGAGCATCACACCAGTTTTATTTGCCGTATGATACTGCCGCGCTTTTGTTCTGGAGAGTTCTTCACTTTCTGTTAAATCTTTTTTAGAACAACACTACTACACATCGTCGGATGGCAAGCATAACAATAATAATCTACTGTAAACCCCATGTGTGCCATCACGAGACGTTGTATATACACTGCATGATACCAGATCAAACGCGCGCTCGAAGTATCACAAGTATCACAAGTATCACACACACAGACAGCTGGCAAGGACGAGGTTCGACGAAACCGTCGATCTCACTTACAGCTGTTGTTGCTTTTTGTAAGTTTATTATTTGAGGAAGCCAGGGTCGGAGATAGCTATCGTAGATCTCGTAACACGCACGCGCGGAAGGACACGTCACCGGTCAAGCAATATCATATCTCGGGACACGAGCGATCTCACGTCAACATATATATATATATATATATATTGACAGGGTTGACCCGTCCCCGGTATATATATATATATTGACGGGGTTGACCCGTCCCCGGGAGATAGCTATCGGGAGATATTTCGACGCAAGACTCTAGGGGGGACTAAAAGTCCTCCCCACCGAGTTAGACTAGGTCTAGCATCTCCTTGCTAGATATCAACGAAGAACTCTGCTCGGCTTACTTTTTTACGTCGGCCGTAACGACGGCTAGAAGGGACCCTCGCCTGGCGACCTCACCACGGCGACTTCTCCGCGACTTCTACGCTGCGACGTCTCCGCGACTACATCGGTACGGCCGACTACATCGGTACGGACGACGAGCACACAGACAGGATCTACACTGGTGACCACCGTGGGATTCGAACCCACGAGTACGAATACATGACGACCTGAACGCCACACACGCAAAACAAATACCTGGCATGGTTTGTAGACATACTACGCCGGGCGTAAATGTAAGGACCGCTTGGTATTCATGTTACCGTCTAAATTTTCCTTATATTTCTGGCCAGAGTGGTCGGTGACGATACGATTTTCGGGTCCATCGTGGCTTCTGGTGACTGTACTATGGCCCCCTGGTACAGCCTACTCCCCTTTCCTCGCTGATGATAATAACAACCACGGTAAATATAAGCAGGCAACATTTTCGATGTTCTTGGGATGTTTTCATGGATGAAACCGTAAAAGTCTAAACTGTTTCATATCTGCCTATCCGTCGAAATCGGATCATTTTTTTTTTTTTTTCAAGTATTTTTACCAGGTACCACAGCAGTACAGTATAGTGCACAAACATACATGTGTATATTATCGTACGTTGTTTTTCATGCGCCCGGCAGGTCAGCGGCCCCGACAAGCCTTGAACTTTCCAGCGTGAAAACATAGCAGAATATGCCGCCCCAATGTCTGCCTGGTCGATAAAAACCCGACGTGTTTCGTCCCGGCATTGTAGGGATGCGAGGGTCTATGGTCATATAGGACTACGGTCATGCATGACATGGGTGAACCTCCCACCCCCCTCCCAACGACATGAGTACACCCCCCCCGCCCAAACCACTACGGCCATGCATAACAATAGTACCCCCCCCCCCAAACCACGCTGATAAGCACGCCATCACGTTGATAAGACTGGCTGCTGATAACAGAACACTTCGAGTAGCACTACTACAATTACTGTAGTGCTACTGTGTACGTAATGTCAACCACAAAAAAAAAAAAGAAAACTCTCGAACACGAAACTAAAAGACCCTCCCTCCCCCCCCTCGTGCCCTCAAAGGTCAATTCTCATTGTCACTATTATTGCATTTGCCACCCGACAATGTGCAGCATGAGCTTCAACGTTGACAACTCATGAACAATCCCCGATTTTTTTTTTGTGTTTTGGCTGAGCTCCCACGGGACTTCCCACGGATTCCCGAGGTATCCCGCGAGATTCCACGTGGACCCCATGGGATTCCCATAGGATCTCCCACGAGAGCCCACGATGCTTCGCGGTATCCCGGGGGATACCGTTGGTAGTACCAATCGTTCCCGCGAGATCACTCACGCAAACCGCGGGATTCCATGGGATGCCGTGGCATATTTACCGTCTAAACCAGCATACAGGAATCATACATCTTGCCGCTCCTAGCAAACATGAACATTTAAACCTCGCCTCCACAATCAGTCCAACAACACCAAACTAGCACACGTTACTGTTATTTACTTCCGTGGCGCATTTCTCCGTTATTCGGACGATACCTTCTTTACCTTCATGCCACACTCTCCCCTCGTCTTGTAAAAGAACACTGCGAGTAACACTACAGTATTGCCGTGTACTGTCAATCCCCCGAAATAAAACCTCGCAGATAAAAATAAAACGGACCCACCGCCCCCCCCTCACCGCCGCCACCGCTCCTAACAACTCCAAAATTAGCTTCGAGTGTGATTTTGGTTGGCCTCTCCATAAGGAGTCGAGCACCACCAAAGTAGCACATGTTACTGATGCTACTTCCGTGACGCATCCCTCCGTTTTTCAGACGATACCTTGCACACTCTGTTGGCGTGCTTTTCCCCGCAACAAAACAAAAGGTGAACAAAAAAGCTAGACCCCAAAACACTACGGCCATGCATGACATGCGTACACCCTCCCCCCTCCCCAACCCCCATCCCCTCCACTGCCGCACCGAACACATACGCCAGCGTCTTGATACAGTTGTTTGTAAAACAACACTACGAGTAACACTACAATACAATTATTACTGTCAAATGCCAAAACAAACCCTCGCAGAAAGACAAAATGGATCCCCCGCCCCCCCCTACCGCCACCGCCGCCGCTGCTAACAATTTCGGACTTAGCTTCGAGTGTGAATTAGGTTGGCCTCTCCATAAGGAGTCAAACACTACCAAAGTAGCGCATGTTGGTGACTACTTCAGTGGCGCATGTCTCCGTTTTTCAGACGATACCTTATTGCACACTCTATTCGTGTGCCTTTCCCTGTACAAAATAAACAAAAACGAAATGCCCAAGAGGCGCACATCACATTACCGTCGCGCGTTTTAAGTCCCGATCTTCTTCGCCAATCTTCAAACCGTTGCGTTTTCCAAATGCGGGTCTTCGTTCGACCTACGTATTGTTGCACAACAACCCAAACGTGCTTGGAGGTTCGCCTGGGGATATATATGTATTTCGCCTACCCTTTTGGCACCAAAAGTGTCCTTTTTCCCGTTCCAAACAAACACAAGACGCTCTCGCCCTTTTGCCGCATATTGGTAGACAATAAAAACACGATACGCCGCGCCGCGCCACGATTTTCACCTCCCTCTCAGCCCCCAAACCGTGGCGCACAGGGTTAATACACCCCCCCGCCCGCCCGCCGGCAAAAACAAAAAACGATAAAAAACGGATGATGACCAAAAAACAACAACGAGAACCTCTGGATGGACGCTCACACCCAAGGACCGTCCACCAGCTCTTCGAAGTCAGCACGGTATTTTTCCCTCCACGAGTTGAACGCTTGAAACGCGCGCTTGATCCCAAAGCCTCTCTTGCTGTTGCGGCTGTTGCTCTTGGAGTTGAACTTGAAGTTGAATTTTCCGTTGCCGCCGTCGCTGCTGCTGCCGCTGCTGCCGCTGCCGCTGTCGCTGCTGCTGCTGCTGCTGCCGCTGCTGCCGCTGCCGCTGCTGCCGCCAGTACCGCCGGTGCTGCTGCCGCTGCCGCTGCCGCCGGTACCGCCGGTGTCGCTGCCGCTGCTGCTGTCGCCGGTGTCGCTGCTGCTGATAGCAGGCCAAGCGTGACTACCAGTAACCGTTTCAGCCGGCAAAGTCAGAGCGGACCATGAGTGACCACCAGAAGACGTCTCCGCTTGCGACGTCCGGGAGACGGCGGTGAAGTCACGGCGCTCCGCCATCCTGGATGCAGGGTCCATCACCACCCTCGCCGACGACTCCCTCTCGGTGAGGAGCGGGTCCTCCCCCCTCGCTTTCTTCTCCAACATGTACTCCTCAACCAAATCGAAGTCCTCTACAGACATAAAGGGACTTGATATTTCCACATCAGGCTCCGGCACAGCAGACCTTGCTTCCTGTGTTGGGAGTTGCTGCACTTTCACGGGCTCTGATTCTAATGCGGCGGACTCCAGCAGCCTTTCGGGCTCGGCTTCTTCCTTGGTGACCTCTTGTACCTCTTCGGCAACTTCCTCCCACGCTGTGGTTCCCAGAACCTCGTCGGGCTCCATCACCGCGACTGTCACCACCTCAAGCACCGTGGCGGACTCCGCTTCTTCTGTGGGGCGCACCTCCAGCATCTGTGCGGACTCGGCTTCCTTCGTGAGTTCCAGCACTTCCTCGTCGATCTCCTCCCCCGTCGCCGTTTCCAGAACCTCGTCAGGCTCCACCACCCCCATCGACATCGTCTCAGTCTCCAGCACCGTAGTTGGCTCCACCACCGTGTCCGGCTCCGTCTCCGGCCCCGTCTGGGTTGTGGTCTCCCTGATCACGATGGCGGCCTCTTTCGCCGTGGTGGTCTTCGATGTCGCGGTGAAGGCGAGGTATGCCTCTAGCATTTCCCTGGAGGTGATGCCCCCGGCGCAGCGGCACGACACAGATTTCCCTGGAGGTGATGCCCCCGGCGCAGCGGCACGACACAGACACACGCACACACGATTATGGGGAGGCATAGGAAGGGGTAACAAGAAGAGAGATAATGTTTTTGTTCAAGTTTGCGAACGCTTCGTTTCAGGATCTTCTGGTGTCTCCGACTTCTAGCAGTCTCTAGGAGCGTCGTGGTTTGTAGTATATAGAACAAGCGTTTTCTCCGTTTTTACCTGGCAGGCGTTAATTATTTTCATATATACAGCCCATCTGGATAAATGAGCCCCTGCTATCAAGCAGGGGCCTCTCCGGTCGAAGCACAAGCAAATCTGGCATCAATCAAACAAAAATACCTATCCGAGCAACACCTCTGGGCAACCGCCCTTCCAGGTATGTGTGAGTGCCGTGACGCAAGCAGAGCCAGAAAGCACAAAAAAAAAACGAATTGCAATAATTGTACTAGTCCAAGTACGATTCTACAAAAACTAAAGGTACAGCAGTATCATAGCGTACGACAGCAAAAAACGAAAACCGCCCACTGAAGACGCATGCTGCAGGTACCAGGGGTGGTATGAACCTGTAATTTTCTGAGCATTTTCTGGGGGTCTTCGCTTGAGGAGCTCTATAAACACGACATATATCTCGCCCCAAAATACTGGCTTGTCAGAAGAAATTCACTCTTAAATACCTTACGCATGAGCAATCAATCAATCCCACGGCTCTTGGGTCTGTAGAGAAAAGTATTAAACTGTATGACAACCTTAAGGGATTGGGTGGATCCTCAATCGAGAAGCCCCCTTAAGGTCAGAAACGCTTCGGGCCAAACCTTGCTACGCCTATCGTACGAAGGCATCGCAAAACAAATCACCTCTGCCGAAGGGATGTTGCGGCCTCCAGTGGCCTGTCCACTCCGTCGTGAACGGACGACGAGGGCGGCCAGTCCTCGACTTCGCCATCGCCGGGGTGTCAAACCCCATGTTGAGTGACGGCACGGGCTGCCTGTGCTCAATCTCGCAGTGGCCGGGGGTGACAGTAATATCCATGGTCCCTGAGAACCCCACGCCGGCCATGAAGGCGAATGACAAGCACGAAAGAAAGGTCAAAAGGGACATCGGCCCCGTTTGGCCCCACGGAACTGAGACCACGTCGTCCTCGTCCTCGTCCTCGTCCTCGTCCTCCTCTCCTCCTTCGCCCTCCTCCCCCCCCTCTTCCTCTTTATTGTCTATCTTCATCTTGTTTTTCTGTTCCTTCTTTTCCTTTTTCCCCTTTTTCTTGTTTTTTTTCTTCTTTTTCTTCTCTTCCTCCACCTCCTCCTCCTCCTGCCCCCCCCGCCTCTCCCCCGCCCCCTCCTTCTCCCCGCCCCCCCCGTCCTCCTGGCCCTCCTCCTGGCCCTCTCCCTGCCCATCATCCTTCTCGGATTGCCCAGGCGTGGACGTTTTGCTTTCCATATCAGAAGCAGGCGACGGTACGGGCATCCCTTCGTGGGAGCTGGTGGCGAGGTCGACGACACGACGCGGTGACGTTGACGGCCCCCTGAATATTATGATGCCCGATTCTGCCGCCGCTGCTGCTACCGCCGCTTCGTCGTCCTTCTCCTCGCTTCCATATGCGGGAGCAGCAACATCGCCGGGCTCACTGCTGCCGCTGCTGCTGCTGCTTCCGGGTGGCGTGGTAGCCATGATTTTCGGCCAAAAAGGTAGAAGAGAAGAAGATCACTCGTGAAGGCACGCAGGTTGTTGCAGATATATTCGTAGGAGCCCAGAGTTAGTCTCGGAGGAGCAATCGCCGAAGGGTTGTCCTGAGGGTTGACGGTTGACGGGTATACAGCAGGGGGGGGGGGTGACGAGAGAGATGGGTCGTTGTAAATCGTGTGGATCATGGAGATGTTCCCCCTTTACAGAGGAGGTGGTTTTCTGTGCACTGCTGCATTGGGCAATGCGTGGGGAGTTGGCCACGCTCACTCGGGTGGACAAAGCTTCGCTGTGTATGATATCCGTACTTGATACGGTGTGGACGGCATGGACGGGGTCAACGTCGGAGGCACGTAATTTCGGCCGAGCGCAGGTGAACCACTACAACGAGGGTCTAGCGGCTAGCGGAGAGAGCGTTAAACACGCACCCTGATATATAATGTGTGTAGTTAGCCCTCTTGGGACTTGAAAGGGAAAAAAATGACGGTATATAAAGTGACGATCCCGGCTGTAACGGCCACTGCTGCGTGACTGGGGGATGGTGCAGATTGGTGTCCGAGTTGCCACGTAAGGAGTCGTACGGGCATGGGTGCAAACATGGCCCTACCTGTAGTACTGCTAAGCGCTCACGCCACCGCCCGTAGCAGACGGTTGACGACACCGATGTTATCATTGTTTCGGTCGCTGAAATGTCTCGGCGTCCCAGAGGGGTTAATTAATACCCGGTACATATTATAGCATACGTGTGCTGTTCACGCTATCCCCTTTTGAACGGCACCACCCACGTTTAGGGGGGACAAAACACTTGAAAACAGTATGGGATACGTTTTATTAGCTGTCAACTTATGTTTTTTTTGCATGCCTCATGGATATCCAGCACCCTGTTACGGTACTATTAATATTTCAAGTTATAAGGTATAAGGCTGATCCTTGGTTGGGTATTCGGTCGGTATTTTTCACTCCCGGTAGATCAGTAGGTGAACGCCTTCACAGTCGGCGTCGTCGGCAGTAAGCACAGTACGCCGTATCATACGCGAGCACTTTCATTACTAGTGCTATAAGGATTACCCTGGGCTGGGCAACCGATCGATCTTTTACCCCTATAGCTCACTAGGTAATACCTTCACCTTTGACGTCGCCGGCAGGACACGGGTTCGAATCTCACTTCGAACGTTTCTTTTATAGAAACGCTGCTTGCGCATGCGTCCCTAAAAACAAAACTCCCTGGGTCTTCAGGTATTTTGAACGAGGCGAGTAGGTCAGTATACGGCCGTCTACGGTACCGACGCCCCAAAGATTCCGCCGTTCAGAGGGGGGCGGGGTGTATAAGGATTGCCCTGGGCTGGGTAATCGATCGATATTTTACCCCTATAACTCAGAATACCTTCACACTACTGTATCATACGCGAACATAACCGCATGCCATGGAATGGACGAATGAACGAATACCATTCGTGTCGTTTTTTAACGCATTGTTTTTTTAAAGACACACAATCGAGAAAACGTACCAACATGTTTTTTTTTTTTTCAACGTAAAACCAAACCATTTTTAATCATAGGATGTAAGTATAGAATATATTGCAAATTAAAAAAAAAAAACACTGCACTTCACGGGTCATGATACGGCCCACAGGTCGGGTTCAGGAGTTCTTCAAAATTTCACGGGTCGGGTCGGGCACCCTGGCCCGACCCGACCCGACCCGGCCAGCGAAGTTTGACCTGACCCGTGAACAATCATTTCAGAAAATGGTGAGAAGCAAGGTTCGAATGCACGACTTCCTGCCTTCGAGGTGAACACGTCTGTCTGCCACGTAAACGAAAAAAATCCCGTTAAGCCAGAAATCACGGCAGAAATCCCGCGGGGTCACGAAACCACGGGACAGGTTTGGACGGTACTTTGGAAACTCAAAATTCATAAGATTGTACGGGACGGGACTTGAAAACAACGGGATTTGCCCAAATTTGACTATACTACTGCAGTTTGCACGGGACGGAATCGGGATCGCGAGTAATTCCACGGGATCAGTTTGGACGGGAATGGGACTGTTCAACTACAACGGGATCACGGGATTATCCCGAATCCCGTGGAATCCCACGGGATTTTCTCAAAATTCGGTAAAAAATGGAACATAGACGAGGCGTATTACGCAGCTTGCAAAGTTGAGTATCAACTATTTAATCAGTCGAACTCACAGCTGACGTATTTCAAAATTTATAAAAAAAAATAGTAAAAACCCTGAGGAAAACCCTGGGTAATTTTTTGCTGTATATCAAAACATGCTTGATCGCGAACTCTTCACGCGTCGGACACATCATGATCTATTTATCTACAGTAGATCATCTACTACTGTAGTTCTTTACCTGCCGTTGTGATGTGAGAGGTTGTGCAGGATCTGTATAGTACAGATCCAACTTAGGAAACATGCGCTAGATCATGTAGACCATACGAGTCACACACGCCAACACGAGCTACTACTGTAGATCATACGAGATCGGGAGTAGATCTGCCTTGAAAGATTTAAGAGAGACATGAAGTGGGAATCAATGATCCGCCCGAGGTGTGGAACTCTTCTTTCGCCACACCTCTTGGTACGACGGTACACACCCAGAGACTCCGAAGGAGGTGGGTTTGGCGACACCCACTCTTACACCCACCGGTTGATTTTGCCTGAAGAAAAAAGAGACCACCGTCAAACAGGTACTCACCACAGAGAGGGGGGCTGGATGTTTTGCCCGTGGACGATGACCACCGGGCGGCAAAAGTTGCTACCAACAACAGTACGAGGCCAGCTGCGAGGTCTGTCCGCCGCTATTTTTTTTCCTGTGGTCGAAGTCACCAGCAGAGACAAGAGCAACAACAGCAGCAGCAAATAGCAACATCAAAACAACAACTCAAAGAGAGTCGAACAAGAGGAACCCGTATGCATGCAAAGAGAGTCAAACCAGAGGAATGAATGCGCACATTACCAGGTACCACGGCATGCGGCACGTCGTACAGTGTAGTAGTCAGTCCTCGCCGACATATGTAAAGCAGCAGCAGTATAATAGAATACTGCTGTACGCGACAACGCGACTGCATGAAAAAAAAAAACATGCATTATGTAGGTGCTGCTGTCCAACTGCGAGCACGCACGCACCTCCTCCTCCTCGTCTCTCCTCTGTCCTGACGAAGGGCACTTTCCCCGCTTCAGCTTTGCTTCGGGGATCACCACCACCAGATGAGGGCAGCTACACTACTGTAGTTTGCCTTGTTCTCATGCCTTGTCGTCCTCCGATAGCCTGCGTTCGACGATCATTGGCAGGAGGAAGGGGTGGAAGAGGACGCAGAGTCTGAGCCAAGGGCGGCGATTCGAAAATCAACCTTGGTTTATGATGCCCAATGTCGAGTTGGAAAATTCCGTTGCAACTTTACCCTTCTGGTCTGAGTGGAATTGGATTTCGTTGTGCCAAAGCCAGGTAATGCTGCTGCTGGAGTACGATGTATGAGTCGCACTACTCGCACCTTCTTGTTGCCAGAAGCGAGGGATACGCTGCCCGCAGGTCTTTGGCTTCGTCTCGCCGCGCACACACTTATTTCATCCAGAGCACACCCCGCACTGCGCCCATGATGATCCTGTATACCCTCCCGGGGTTTCTTCAGGGGGCGGTAAAATAGTGATTCAAATATTGGAACTACTGTCCTATATGGGTTGCCCAATCAGCAGCACAGTACGCGCGGCGCGATCTGTACGCGCGGCGAGATTAGGATGGCATGCAGGCGGCCGCCATGCCTCCATGCCCCTGTGGCCCTGTGGCCCTCCCCTGTGGCCCTGAAACAAGGCGATCAGGACATGCACGCTTACAGCAACCCAAAGGCGAACGAGGCGCTAGACAAGCTGCTGGTAATGAAGGCACTTCTTCGCAATATGGCTATTCAGCTGGTGGTGCTGTTGGAGATACAACATTTTTGTGCGCGGAAGGAGGAAAACCTGCTCATCAGGGAGCGCTTCCAGACTCCTCCCCAGGAGGACCCTGCACGGCAGAGGAGGAGACTTCATGGTACTTATCAGGTGCCGAGTACGAGCATTGTGGTCGTGTTATGTCAAATGCTGCTTTGTGTGCTCTCTGGCGATACGAGTACTCTACCGCCAAAGATTGCGTCGTGTCGCCTACCGGCACCTGGTACGTACAGCAGTAGTACCTGCTGCGCATCACAGCAAAACTACCGCTGTACTGTACCGCGAGCAGTCCCCCTCCAGCAGATCTCCTAGGACTGACTGCGCCGTATGGGCTTCGCACGGGCATCTGTACTTGTATCGCCTACTACAACAGCAGCAGTTGCCTGTATTTGTTGCGCTTCTACACCTCTCGTACTGACTGCACGCGTATACACGTACCAGCGTGTGCAGTGGGGGTACTGCATAAATGCAGTTCTGCGGTAGGAAAAGGCTGCCTACGAGGGAGGCACCTGTTGGTGCGCCACAACCTCCCCTGCTGCCGTGTACCGGCCGCCACCTGCGCAGAAGTCCCCCTCGCAGATCTATAATGCCTGCTCCGCACGGGCCCTCTCTCTATACTACTGTACCTATTTAACGACGGCAGCAACCGTGGTCTGTATTGTTGTACGCCACAGGGCAAGTACGATTAGAAATAGTTGTGTTGATCCTGTACACATATTTCACTGATCTGCGGTCATCTTTACAGCTTCGGTGGAGGAGGGGGGTGTACTGCTGGTACTGACGGTACTACTTGTGCTGACACTGTGAAACCTCCTGGCCGTCCCTCTCTCTGCAATCCCGCTGCCCTCGCACTCTGGTCCTACAGCAGGTGGTATCATCAGGAGGCATGTTGGCTTACAAAATAGATTGCACGTGGTGTTGGATTCGTACTCGTGGAGACGGTCCTCGTTCGTGGTGCAAACGTCTGTCACGCAGACGAAAGCGACGGCCGTAAAGCGCCGACAACCGCCCGCGGGGGTAGGACAACGGACACATCTTGCTGAGGGAGCAAAACCGATGGTGACAGACACCACACTAGGCAACAGTAAACGATGCAAGAGAGCCGGCGCGAGGAACGCCACGGCAGGTGGGGGGGTGGCTTGGGCAATCTCAGGCACGGGTGCTGGTCTTGGAGGGAAGGGAAGGCCGCTACACCTGCTCGGCTCGTTGAATTAGCTGAGTAGAACGAGGATTGGAAAGGGAGAAACTCTCCTTGGTCAAATCAGCCGAGTAGGGCGGGGATGAGAAAGGGCGAATTCTTCCCGGTGCGCAATTATTTTCTGGGTGAAGACTCGACGGCGTGGTATACATAGCTCTCTGCGCCGACGCTCGCGACAGCGGGGGGAGGGGGCACGGTGGATGACATCACGAACGGTGACGGAGAGCAAGAGCCCCAAGGTCGAGGGTGCGAACGACCGCGATTTCATTCAAGAGCATACGGAGGGAATACCGGTTCAGGTGGGTAACGCTGGCATCAAGGTTTGCTTTTCCTTGACCCTTGGTTTTGGTAAGTTGGATCCAGCTCTGTAGCTGAACACCAGTACGCAGTGAATTGGGGTTTGGGTTTTGCGCCACCCCCCCCACTTTTCCATGACCCAGCAAACGCTGCAATGCCGATCTTTGGGGTTCATGCCCACGCCGTTTTACCTCTCCCTCAGTCCTCCAACAATGCTGTACGGTACCACGGCTTGCGCCTTCTACAGTAGTGTTCACGCAGTTCTAGCTGTTTGTTTGTGGTATACTTGCTTCTATAGTACAACACGTTTGGTGTCAAGCTTTCCGTTACTGCTCTCCCCCCCCGGTGGCTACGGTCAATGGGTGTGTGCGTGTGTACGCCTCGACGTCTCCCATACGATGCGGCGTCTCAGCAAGCGGAATCCCAAACCCCGCGCGTACTGTCCGCGTTTGCAGTTCGACAATGAAACGCATTATCTTAATCAACGTTCCCACGTACCTTGATTGTTTCGCAAGAACTATTAGTATACTGTTCATGCAAACTACTGTACATCCGACACTTGAGGTCGGTGCACAGCATCTAAGAGCGGGGTGCGCTTGAGCTACATTGTATGGGAAGACTAATTTTGGTGTACGTGTGTTTCGGGTGGCTGCAGGAGCAATGAGCGACTGAGACTGCCTCTGCACGGTGCCATCAAGAAGGAGTTCCGAGCGCTACTGTCGAGAGGCAAAGCACTGATATTGCCAATATCATGAGATCACGTTCTGTCCCAAAGAAGCTACTCGAAATTTTCGATATGTACGAGGTACAAGAGAATAACCGTCTCGCACATCTGTGAATACGATTATGCTTTCCACCATACACATGGCGTTTTTGTTTTCCCACCTGGAAACCGCTCGTCCCCGAATGCTGATGTCCGCTTTCTCCTGCCACCCCCCTCTGTGCGATTTTCGTTTTTTTTTTTTCGTTTTGTATGTTCGTAGCTTGTTTCGTCGACTCCTTGTTTGTTTGTCATCCCCTATCATGCGGCTCGAAAAAAAAGCACACATAAAACACGACTAGGCCCGGCGTCTCTCTCAAGACACGTACGTGCCCGTCTGGAGTACAATCGCCCCCTCGTGCGTATGCCCGCCTGCCGTAGCCGCCTGCCGTAGCCGCCGTAGACGGGAGGGGGGAGAGGGGATACAGACAGATCATTTCCCTTCCTTCTTCCCCGCCGACCGGTCCGAAAGCATACTCACCTTGGACAGAGAGAACATCTACAGATCATCTACAGATAATCTGCATATCATCCACAGACAGTCTACAGAACGTCTACATATCACCCGCAGATCATCTACAGATCTTCTGCAGATCATCTACAGATCATGTACATATCATCTACCTGGTACAGATCGTCTACGGGTCGTCCACAAATCATATACAGATCATGATCTAGCTCTTTGAAGGCAGATATTGTAGATAATATATTCCCGATCTGGTATATAAATATCTACATCAGCTCATGTTGCCGGGTGGGACGCGTATAATCTGCATTATCTACGTAGCACGTGTTTCGTGGGTTGGATATTGTACTATTACGGGGGACCATAGTAAATAGGGCCAAACATTGTATGTAAAATAGGTAAATATATACGAAGTATATTTTGTGTGTACCGTAGGTCCTATTAGCTATGGTCCCCCGTAATATTAATACGCAGATCCTGTACAGCCCTCACAACGGTCGGTGAGGAGCTGCAAGATGATCTACGGTAGATAGATAGATCATGATCTACTCGAGGTGTTAACCCATATATGGATATCGAAGAAGGTCGTGTTTACAATGGGCGGTGACTGGGAACTTTGTAAAATAATCTGGCCTCTATCAAGCGTGCCGTGTGCTGGATTCCACTTTTCAATACACACACCGGGCCTAGAACAAATCCCAGCTTGATATTTAGTCCCAAGCCGGGGGCAGATGAGCACGCACGTACCCCCCTCCCTTAGCCGCCGCCCCTAGCTACCCCTCCGGGGGCAGACGCGTGCCACGATAGGGGAAGAATTTCCCAGTGACACTTTTTGCCCGAAATATTTCTGATTTACTCGGTTCCTCAACTAAGGAACTACCGGTAATATCCCATTTGTCGCGCACAAAATTCTTCGTTATGCCGCCTAGCCCCCCGCCCCCCCCCCCCCCCCTAGTTTTTTTTTTTAGCGGTTACCACGGCTGGCGGTCAAGTTAGGTCGTTTTTGTGCGGGCAGAACCTTTACTCCGCACAAGGCGGATGTTCGTATCACGTAGTGGGTATATGGCGAGGCACCCACGAGGCAGTTACATAGTAACCCCGTTGCTGTCTCTAGAAGTGGCCACACCAGAAATTAGATCAATTCATTGATGCTGTCATCCCTATGCAAGAAAATCCGCCTCACAAGCGGTTCTTAGTAGGATGCAGCTCACCCTTCATGCGACTCGCCCAACACCCCACGGCGCTTCGCGCTTGGTGCAAGCAAAGTCTGCCTGGTCGGTGAAAACCCGACATGCTCTGTCCCGGCGTTATAGGGACGCGAGGGACTATAGTTGTATGACTGCGGCCATGCACGATAATGAGTACACCACCCCTCCCCCCCCAGTCTCATTCCTAATCTTCGCTCTTCTTTTCTGTTTTCACTCTAGTAGTAGCTCAGATCCGGGGTCACATAGTAGGCTCTTCCCCCCCGCCCCCCGACTACGCCACTACGGTGCATGCCTTGCATTTTTATCGTGAAGAGACTGCAACCCTTTCTTCCCTCGTCGCCTCGTGCCGAATTGGGCATTGATTAATCATGGGGACACAAAAGCCTTTCATACCTGGTACCGTACCTTTTTTTTTTGTACATGTGTTGAGGCGAGAGATATGGAGCTCTTAAGCGAGAAAAGGAAGGCTGCAAGCAAAGGTTCGATGCCCATTTGAAGTCCTCCCGGTCTCAATGCCATGTGTAGTAAAATATAAGACCAGAGCTACAGTGAATCAACTTGTGCCACGAGAAAAAAGTAAAAATTAATTGGAATTGTTATGAGATCATTTTTTTCAGTAGCAAAATAAGACCAAAAACAGAGATAAGACTACGTAAAATTTGCTTGTCGCGGGGCTGGTCTTAAAAAGGGCACACCACCATATGGCTCTAACTCCAGAGAAGTAGTCAGAAAAAGAAAGTTCTATTTTTCTCACAGCACGCGTATAATGCCCTCTACACTCCGTCCCCTGCTCCCCCCCCCACCCCCCCCCCCCCCCCCCCCCCCCTCCCCCCCCCCCCCCCCCCCACCCCCCCCCCCCCCCCCCCCCCCCCCCCCCCCCCCCCCCCCCCCCCCCCCCCCCCCCCCCCCCCCCCCCCCCCCCCCCCCCCCCCCCCCCCCCCCCCCCCACCCCCCCCCCCCCCCCCCCCACCCCCCTACCCTACCACCCCACCTCTCCTCTTCCCCGGCGGCGACGATCGTTGCCTTCGTTTCGGACTGAAGGTAGAGATAGCGCTGGCGCAGGGGAAGAACGTACGGGACAAGAGAGAGGACAAGGAGGACCGGGACGCGAAGCGAGACATGCAACGAATAGCAAAAAACGTGTACCACTAAAAATATATTATGATTGTAACGACGTGTTTCCGATCAAATTAGAGGGAGGTACGGGAGAGAGGGTAGAGAGGGACCAATGCACTCGTATAATATTTTAGTTCCTCTAAGTGCCGCACACCTCGAACATACAGATCATCTACAGACCATCTACAGATCATGAACTAGATCCTTCGAGGCAGATAGGTCTATTCCCGATCTTGCATGACCTAGCTCATGGTGTTGCCCGATGGGACCCATATAATCTGCATGATCTAGAGCATGTTCCCTGGGTTGGATATTGTACTATTGCAGATCATACACAACCTCTCACAATGGCGGGTGAGGAACTAGATCATCTACAGTAGACAGATCAGATAGATTATCCTCTGTTGGAGGTGTGAAGAATTGTGTCCCCAGAAACGCGAGCGCAGTTCTGGAGGAAGTAAGACAGCAGAGTCTTGGTACCGAGAGTAAAGCAGCAGTGAGTGGCACCCTCCAGTTCGGGGCAGGAGGGGGGGGGGGGGGGGGGGGGGTAGGAGGGTGTGCGTGCTGGGTTTCCTTACGGCGCGGATGGGGTGGCAGAATGCCTCGGATTACTATTGTAGTTGCACAGACCATCCAGGCGCTAAGTAGTACCTGGTAGGTGTGTTGTGCGGTAAACTCGACGCGGCTTATTCTCAAGCGAAAGAAATCATCTATTTATTCTTTAATCGTCACGTTCACCTTCCAGCTTATCTCGTACCAGGTAGGTTTTACCCTCAGCGGTCTTCTTCTGGACAAGCCGTGGTCACAGGTGTCGTCCCTTCTCCCCCCGCTACGTACGTGCTTCCATTTTTTCTCGAGCATAGGGTTCTGCATTCCCACTGCTCGTCGATTTTCATCGAATGTAGCTAACTCACGCTTTCGCGCTTTTGCTAACGAACAACTTTTTATGCAAGAAAACCCTTACGAGCATGCACTCGGTGAGACTTGAACCCACGAAATTGATCTTAGTAGGCACGCGGATCACCTACTAAGCAACCGGGGACGCCGGCCTACAATTCAGAATTTGCCTGAGACAGGGTTGTCAAAAACAGGGCAGCTTTCTGCTAGGAACTCGCGCTCCGGTCGATGTTAGTACGGTAGGTATTACGGGGGACCATAGTAAATAGGACCTACGATACACACAAGAACCTATACATTTACCTATTTTTACTAACAAATTTGGTCGTATTCACTATGGTCCCCCGTAATAGTACTTTTAAGGGACCCCGCGAAAATGGAAAACGGCACCAGCTTAAGGGACCTCAGGGTTCTGCCCACCATTTTTGCCCGTGCTACTGACTGTATATAAGGGACCGGCACCAACTCCTCTGGTAAGGGACTACGGTACCTACATAAGGGATCTCCAATCCAGAACGCACTAGGGTCTCTTAATGGTGGGCCATATACCTACATACTGCTGTCGTGAAAATGTTTGGTATGTCGGTACAGCTCACGATCTACAGCACTAGAAGATCATTTACGTCCCATGTTAGCCTTAACGAGACGTTATACATATACTGCATGAGGCCATACAAAACCCGTAGTACGCGGGATCGGAGTATCACTATTACGGGGGGACATAGTTAACAGGACCTGTGGTGTACATAAAAACCTATATATTTGCCTATTTTTACTAACAAAATTTGGTCCCGTTAACTATGGACCCCCGTAATAGTATCACTGGTATCACTAGTTTCACAGACAGCTTGCAAGGATGAGGTTCGACGAAACTTTGCGATGTTACAGCTGGCTGTCGTTTAATTATTTTATGAATGCCCGAATTATCCTTATTTTTTAGTAGTAAAAGGCAAGCCAATAGTAGAGAACAAAAAACACAGTTTTGGGCTTGGCGCGGGATGTGGTATTGAAGTGGTTACACCACTGTTGAAATAATCGTAACCGAATACCTGGTATGGTTTGTAGACATACTAATCTGTGCGTACACGTAAAGATCGCTTAGTATCCATGTTAGCGTCTAAATTATGCTTATATTTCTGGCCAGAGTGGTCGGTGACGATACGATTTTCGGGTCCATCGTGGCTTCTGATGACTGTTGTACTATGGCCCCCTGATACAGCCTACTCCCCTCTCCTTGCTCGTGTCAATAACAATCACGTAAATATATGCAGGTATCATTTTCGATGTTCTTGGGGTACTTTCATTCGAGTAACCATGAAAGTCGAACTGTTTTGCATATACGTACCCATCCGTCGAGATCGAATCAAAAATGAAAATGTAACTTTACGTGGTACCCCAGCAGTACAGTATAGGGCACCAGGATACTTATATACATACATACATACATCATTGTACGTTTTTTTTTTCATTCACCCGACAGGTCAGCGGCCCCGACAAGCCTTGATCTTTACAGCATGAAAAATTATCAATTTCCAGCGTGAAAAATGATCGAAATGCCACCCGATGGGCCTGGTCGATGACAACCCGACGTGCTCCGTCCCGGCATTGTAGAGATGCGAGGGTCTATGGTCATAGGACTACGGTCATGCATGACATGAGTGCACCCCCCACCCCCCTCCCAACGACATGAGTACACCCCCCCCCCCCAAACCACTACGGCCATACATAACAATAGTAACCCCCCCCCCCCCCCCCGAACCACGCTGCTAAACACGCCATCACGTTGATAAGACTGACGGCTGATAACAGAACACTTCGAGTAGCACTACTACAATTACTGCTGTGGTGCTACTGTGTACGTGATGTCAACCACAAAAAGAAAACTCTCGCAGACGGAAATAAAAGACCCCCCCCCCCCCCGTGCCCTCAAAGGTCAATTATTATTATTGCTTATTTTCACTATTACATTTGCCACCCGACAATGTGCAGCATGAGCTTCAACGTTGACAACTCATGAACAATCCCCGATTTTTTTTTGTGTTTTGGCTGAGCTCCCACGGGACTTCCCACGGGTTCCCGAGGTATCCCGCGAGATTCCACGTGGACCCATGGGATTCCCATAGGATCTCCCACGAGAGCCCACGATGCTTCGCGGTATCCCGGGGGATACCGTTGGTAGTACCAATCGTCCCCGCGAGATCACTCACGCAAACCGCGGGATTCCATGGGATGCCGTGGCATATTTACCGTCAAAACCAGCATACAGGAATCATACATCTTGCCGCCCCTAGCAAACGTGAATATTTAAACCTCGCCTCCACAATCGGTCGAACAGCACCAAACTAGCACACGTTACTGTTATTTACTTCCGTGGCGCATTTATCCGTTATTCGGACGATACCTTCCTCACCTTCATGCCACACTCTCTCCTCTCGTCTTGTAAAAGAACACTACGAGTAACACTACAGTACTGCCGTGTACTGTCAATCCCCCGAAATAAAACCTCGCAGATAAAAATAAAACGGACCGACCGCCCTCCCCTCACCGCCGCCACCGCTCCTAACAACTCCAAAATTAGCTTCGAGTGTGATTTTGGTTGGCCTTTCCATAAGGAGTCGAGCACCACCAGAGTAGCACATGTTACTGATGCTACTTCCGTGACGCATCCCTCCGTTTTTCAGACGATACCTTGCACACTCTGTTGGCGTGCTTTTCCCTGCACAAACCCGGGATGAAAAAAAGCTAGATCTCACTAGACTACGACCATGTACGACATGCGTACACCCTCCCCCCTCCCCAACCCCCATCCCCTCCACTGCCGCACCGAACACATACGACAGCATCCTGATACGGTTGGTTGTAAAACAACACTACGAGTAACGCTACAACACAATTATACTGTGTACTGTCAAATGCCTCTAAAAAAACCCTCGCAGGAAGACAAAATGGATCCCCCGCCCCACCGCCGCCGCTGCTAACAATTCCGAACTTAGCTTCGAGTGTGAATTAGGTTGGCCTCTCCATAAGGAGTCAACACTACCAAAGTAGCACATGTTGGGTACTATTTCAGTGACGCATTTCTCCGTTTTCAGACGATACCTTATTGCACACTCTATTCGTGTGCCTCTCCCTGTACAAAACAAACAAAAACGAAATGCCCAAGAGGCGCACATCACACTACCGTCACGCGTTTTTTAAGTCCCGATCTTCTTCGCCAAACTTCAAACCGTTGCGTTTTCCAAATGCGGTTCTTCGTTCGACCTACGTATTGTTGCACAACAACCCAAACATGCTTGGAGGTTCGCCTGGGGATATATATGTATTTCGCCTACCCTTTTGGCACCAAAAGTGTCCTTTTTCCCCCGTTCCAAACAAACACAAGACGCTCTCGCCCTTTTGCCGCATATTGGTAGACAATAAAAACACGATACGCCGCGCCGCGCCACGATTTTCACCTCCCTCTCAGCCCCCAAACCGTGGCGCACAGGGTTAATACACCCCCCCCCGCCCGCCCGCCCGCAAAAACAAAAAACAGTAAAAAACGGATGATGACCAAAAAACAACAACGAGAACCTCTGGATGGACGCTCACACCCAAGGACCGTCCACCAGCTCTTCGAAGTCAGCACGGTATTTTTCCCTCCACGAGTTGAACGCTTGAAACGCGCGCTTGATCCCAAAGCCTCTCTTGCTGTTGCGGCTGTTGCTCTTGGAGTTGAACTTGAAGTTGAATTTTCCGTTGCCGCCGTCGCTGCTGCTGCCGCTGCTGCCGCTGCCGCTGTCGCTGCTGCTGCTGCTGCTGCCGCTGCTGCCGCTGCCGCCTTCGCTGCTGTCGCTGCCGCTGCTGTCGCTGCCGCTGCCGCCGGTACCGCCGGTGCCGCTGCCGCTGCTGCTGCCGCCGGTGTCGCTGCTGCTGATAGCAGGCCAAGCGTGACTACCAGTAACCGTTTCAGCCGGCAAAGTCAGAGCGGACCATGAGTGACCACCAGAAGACGTCTCCGCTTGCGACGTCCGGGAGACGGCGGTGAAGTCACGGCGCTCCGCCATCCTGGATGCAGGGTCCATCACCACCCTCGCCGACGACTCCCTCTCGGTGAGGAACGGGTCCTCCCCCCTCGCTTTCTTCTCCAACATGTACGCCTCGACCAAATCGAAGTCCTCTACAGACATAAAGGGACTTGATATTTCCACATCAGGCTCCGGCACAGCAGACCTTGCTTCCTGTGTTGGGAGTTGCTGCACTTTCACGGGCTCCGGTTCTAATGCGGCGGGCTCCAGCAGCCTTTCGGGCTCAGCTTCTTCCTTGGTGACCTCCAGCACCTCCTCGGCAACTTCCTCCCCCGCTGTGGTTCCCAGAACCTCGTCGGGCCCCATCACCGCGACCGTCACCACCTCAAGCACCGTGGCGAACTCCGCTTCTTCTGTGGGGCGAACCTCCACCTCCAGCATCTGTGCGGGCTCGGCTTCCCTGGTGAGTTCCAGCACTTCCTCGTCGATCTCCTCCCCCGTCGCCGTTTCCAGAACCTCGTCAGGCTCCACCACCCCCATCGACATCGTCTCAGTCTCCAGCACCGTAGTGGGCTCCACCACCGTGTCCGGCTCCGTCTCCTGCTCCGGCTCCGGCCCCGTCTGGGTTGTGATCTCCCTGATCACCATGGCGGCCTCTTTCGCCGTGGTGGTCTTCGATGTCGCCGCGAAGGCGAGGTATGCCTTTAGCATTTCCCTGGAGGTGATGCCCCCAGCGCAGCGGCACGGCACAGACACACGCACACACGATGACGCGGAGGAATATGAGGGAGTAAGAAGAAGAGAGATAACGTGTATCATATTTTTTGTCCAAGTTTGCGAACTGTTATTTTCAGGATCTTCTGGTGTCTCCGCCTTCTAGCAGCTTCTAGGGGCGTCGTGGTTTGTAGTATATAGAATAAGTGTTTTTTCCGTTGGTACCTGGCAGGCGTTAATTGCTTCCATATATGTATCCCACCTGGATAACTGAGTCACTCGCTGCCCCTGTTGTCAGGTAGAGGCCTCTCCGGTCGAAGCACAAGCAAATCTGGCATCAATCAAGCAAACAATACCTATCCGAGCAACACCTCTGGGCAACCGCCCTTCCAGGTATGTGTGAGTGCCGTGACGCAAGCAGAGCCTGAAAACAAAAAGTAAAACCAGTTGTACTGGTACAGTTGTACGAAAGGTACAGCAGTATCATAGCGTACGACAGCAAAAAACAAAAACCGCCCACTGAAGACGCATGCTACAGGTACCAGGGGTGGTATGGACCTGTAATTTTCTGAGCATTTTTGGGGGTCTTCACTTGAGGAGCTTTACAAACACGACATAGATCTCGCCATCTGGCTCTTCAGAAAAACTCAAGTCTTAAACACTTTGCGTATGAGTAATCAATCAATCCCATGGCCCTTGAGTCTGTGACGAACACTTAACACTACTAAACTGCATTGCATAAACAACCTTAAGATCTTAAGGGGTTGGGTACATCCTCAATCGAGAAGCCCCCCTAAGACCAATTCTGATGCCGCAATTCTGATGCCGTCGGATTCGCAGTCAGTTGAAAAAGTCCCTAACAGCACGTTAGTGTGAGCTTTTGCCCCGGAAAAGTTGAAAATTGACCTTTCTCGCCTCAGAATGTGTCGGAATTCTCTTCAAGATCTATCTGGGGGTGTTTCACGCTTCTCGAGGGGCCCGATTCTAAGAAATCACCGTCGGCACTTTTTCGATCCCGATGAGGTGAACATGATTGCGATCGGGGAACGGATAAAAAAATACGTTTTTTTTTCGATCCGACCGGGCGTTTTGGATCGAGTTTGAACCGCTTGGATAAAAAAAAGTACGGGTGGCTATTTCCTGTACCTGAGTGCCTGGAGAAGCGGGAAATACTCCCAGATATATCCTGGAGAGATGTCCAACACATTCAAAGGCGAGAAAACCAATTCCAACATTTTCCAGGGCAAAAGCTCATGCGAACGTACTGATTTTTGAGTTTAAACTGACTGCAAATCTGACGGCATAAGGATTGGCCTCAAGTTAAGAAACGCTTTGGGCCAAGAATCGCTACTCCTATCGTAGGAAGGCATCGCAGAACAAAATCACCTCTGCCGAAGGGATGCCGCAGTCTCCAGTGGCCTGTCGACTCCGTCGCGCACGGACCATGAGGGTTTCCAGTCCTCAACTTCGCCGTCGCCGGGGGTGTCAAACCCCGTGTTGAGTGACGATACGGGCTGCCTGTGTCCAATCCCGAAGTGGTCGGGGATGACAGAAATATACGTTGTCCCTGAGAACCCCACGCCGGCTATGAAGGCGAATGACAGCCACGAAAGAAATGTCCAAAGGGACATCGACCCCACTTGGCCCCACGGAACCGAGACCACGTCGTCGTCATCGTCCTCGTCCTCCTCTTTGTCTTGCTCTTTGCCCTCCTCCCCCCCCTCTTCCTCTTTTTTGTCGCCCTTCTTCGTTTTCCGTTCCTTCTTTTTCTTCTTCTTGTTCTTGTTATTTTCCTTCTTTTTCTTTTCTTCCTCTACCTCCTCCTCCTGCTTCTCCTGGTTCTCTTCCTCGTTCTCCCCCTCCTCCCCTTCCCCTGCCCCCTCCTTCTCTCTCTCAGCCCTCTCCTCCTGCCCCCTCCCTTCCTCCTGCCCCTCCTCCTCTTCGGACCTACCAGGCGTGGACATTCTGCGTTCCAAGTCAGAAGCAAGCGACGGTACGAGTATCCCTTCATAGGAGCCGGTGGCGAGGTCCACGACACGACGAGATGACGGTGGCGGCCCCCTGAATGTTATGATGCCCGATTCTGCCGCCGCTGCTGCTACCGCCGCTTCGTCGTTCTTCTCCTCGCTTCCGTAAGCAGGAGCAGGAACATCGTCGGGCTCACTGCTGCTGCTGCTGCTGCTGCTGCTGCTGCTGCTTCCGGGTGGGGTGGTAGCCATGATTTCCGGCTAACAAGGTAGAAGAAGACTTCTCGTATAGGTAGACAGGTTGTTGCAGATATATTCGTAGCCCAGAGTAGGTCTCGCAGGGGCAATCGCCTAAGGGCTGTCCTGAGGATTGACGGTTGACGGGTATACAGCAGGGGGATGTGACGAGAGGAATGGTTCTCGTTGTAAATCGTGTGGGACATGGAGAAGTTCCCCCTTTACAGAGAAGGTGGTTTTCTATCAACTGTTGTATTGGGTAATGTGTGGGGGTTTGGCCACGCTCACTCCAGTGGACAAAGCATCGCTGTGTATGATATCCGTACTTGATACGGTGTGGACGGCATGAACGGGGTCAACGTTGGAGGCACGTTATTTCGGCCGAGCGCAGATGTACCGCTACAACGAAGAGCAAGCGGAGAGAGCGTTAAACACACACCCTGGTATATAATGTATGTAGTTAGTCCTCTTGGACTTTAAAGGGAAAAAAATAACGGTAAATAAAGTGACGATCTCGGCTGGAACGGCCACTGCTGCGTGACTTGGGGATGATACAGATTGGTGTCCGAGTTGCCACGCAAGGAGTCGTACGGGCATGGGCGCAAACATTGCCCTAGCTGTACTCCTGCTAAGCGCTCACGCCACCACCCAAAGCAGACGGTTGACAACACCAATGCTATCGTTGTTTCGGTCGCTGTCCCGGCGTCCCAGAAATATTAATTAATACCAGGCAGTGTGCGTGTGCTCTTCACGCTGTCCCCTTTAAAACGGAACCCACTTTTTTTGGGAGGGAAAAACACTTGAGAACAGTATGGAATGCGTTTTGTAACCAGTCAAGTTTATTTTTTCACGTCTCATGGACATCCAGCACCCTGTTACAGGTTACAAGTCAGAAGGCTGCTCCTGGGCTGGGTATTCGGTCGATATTTTTTACTCCCCCCGGTAGATCAGTAGGTGAACGCCTTCACATTTGGCGTCGTTGATAGCAAGCACAGTACGTCGTATCATACGATTGCACTTTCAGTACTACTCTGTATCATACGCGAACATACCCGCATGTCGTGGAATGGACGAATACACCGGGGGTTGTATTCGTGTCGTTTTTTATCGCATTTTTTTTCAAGGACACACAATCGGCAAAAAGCGCCAACGTAGAACGAAATCGTTTTCAATCTTGTAGGGAATTAGCGCAGAAAATATTGCACATAAAAAAATTGGTTACAGGCAAGGTTCGAAAGCTCGACTTCCTGCCTTCGAGGTGAGCATGCTATAAGGATTACCCTTGGTTGGGTAGTTGAACGATCTTTATATAGCTCAGTAGGCAATACCCTCACATTTGACGTCGTCGAGGACACGGGTTCAAATCTCACTTCGAACGTTTATTTTATTGAAACGCTTGCGCGTGCGTCCCAACAAACCTGTCTCCCTGGTTTCCCAAAGATAGCGGTTTATGTTGCGAAGTGCGTCCTAAGCGAAACAAACGAAACGTCAGGTGCTAGCGGAAATCAACACACAATGCGAACGAATGTCAAAAACAGGGGACGCACAGAATGGTACGGTCCCAAAACTAGTATACGACAATCGCATCCGCCAACCATCAGCTACGGTTAACTAGTTGACTGGACGAGTGGGGGGAGGGGGGGGCATTAGCATTCCGTAGTACACCGCGCGCTAGTCCTCCGGCCTGATGACGCCGAATGCACCAGGACCCTCGGGCAGCGCTCCGTGAAGTGGTGTAGAGGGACGGGACGAGTGTCATCTTGATTGGGCCCAGGTCGTCGAGGAAGCGGACGATGTAGGAATTAGCGGAGGAGTTGTCGGTCGAGGCGCGGGGGGGGCGACTTTGCCCAACCACCAGAAACCATCGCGGGCCTTGTACCACAGGTGCTCCCCGACGGGGAGAGTTGAAGAGCTGAAGCGGTGAAGCCAAAGGGTGCACGTTACGAGGCTATACCCGGGAGCGAGAAAGATTTCACCCCGGGACCGCGATAGTTCGCGGTGAGCGGCCCCGATGCGCATCTGGCGGTATAAACGGTTGGCCTGGCGGTGCTGTGAAGGGGTGCCCGACGACGCCAAGTATTATGTGTGGCCACCATCAGTTGTAATCCACTGAAGACTAACAGGTTGATCTAGTGCTTGATCGGTATCAGGACGCGTCCAATGAAGCTAAATGTTCTCATATTAATTTCGGGAGAGCTTGAAGGGTCAAGCTGGGACAGTGGGAAGGCGGGGGTGGGGAAAGGGTCATGTTCTCGAGCATGACCGGCTTCCACGTACTGGCAAGTATAGGATATGCCACCTCAACTTCCCATTATAGTACCCCGCCTGTAATGACGTGTCACACCTTCAATGCAGGTTTTTCTGGTACGCGCTACGACTCTGGTCCAATCAAATCACAGGTGTTCTACTCTGCATACGGATACGACTATTCGTTAGAACAAAGACCCTAAGTATACTGGAAGACACGATTTAATGAAACAAGATCGCATCCAAATATAGATACGGTTGTTCTATATCTCACAAATCAGACGCACCATCACAAGCACGTCTGTCCGCTACGTAAGCCCAACAGAAAAAATCTCGTGAAGCCGGAAATCACGGCATGAATCCCGCGGGATCACGAAACCACGGGACAGGTTTGAACGGTATTTGGGAAATCTCAAATTTCACAGGATTGTACGGGACGGGACTCGAAAATCACGGGATTTGCCAAAATTTTACGTGTCTAGTGTAGTTTGCACGGCATCGGGATTTCAAAACCGGCACGGGATAGGATCGGGACCGCGAATAATTCCAGTTCCACGGGATCAGTTTGGAAGGGAACGGGATTTTCTAATTACAACGGGATCACGGGATTATCCCAAATCCCGTGAAATCCCACGGCATTTTCACAACGGTAAAATTTCCGAGGAAAACCCTGGGTAATTACTGTATATCAAAAACATCCTTGATTACAAACTCTTTACGCGTCGGACAGATCATGATCTATCTACAGTCGACCATCTACTACTCTAGTTCTTTACCTGGCGTTGTGATCTGAGAGGTTGTGCAGGATCTCATAGTACAGATCAAACTTAGTAAATATGCGCTTTTAATGGATCATGTAGATAGACTATACGAGTCACACACGGCAACACGAGCTACTAATGTAGATATGCGAGATCGGGAATAGATCTGCCTTGAAAGATTGATTAAGAGAGACATGAAGTGGAATCCTTGATCTGCCCGAGGTGTGGAACTCTTCTTTCGCCACACCTCCTGGTACAACGGTACACACGCAGACACTCACAAGGGGGTGGGTTTCGCGACACTCACTCACATACCCACCCGTTGATTTAGCTCTCGTCCTGCCTGCAGAACAAAGAGGTCACTGTCAAGCAGGACATGCCATGTATACTCACCACAGAGGGGGGGGCTGGGTGTCTTGGCTGTGGACGATGACCGCCGGGCAAAAGTTGTATCCAACAGCAGTACGAGACCAGGTGCGTGGTCTGCCCGCCGCTATTTTTTTCCTGTGGTCGAAGTAACCAGCAGAGACAAGAGCAACAAGAGCAGCAGCAGTAGCAAAGCAACAACAAAACAACAACTTAGAGGGAGTCGAAGAAGAGGAATGCGTATGCATGCAAAGAGAGTCGAACAAAGAATGAATGCGTTTTACCAGGTATGCAGTACCGACAGTAGCAGTTCAGCAGCGGTAGAATAGAGTACTGCTGTACGCGACAACACGAAATATATGTATGCCTTATGTATGTACTGTGCGACTGCGAGCACGCACCTCCTCTTCCTCTTCCCTGTCGTCTCCTCTGTCCTGTCGAAGTGCGCTTTCCCGCTTCAGCCTTGCGTCGGGATCACCACCAGAGTAGGGCAGCTACACTACAGTAGCTTGCGTTGTTCTCTTGCCTTGTCGTCTCCCGATAGCCTGTGTTCGACGATCATTGGCAGGAGGAAGGGGTGGAAGAGGACGCAGAGTGAGAGCCAAGGGCGGTGATTCGAAAATCAACTTTGGTTTATGAGATGGTGCCCAATCTCGAGTTGGAAAATTCCGTTACAATTTACCCTTTTGGTCTGAGTGGAATTGGAGCTTTGGATTCCGTTGTGCCAAAGCCAGGTGATGCTGCTGCTGGAGTACGATGTATGAGTCGTACCACTCGCACCTTCTTGTTGCCAGACGCGAGGATTACGCTGCCCGCAGGTCTTTGGCTCCGTCTCGCCGTGCACACACTTATTCCATCCAGAGCTGGGCACCACCCCGCACTGCGCCCATGATGATCGCGTATACCCTCCCCGGGGTTTCTTCAAGAGGCGATAAAATAATGATTCAAATAATGGAACCATGATCTTATAAGAGTTGCCCAATCAGCAGCACAGTACGCGCGGCGCGATCAGTACGCGCGGGGAGATTAGGCCGGCATGCAGCCAGCCGACATGCCACCATGCCCCTGTGGCCCTGAAAATAAGGCGGACACGCTCACGCTTACAGCAACCCAAAGGCAAAGGAGGCGCTGGGCAGGCTGCTGGCAATGAAGGTACTTCTTCGCAACATGGGTATTCAGCTGGGGGTGCTTGGTGTTGGAGGCACCAACATTTTTGCGTGGCAGGTGGAAAACATACTCATCAGGGAACGCTTCCAAATTCCCTCCAAGAGGATCTGCATGGCAGAGGAGTACTACAACTGTAGTTCTCTTCAAGGCAGATAGGTCTATTCCCGATCTTGCATGATCTAGCTCATCATGTTGCCGAGTGGGATCCGTATAATCCGCACGGTCTAGAGCATGTTCCCTGCGTTGGATCTGCGCTTTATATGCAGATCATGTACGATACAACCTCTCACAAGGGCGGATGAGGAGTTAGATGATCTACAGTAGACAGATCAGATAGATCATCATCTGTTCGAGGTGTGAAGCATTGTGTCCCCAGAAACGCTAGTGCAGTTCTGGAGAAAGTAAGAAAGCAGAGTCTTGGTACCGAGGGTAAAGCAGCAGTGAGTGGCACCCTCCAGTTGGCGGCAGGAGGGCGGGGGGGTGGTGTGCGCGCGCTGGGTTCGCTTACGGCGCGGATGGCGCGGCAGAATGCCTCGGACTACTATTGCGGGGGACCATAGTAAATAGGACCAATTTTTTAATTAAAAAAAGGTATATATATAGGTTTTTATGTATACCATGTGTGTGTGTTTCTTCACATTAAATAGGTCCTATTAACTATGAACCCCCGTAATACTGTAGTTGCAGACCATCCAGGCGCCAAGTAATACCTGGTAGGCGTGTTGTGCGGCAACCTCGAAGCGACTTATTCTCAAGCAAAAGAATACAAAATATAATTTAGAATCTGCCTGAGACAGAGGGCTAACAAACAGAGGGTAGCTCTCCTCTAATAGGAACTCGCGCTCCGGTCGATGTCACGGTAGGTAGTATTTTTAAGGGACCCCTTCTAATGGAAAACGGTACCAGTATAAGGGACCTCAAGTTTCTGCCCACCATTTTCGCCCACTACTGACTGTAGAGGTGTTCTGCGATAGAGGTTCACCCTAAATTTTCTGAGGCTCCTATATCCCCCGAAGATATAATGCGGAGTTCAACGGGGACTAACATATGAATACGACTGCTGCTTGGGATGTGTGAGGAGCGCACCTTCAATACTTAGATACAGATATCCCCACGAATTGTGGTGTTGTACCTCCTTCAACTACAGTAGCGCTCGGTCAGGACGCCGTGGTGGCTCAAAACCTTTTTTTTCCCAAATGTGATACTTCTAGAACGACTAGTAGTAATGGAGTAAGCAGATTGTCGTATGGAGTAAGCAGAGTGGACAATGCAATGACATGTCATCATACTGGATACAACAGGCACGACATAATTCTACGGAAGAGAGAAAACAAAGAACAAAAAAACAAGAAAAAACAATTCGAAAGAGAGGGGGGAGAAGAAAACAAAAAACTGTCGTGCCCCCCCGCAGGGGATGTGGCTGACACTTGAAGAGAACGAGCTGGAGAAACAACACCACTACAGACTACATACCAGTATAAACGATAAACAGAGTAAGACGAAAAACCAAGGCAAACAACAGGCAAACCGAAGCACAACAAAAAAGCACCCTCCAGGTAGCCGCAGATATTTGTGGTACAAGTAGCATAGCCAGGTTCTATCTACTAGTCGGTCTGGTACCTTGCTACCCTGTCTGCCGTCTCCGCCCTGCGTTCAAATATTCCCCACCCCCGGAGAGGATGCGTCAGAAAATAAGAAACAAGCAAAGCAGGCTCGTCATCAACCCACGGCACAAGACTCCTTTCATATAACAGGCGGTAGTAGTAGTGGTCCAGTAGTATTGCGGGGGGCCTTAAGAGTAACCTGAATCCACGACGGACCCAAAAAGCATACCAGGTATACCTCCCTATGTTTACGCACCGCGTCAGGTTCTGATTACTATATTCCCCCGTAGTAGCATTAATAGTAGTATGTGGTATGGGTGTCATCCCGGTGAGGGAGAACAAAAACGCCTGCATATACATCTCCACACGACAGTCTGTCACATCAGTCATCTAGTTTTTAATTTGCCGCCGGAGAAACGTTCATCTGTTTATAGACAATACGCAACCTCACCACAAAAAAAACGTTGTCTGTCCGTCCGTCTGTCTGTCTGTTTGTCTGTCTGTTTGTCTGTCTGTCTGCCTGTCTGCCTGAGTCTGTTTGCCTGTCTGTTTGTCTGTCTGCCTGACTGTCTGTCTATTTGTCTGGGAATAGTCTCTTTCTTATCACTCCAAGCCCACAAATATCCCAATTTCCCTTCTCATCGGCTCCTACTCGCGCCTTCCTCCCTTGGCAAACCCTCGTTTGCCCTAGTCCTCGTCAACGTAGAGTATATTCTACTTCGGTGATAGAGGATGTTCTACTTTGGTACTAGAGGATGTTCTACTTCGGTATTAGAGGATGTTCTCAATCGGTATTAGAGGATGCTCTACTTCGGTTTTAGAGGATGGTCTACTTCGGTATTAGAGGATGTTCTACTTAGGTGTTAGAGGATGTTTTCTTTCGGTATTAGAGGATGTTCTACTTCGGTATTAGAGGATATTCCACTTCGGTGTTAGAGGATGTTCTACTTCGGATTCAGGGGATATTCTACGTCGGTATTAGAGGACGTCCTCTTTCGGCATTAGAGGATGTTCTCATTCGGTATGGAGAGGGTATTCGGTTCCAAGCCGGACTGGAGCATGCACGATACATTCATTGCCGGTCATTTTTTTAGAACCGCTCTTTTTCCCGTTTTGGAGACAAGTAATTTGGAATTAGAGTCGGATCTACTGTACGCTTATGCACACTGCTGTACAAAAAAGGGGTTAAGACATGGTACTAAATCGACGTCGTCAACACTGGGTATCACGAGCTCCTCAGTTGAGGTGCTATTATGGCATCCCCCACTCCTCTGTCGCGGCGTTCTGATTTGTGGCAAGTGTCCCCTCATCGTACCTGGCAGGCGTTGTCGACTGCCTGGCTGATGAATACCTCGCCCCTTCGTTCAGAAAGCGTCCGGCGAACAGGCAAATAAACTACTGTAGTACAAGGATGATAACCTCCAGGCACCTTGTGTGAGTGACCGGAGCAGAGCCGGAAGCACTACCTGCACAGCTGTAGTCGGTCCTTAGGTCCACACTGCCCTTAAACTTAACAATTGCCCCCACAAGAGCCCTCCTACGGTTAGTTTGCTTCTTCACGCGATCTCGCCGAGGGAAGAAAGAGGCTGGAGTCTTCTAACGACTAAAAAAGCAAAGACACGAATCGTAGGTATAGTGGGGGGAGGGGGGGGGGGGGGGGGAGCGTACTCATTTTTTGCTTGGCCTCAGTCATCTGATTATTGACCACGCATCCCTTCCGAGACGGAGCACCGGGTGGGATAATTAGAACCTGTTGCATGTGTGACCCCGGATCTGACTTTACGGCAACTACTAGGAGGGGGAGAGAAAAGAAGGGACGAAAATATAGTATCAGATGGAAAAAAAAAAAAAAAAGAGGACAGGGTTTGGACGCATCGAAGATAGAGGTAGCATTTGTTTTATCAAAAGGTTTTCTGGCTGGACAGTGTTCCTTAAGGGCACTAAGGAACTACCTAAATAGTTAATTCCAGGGTTATTCGCGGGTCATGACTCGACCCACGGGTCGGATCGGGTCGGGTTGGGTTGGGTCGGGTCAAGAGTATTTCAAATCTCATAATCTCACGGGTCGGGTCGGGTCAAGAGGTGATGAAAAGCTCACGGGTCGGGTCAGGTCATGAGCCGAAATAAACGGGTCACTCGCGGGTCGGGCCAACATGTCCCGCGAGTTGTTTCTCTGCTAACCCGCGGGTCGGGCCCGCGCATCCGGCCCGCGGATCCGGCACTTCAAAACCATTCCGCTTTCTGCCCAAAGGCTCCTCTCGTACTACCACTGAATAATACTCTTTAGATACCATTTAAAAAAAAATACCGCCAAATGTATATTCGCATGTGCGCATCCATCTACACCTACCACAGCCAGGCCACATATCACTGTGGGGTACAAAAATAAAGATATAATCGCTTTTGAAGTGTCGACCCATGGGCCAGACCCGCGGGTCGAACCCGCGGGTCGAGAGAAAAGGTCTCGCGGGTTGAGGTGACCCGACCAGCGACAGACTCGTTTCTCACTGGTCAATCGGAATCTGGCGGATTGGGTCGGGTCGGGTGTTCAAAATCTCACGGGTCAGGTCGGGTCGGGTCAAGAGGTTTTCAAATCTCGCGGGTCAGGTCGGGTCGGGTCTGGAGGTTTTCAAATCTCACCGGTTGGGTCGGGTCAGAAAGCTTCCAAAATCTCGCGGGTCGGGTCGGGTCAGCTGTGGGTCGGGTCTGGAGGTTTTCAAATCTCACCGGTTGGGTCGGGTCGGGTCTGGAGGTTTTCAAATCTCACCGGTTGGGTCGGGTCAGAAAGCTTCCAAAATCTCGCGGGTCGGGTCGGGTCAGCTGTGGGTCGGGTCTGGAGGTTTTCAAATCTCACCGGTTGGGTCGGGTCAGGAAGCTTCCAAAATCTCGCGGGTCGGGTCGGGTCAGCTGTGGGTCGCGTCAGGAGGCTTCCAAAACCTAGTGGGTCGGGTCGGGTTGGGTCAGTCCGTTTTTGTTTTTTAAATATATATATTCGAGCATTCTCCTACGACAGACCGAGGTTGACTCTTTTAGGACTGCAGCTCCCTTTGAGGACAAATCTACTTAGAGTTTGACTGGTTTGTCCCCTTATCTGAATTGCAGTCCTAAAAGTGTTAAGCGTCCATTTTTTTTTCTTCTTCTTCTCAAAAATCAGATTGTGGGGGACACGCAGAGAGCTCCTCAAGAATGAGGAGGAAGCCTCAGAAAATAATAGGCGCTACTACACGAGTAAACCTCTACCGTAGCTACCTCTTTTTACTTGATTATAATATAGCACAAACATTTTCGACGTTCGGCCGAGGGGAGCTCGCTACCCAACCAATATATTCGCAAACCGATGCGCGTTTCATCATTGTGTATTATTATTTGCAAACCCGATTTTGATTGTTGTGTATCAGGTTTAGTTTGCGTACAATATTGTGTCAAAAGTCGGTTAATGGGGTGTATGTAGAGCTTCTCACGTGAGGCGCCAGTAAGAAAAAATAATGAGATGCTGTATACGTACCCCTACACTGTAGCCCGCGCGCCCAAATCCTAGGAGATAGATGGTGGCCACGAAAGAAAAAAAAGGAAAGGGGTCGTGTAAGGTAGGAAAGGTGTAAGCCGTATCAGTCACACAAAGGACACACACAGGACGCATGCTACGGTGGGACGGTGGCCACAAAAGAAAGAAAAGGAAAGGGGCGAGGCAGGAAAGGTGTAGGCTGCACCGGTCTTTAAAAGACACACACAGGACGCATGCTATGTACGGTAGGTAGGGGTGCACTTGCATTTTCCCTGGGGCTTCTACTCGCTCGAGGATAGCTCTATACCGTTCTAACGGAGAAGCCCAGTAACACAGGAGATAATGTGCTTTGTAAAAATACTGGAATATATAGGTTTTCGTGTATATGATGGGTTCTGATCACTATGACCCCCCCGTAAAACAGTAGGTTTTCCGTAAACGTTTTTCTAAAGAATTTCAACACGCTTAAACCCATGAGCAAAACATATCATGGCCTCTAAGATTTACATCGAAAACATGTTGAAAAAAACAAACGATAGGACATGCCTCATTGGGGACTTCCCCTCAGTCGAGGAGCCCCCATCGACCATGAATAGTCTAGCCTAAAAGTGCCATGACTCTATCGTTGCACCCATCACACCCCTATCCCCTTCCAAGTATGGCTATACTAAGCAGATCCGCCTATAGTAGTCACTCACCACGTCTGCTGTCTGAACTCGTCTATTTTACGAGAGAGCGGTGTTGCTGTGTTTTTCACTTATTAATATTGCTCCGACAAGAGGTCCGAAGGGAGCGCGAGGGGCTCGGCTCTTGCCCCGCCCTGAACGTCTGTTCCCGACTTGAACAGGCCTTCCGAGGAATGCGCAATCCGTTCCCGCATGTTCCTATTCCTAGGCCTTTACAGCACAGGTAGCCGGGACCCCCCTCCCCTCGCACACTGTAGGCGTAGAAATTCCTTGTGGAGATCTTGAACACCGTAGCACACCATTAAGTTAACCGAATTCAGAGTTTGCCGACACCTTGTGCGGTTTGCTACATTGCTCAATGTCTCTTCAAGGAAGTTTTTGCGCCCACATTGTGCAGGGAGGGGGGGGGGGGGGGGGGGGGGGGGGGGGGGGGGGGGGGGGGGGGTTGGGCGGCGGCGGCGGCCAGCTGTGAGGCCTCCCAGACAGTATCATAGCACAAGCCTACCCTGATGAGCGCGGTGCACACATTCGTATGGGAGATTCGGGAGTTAGCCTCTCTGGTCCACGAACTATTGTAGAACATGACGACTCGTCGAAGATGCGGCTTCTCAAAACCCCACGCCTACCCCACACCTCTGCCGTGCTAGGTTACAAAGCACCACCCTTCACCCCTTTAAGATTGCAGTCCCGTTGAGGCGTTCTACGATAGAGGTTCACCCTAAATTTTCTGAGGCTCCTCACTTGACCTTAAGGAGCTCCATACCTCACCCGAAAACTGACTTTCAGCAAAAATCAAATTGAATCCCGACGAATAATCCCATGACCCAAGTACACAAAAGCGTCGTTTTTCGAAACAAGACTGACGTTCCGACTATTGTGGGTTGAGGAGCCCTGTTATCCAGAAAACATTATAGAGGAAATGTGCTACCTATATATTAGAACACGTTCGTTGTGTGGACAAAACACGTAGAACTCAAATGTCTTACCTGCAGTCCTATAAGAGTTAAGCGACTTCAAAAGAGCATGAGGACGGAAGCCTTCCCATAAGGGGCTCCAAAAACGTCAGACACCGCCGCTATTTGACACCACCTCCCCAGCGAGAGGGGGGCGGGGGCGGGGCGAAAATACACGTGCCTTAGAACGGATGAACACAGTCTGTGTACTGCTACATCTCCAGAGCGGGGGGGGGGGGGGGGGGGGGGGGGGGGGGGGGGGGGGGGGGGGGGGGGGGGGGGGGGGGGGGGGGGGGGGGGGGGGGGGGGGGGGGGGGGGGGGGGGGTGGAAGCGGGGGGGGGGGGGGGGGGGGGGGGGTACTCCTTTGGGGGGGGGGGGGGGGGGGGGGGGGGGGGGGGGGCGTACTCCTTTGCTGCTCGCTGTAGTCTTTTGACCATTGACCACGCATCCCTTTCGAGACGGAGCAGCACTCCTACTCGTAGCAGAGACACCTCCAACAGCTGGGCGCTCATCATGCTGTTTCCATGTAATACGTTGGGGGGAGGGGGGGTGTACTCGATATCATGCATGTCCGTAGTCGTATGACCATAGACCCTCGCGTCCCCTGCAATGCCGGGGCGGAGCGCGTTGGTTTTCACCGACCACAGGTATAGGTATTGGGGAGGGCAAACGTGCGTCCTGAAAACGGACTATTACGGGGGTCCATAGTTAATAGGACCTATGGTATACACAAAAACCTATATATTTACCTATTTTTACTAACAAAATTTGGTACCATTAACTATGGACCCCCGTAATAGTACAAGCTATACCGCTCCATGCGCAGCCCCAGCGAGGCGAGGTAGAGGAGGGGGGGGGGCACTCATTGTTGCGTGCTTTGGTCATTTGACCATTGACCGTGCATCCCTTTCGAGACGGAGCACCGTTCCTACTCCCAATAGAGGCACTCCCGACAGTTGGACGCTCGTTACGTTTCGTTCCGTATATATAATAAAATGCTTTGCTGATATGTTTTCCTTTTTGTTTCGCCGCCTGTGGTCGCCATCTATCTGCTAGGATAGCGATCGTTCTCTCGCTACAATCTAGTGTACCAAACTCGTTCATGTCACATTCGTCTACTTTCCTCATATCCATCTCTAACACATCCCGTTCCTCTTTGTACATTTCACATTCTCGCACTACGTGAGTTCTACTCTCTATTATTCCTCCACAAAGGAACATCTGTACATCTACTTCCTCTACCTCCCGGCTACTGATATACCTCGCGAGGTGGAGGGGGTGGGGGTAGTATACTCATGTCGTGCATGGGCTGAGTCGTAGATCATAGACCCTAGAATCCCTACAATGCCGGGACGGAGTACGTCCAGTTTTCACCGACCAAGCAGACATCGTTTGTACCAATCTTGCCAAGCGCCGTGAGGGGTTGGGTGCGTCGCATAATGGGTGAGCTACATCCTCTGCTAAGAACCGCTTGCGAGGCGCACTTCCTTGTGTGATATGGTTTAGTATCGGGCTATAGAAGTGGGTATGATTATCCCGTAGTATCGAAGCCCTGAATACCCTAAGAGTATTCGCGGGGCTCTGAAGTTTCCTTTGCAAATAGGTTATTATACAGTAGCCGATAGGAGAAGAGTAGACGCGCCCGTGGAAAACTCCTCGGACAAGTGTCTTTACGCGTCTAGCGGGTAAATAGAAGGAGGGCAGAGTGGGCTTGATGCCTTGAATCAAGCCCCTATCGAACCACTCTCTCAACAGCTCCCTTCTCTCATCATGAGGAATAGCACGCATATGGATGCGCCAGCGTCTAATGAGGGGGGGGGCGTATACTGATTTGTTGCTAGCCTTTGAGTACTTCGGCCATTGAACACGCACCCTTTGCGAGACGGAGCACCGTTCCTACTCCTATTAGAGACCCCTTAGTCAGGGCGCTCATTGAGTTGCTTCCATGTATTCCATCGGCCCCTTTTGCTAATCTTACGTATCCCTGCTTTCCTGTTTCGCCGCTCGTGGACACCATCTACCGGTACACAGCACAGTGAGTCTACACCTTCCGCACATTCGTCAGATCGCGATCTGTAGCATAGATCACCTACATCCTACAGCTGTACATTCTGCTGTAGTATTAATAGTGCTTGTAGTCGTCTGCCGTTGCGACAAGTTGCGTAGGAAGGGTCTATTAATACCAGGTACCTGGTATCTGTTTACCGCTGCACAGATCCAATCCAGGATATGTCCCATACTGCTGACATCGTGCAGATTACACGGCGGCTCCCAGCCGGCAACACGACCTAAAAAAGTAGATCATACAGATCAGGAATACGTCTGCCCTGAAAGATCTATCTAGATAATGAAAGTGGGGATCGCGGTGATACCTATCCCTTCAATCCTTCAACCTTCAAGAAGAAACACCACTCTGCTGGACGCGATAGCTACAACAACAAACAGTAGTTCCTCGAAGAATGTGAGAGCAATGATGAGCAACGCCGCGACGATCCACGTCCACATTTTCAGGCAGTTTCGTTCTGTCTCACGCCGAAAAGCAGGTATGTATTGTATAGGTCTTGAAGCCCGCGTTGGTGCAGCACAATAGCAGGCAGCAGAGTTGGTTGGGCATGGCGCCCTCGCTCTGCGCGCTACGAGAGCAGCGCAACAACAACAACAGCACCAAAAAGTAGTCGTTACGCCAAATCAGCCAACTTTCGAATTTCAAATTTCAAAATTCCAAGTTTCCGGTAGGAGCTCGATATGTAGAAGGCGGTTGCAGACTGGGTACGTATATATATTTTTAGTGTTGTTTCATTGGCCAAGTCTTTCCGTAGCTATTATTGTGTCCGCCCGCAAGTCGTGGGTAGCAGCGCTGCCGGCGAGGCGACAGATGTGACGAAGAACATTGCTAATTGAAGAACACAGATACATCGCGGACAGCAGCGAACTTCGGGCCATCACGGCAGGGAGCGTCGACGCGTAACTACACAAGTAAAGCCACTACTCAGCGAAGATGACCCTAGCTTGGCGGTGACAGGGCTGGAGCAAGTCGTCTCCCAGGCGGCTCAAGACTCGGGAGAGCTTTTATTATCACGTGCGGAGTCGAGTTGGAGTTTGGTGTGCGAGCAGGCTACTTGCACTGCCGGGCGTCCGCGCCAGAAGAGGACGAGAGCCGACACCGCGAGGCGTCGACTCAGCGAGGTAAGATTTCGCGAGGTTTGGAGATGCGCCTTACGAGGGTGGTAGTGTTGGTGGTGGTGTGGTGGTTGTTCTTGTTGCTATCGCGGCACTATCCGCTCGAGGACCGTTCCCGTGGGAACTTGGAAAGTTGACGTATGGAGATGTTCAGCTTCTTTCCCGGAGAGGTTCTTCTTCAGCAGTGCCACAGCTATGAACGCGAAGTCCTCTCCCACCTCTCCGCCCGTTAACACTCGGCCCGACGCTCGGCCTTGCCGCTTCCTCCTCGGCTTCTCTATGCATGGCGCATCCCCGACACGTTTCGGCCTTGCAAACATGTGGTTTTCGGTGCAACCACACACTTGTGCGAAAAAAAACTCGCGTCAACCCAACGTTCGTCCTCGACGCCGACAGCAGCTGAAGAAGCAGCACAGCCCCTCTGCCAGAAAACTCTCTGTCGATGCCCCTACCAAGCAACTCTTCCCGATCGTGCGCGTGCGGCGACAGTCTCTCCATATCTCTGCCCCTCGGCGGGATTAGGCTTGACTTATTCGCAGCAGCAGCAGCAGGAAGAGGAGCAGTGCGCAGCTTTGGCAGGCCAATCTCAATTCTTGCGCGGAGAGAAAATAGGAAAATAGGCAGCAGGATGACCGGAAATATAATAACCGTTTGATATTGATAATAAAATTCAAGGGGATATTATTTTACTGGCCAGTGGTATTTTCGAAAGCCCCCAAACTGGGCCCAACAAGATACCTGGTAGCCATGTGTTGGTCTGTTTTCCCCACTGCACGAAGCAATTCTCCTCAGATATATCGCGCGCGCGTGCCGTGGCAGCCTCCGTCTCTCTCGCGCGCGAAGAGGGCAGGCCCGGCGCGTTCGCAGCAGCGGCGGCGGCAGGCCAACGGCCTTATCTTCTGTTGGAGAGAAAATACGCACAAATGTCGAAATGACCCACCTAGTCAGTCGTAAAGTATGTTTGAACATACTATTATCAATACGAAAATCGGCATTTTGCATTTTTTACACCAACGTTCCCACCCACCACGATCAGCTTTATTTGGTGCGCTCGAACGATACAGCGCAGCTCGAGCAACTCAGGGTTCCGCAGGCAGTGATTGGCGGAAGGGCCCGCTCTGCCTACATGTGTTTGTTCCACAGCCGCGCCCTCCCGACGCCCCGGTCCTCTCTTCTCCGTTCTCCGGCGAGCATCATCGTCCTCAACTTGCCTATTAGTTTTATTAGAAAAAACTACAAAGCAATTGGAAATCGAACCAGCTGTAAGTATTATCGTCTCGTCGACCCTGGTGGCATCCAGGGGAGTCTCTGGCCAGTAGTCAATCGCGAGGGAAATAATGGAAAACGCGCGCGGTTCACGCAGCTTGCAAAGTTGAGTATCGACCGATCTGCCGATCGGTTGAACTCACAGCTGACGTGCTTTCTTAGTTTCTTATAAAAAAAGCAGTACCACCAGTGTCTACGTAGTACCAGGTACGCCAGTACGTATGAAAATACGTGCTGTCGCAGCAGAGAATTTACTGCTGTACGAGTATTGTTGTTTTTTTATAAATTTTGAAATACGTCACCTGTGAGTTCGACTGATTAAATAGTTGATACTCAACTTTGTTATGTATGGGTTCGTTTTTCATGCTATTCTGTGCAGGCGGTATATACGTGTAATACATGCACGAGAGGTGCCTATCGTTTTCCGAGTGTGTGTGTGTGTTCTTCACATTAAACCGTTCTTCTACTCGTCGACATCCGGCAAGCCCAGTGTCCGTGCTGATTCTTCACCCTAGAAAGATACGAGCTCTGTGGTCACAGACTACGACACAGAGATAACACACCGTAATGCATTAATAGCCTACGCAATACCATGCCTTCGCACTAGGTGCGGCCGCACAACATACATATATACGCCAGCAACCAAAATACACCATAAAGAAAGAGAAGCAACGAAAAAACCAAACCGAAAAAGAACAAGAAAAAGAAAAAAAGAAAAGGAGAAGAATCCCAAATAAATAAATAAAATGGGAAGCCAAAGCTCAGACACATACGTACTTACCCCGAGCATGAGCCAAAAGGGACGTGCAAGGGGAAAGATACGAGAAGGAAAAAGGGGACTATGCATCCCGGTGAACACTTAACTAAGTAAAAAGAGCAATAGTGAGTGGGCCAAAATACGCTCGTCACCCACCCACTATGTAGTACTTCTTTCATAAGGATAAGAAGGGAAAAAAATGCATACCGAACGGCCGCAGCAGTTGGCGGTACGAGTAGCAAATAAAAGTCCAACAGCAGTACATACTTGATATGTACATGTACTGATACTCGGTAATCCTTCGGTAATAATATTAATAGTACTCATACTCTTGATTGTGAAAAAAAACAGCTGTCCACATAAACTGTAAAGTCATCTAACCGAGGGTTTACTTAACTGATCGCTCTACTCCTCTCATGCACTGCTGTACGAGTATCGTTTTCGTTCCTAGTTTTTTCACCCTGTTTTCCCTGTTTTGGTCCTTGTGCTCTGAATTTGTCCTGGTTATTGTACAAACATGTATCATGCGAGCATCGTTATTTTTTTTGCTTTCGCACAAAACGCGTGGCACCACGCAATCAATACACAACACACAAGATCAGCAGTACTGGTACACAACAACCCACAGCAGTAGCGTGCGTGTGTAGTATGTACGTGCAGCCCAGCAGAACCAGGTTATGCTGCAAGGTTGCACTCGCGGCGGCCAAACGTATGTCAGCGGCGGTCTTCTTCTATTCGTGCAGATACGTATACAGCGGTAAATCTGTCTCACCAGGTTACAGCAGGGCAGTATCGGGGGTATCTTTACGTATCTTCCCCGAACGATCTACAGCAGTAGTACATCCGCACGCTGTACCTTTGAGTTCGCACAGAGGCGCGATCGCTTTCCGGCGCTCTTTTTCTCGGAAGGCTCTCGACCATGTCTCAACGAAAACGCCTACTAATACCACGATGTCCCAAAATATAGGGAACAATTTATATTTTTTTGATATATATTTTTAAAATGTTTGTGATAGGACCTATGGTGTACATAAAAACCTATCTATTTACCTATTTTTACCAACAATATTTGTTCCTATTTACTCTAAGGTCTCCCGTAATAATATTAAATACAAATGCTCCTTGTGTATAGGTACAGAGGGGTAGCGGGTGTTACATGGTTGTTCGGTATTGGCTACTTTCCCGATCTTTTTATAAATTTATAAATTCGTCAGCTGTGAGTTCGACTGATTAAATAGTTGATACTGTAAAAAAAATCGAGCGGTGAAAACCGATCGCACCCCTCCCGCGGTGCGAAATGTTCGGGTCATTGTGAAACGGCGATATCTGTCTGAACTGCCGGCCGATGTTGATGTGTGCAACTTTTTCGACTTGAAGTTGCAATTGAGGTAGGGTTGCTGATTGCTTATTTACCACTTGTTCGAGAAAATGGTTGGCTCACATTGCACACGAGAGGAAAAACAACTATTGATATTAAATATATAGCCCTGATCGAAACCCTAACCCTGAGCCAATCAGAGCAACCCTATCCCACCCTGAGCCAGTCAGAGCAACCCTAACCCTAACCCCGAGCCAACCAGAGCAACCCTATCCCTGACCCCAAGCCAATCAGAGCAACCCCGACCCTGACCGTGATAAGCCAATCAGACTAAATATCTAACAAGTGTCGTGAGCTCTACCGAGGTTAGCTTTGGTGTGGTATACCAGGTAATAAATATGTCGTCGCTGTTCTTGTACGGGCAAATCCTTTGGGGGCCTACTGTAGGTTCAACAATCATTTTTTGAAATAATACAGATGGTAAAGCTATTTTAGTACCGCAGTCCTCTTTCGGGGACAAATCACTTGGAATTAGACTGGTTTGTCCCCAAATCGGGACTGCGGTACTAAAGGGGTTAATAGGAACTCGCGCACTGCATAGGAGATTTGTAACTGTCGTCAACTTGTGTGTGTTGGTGTGTTGGTGTTGGTACAAGAAAACGAAATACAAAATCAACAAAATCAACAAAATGAATGTAATGTACGAGTACGTGGATACGAAAAGCAGGACGTGACAACAACTGCACGAGTACTCGTATCTCGTATCTCGTATACAGGCCGCCGATCACACCACACTCCACTGGTCGCCGTTGAACTGCCCGCCACCTTGCCAGTCGGTGAGCGGATACCCCTACATAGCTGTCCTGCGCTTCGGTGTGCAGCTGTTGGATATCGGACGAGAATCGAGCTCGAATCGATGCCGTTCAACTAAGGAAACTAACTCATACGATTTTGATATTTTTTTATATCGTTCGATACGATACCGATAAAGAAAAGCAAACTAATCGATTCAATACCGATATTTGATATCGTTCGATACGTCACCGAGAAACAAAATAAAATAACCGATACGATAACGTTGTTGATATCGTTCGACACGAAACAAGATAAACTACTGTAAATAAACTAACCGAAACGATACCAATATTTGATATCGTTCGATACGATACCGAAAAGCACAAAAACAGATGTGTACTAATTCGATATTTTTGATGCATCGGTGCTTTAGGTTCAGTGTCAGCATGAAAAAAAACTGGGATGCCAGGGAATGGGGGGTAAAACACGTGCGATATACACGAAATATATAACGGGAGTGCACTCTTTCGATTATATAAAAATTTCCGATACGATATTCAACAGTATATATCGGCGTCCCCGGTGGCTTGGTAGGTGGTCCGCGTGCCTGTCAAGATCAATTTCGTGGGTTCAAGTCCCACCGAGTGCATGCTCATAGGGACTTTTTCTTGCATAAAAAATTGATAAGCGGAAAGCGCGAAAGCGTGAGTTGGCTACATTCGATGAAAATCGACGAGCAGTGGGAATGCTGGACCCTATGCGCGACAAAAAAATAAAGGCACGTACCGGGGGGGAGAAGGGACGACACCTGTGACCACGGCTTGTCCAGAAGATTGTCGAGGGTAACACCTCGTACGAGTGGGCTGGGAAGTAAAAGTGATGGATTAAAAAATAAATATATATATATATATATATATATGTGTCGAAAAATTCGATAAGATATATATATATATATATCGGGAGTGCGATATTTCGATTACATCGAAGATTCCGATACTATATTCAACACTAAACATGTCTCGAAACTTTCGATATGATATAGATATGTATCGAAAGTGCGATGTATCGATTCTATCGAAAAATCGGTGCAATATTCAACACTATATGTGTCGAAACTTCCAATACGATACACATGTATCGAATATGCGATATTTCATTTCTATTGAAAATTCCGATACAATATTCAACACTATGTATGTGTCGAAACCTCCGATACGATGTGTATACAGTATATATTGGAAATGCGATATATCTCGATTATGCTCGTATCGAAAATTCCGATACGATATCCAACACTATACCTGGTATATGCGCAACACGAGAAACATTATGCCCCGTGCGCGTCGTACCCAAGTCCTTGCTTCGCATGCAGTGTGGATCATAAATACATCATCGCCCGACCCCTAGACCGATCCCCCCTTTTATCCAGCAGCCCGCGTTGCTTCGTTGGCCCGATGCTGTACTGCTGTACCGTAGTTCGCCGCATTCTTTTCTGTCCGTCGCCTTTTCCTCTCCTTGGTCAAAGACGCTTCAGTGCGTCAGGGTTTGGGGGACGTACTCCGTTCACATACGAGTATACATATATTTTCACCCCATTTACCACCTTGGCCCTTGTTTTTCTCTCCCTCCTATTATAGTCGTTTCTCGGATCCGGGGTCGTGTAGCAGGCTCTCTCTCCTCCCCCCTCCCCACCACCGTTCGTGCCTTAATTCTCATGGCGAGAATTCTGCAGCCCTTGCCTCCCTACACACGAGTACCTCGTAGTGCGTACCGAGTACGTGCGAGTACACGTACGGAATGCTTTGCACCCAGAGCGATGCAGTGAGCAATAGCGCGAAAGATACAACAAGTTCTGTGGTATGGTGTGCACGAACGAACGAAAGAGACGGGAACATTCGTTAGCAGACGAGTGTAGTTTACGCACCCTGGACAATAGACGATGCCCCCTGCAATAGCAATGTAATTTGGTGGAATGGACGGGTCTGTTGTCGTCGGCAAAGGCTATCGATTGGCACGTTCCGCGATCCATTGTCGTCGGTATTGCCTATCGCTAGGTTGCGTCCCCAACATATTGTTCAGGCGGGAGTGTGCTGAAGTACCTGGGTTGGAAGCTGTTGTCACCGACAATGGCTATCGACGGATAGCTTGCAAAATCTACTGCGGTCCACAGTGGCTATCGATGAACGCATTTCTTGATCTATTGTGGCCGGCAATGGCTGTCGATAGATGCATTGCTTGATCTATTGTGACCGGTAATGGCTATCGATAGATACCTGGTATGTTTCTGAATCTATTGTGACCAGCAATGGCTATCGATAGATACGTTTCTAATCTATTGTGGCACGGCAATTGCTATCGATGAACACCGTTGAGAATCGATTGTGGTGGACAATGTCTATCGATGGACACCATCACCAGCCTATTTCCACACCTACAACGCACTATGATTTACTAAGCAACGCAATATTTTGTTCCGCAGCAATGTTATATTTTCATCTTGTGATCGCCACCAGTATGGAATGAGTGTGTGGTGTACCGTGATGAGCAGCAATGTCGGTGCATGGCATAGCGTGAAGGAGGGCTGCAACGTTGTGTGTCTCAACAAGGCAGTGGGCATCATGGGGGTTAAGTGTGTTGCATTGTCGGCTGTGTTCTTGTGGTTAGTACTCTGTGTTATTAATCGTGATTCCAAATCGGTTACACTCTGTACGGATAAGATAGGTGAGGTAAGATGTGCATATACCCTGACAATAGAAAGGAAATAGAACATTGCCGCTACAGTAGCCCCGAAAAAGCGTGTGTCAATGGATATTGTTAACGACAATAGACTGGCAACGCTGGCTAACGATAGACATTGTGAACCACAATAGACTGGCAACCCTCTCTATCGATAGACACTGTTAACCACAATGGACTGGCAACGCTGTTTATCGATAGATGTTGTTAACGACAATAGACTGGTAACGCTGTCTATCGATAGATATTGTCCGGGAACAATGCATTTTCGGCAATGGAGACAATATGCCTTTGCTCTAACAATGGAGTCACAAGGTTGTCCATAGATGGCCATTGTCCTGAACAATAGATGTTGGGGAAGCAACCGTGATAGATACTGTTCGAACAATAGACCAAAGCGTTTGCCTATCGATGGCTATTGCCGCCAACAGTATACACGCAATTGTATCCATCAATAGCCATCGTCACCCACAATAGACTGTCGGGCGTGTTTTCGTAATAGACTATTACCTAAACCTATTGTATACCGTGGAATGATGTATGTCGATGGCCATTCTTGACGACCGCCGAAGCTTCTATTGCCGCCAACAATAGGTACGCGATTGTGTCCAACAATAGCCATCGCCACCCACAATAGATTGTTGGCCGGGCTCCGAAAAATATGAATTTGACTTACTTCATTTCAGTACGAGACAAATTTCTCGACTTAAGAAACGGAAAGCTGATAATTTTCTTGTCAATGTGGTTTTATTTTTAGTATCCAGATTATTTTGAAAGTGCAGTTAATCGAGGACAATGTAAGGGTAGCAAATCGAATTTATTTCCGAACAAAAAAAATAATCTAAATTATAGATGACCAGCTCCCGAAAAAATAACTCTTACTCACCTGGTTTCAGTATGGGACAAACAAACTCGAGATGAGAAACGGAAATAATAGAATTTTCAGCGTAAGGTGGTTTGGGTTTAATGATCCACGTTTCATTCAAAGTGGAGTTAATAGACTTGTAGGACAAAGCAAGGGTATTAAGTCGAGTCAATTTCCGAAACTAAGGGCGCACACAAGTTGATGACAGTTACCAATATCTTGGTGCGCGAGTTTCTATTAATGGCGACATCTGTATATAATGTGTTCTTCAAAAGAGTGTGAGAGCGTATGGTGTCCACAATATGATGACGTCGGTTCAAATTACCACATACTGGTACACACAGAACATGACGTACCTTGTTTATCGTGGGATGAGTGCAAAATATCCTCGAGATGGCTATCGATGGATAGCTTCTACAATCTATTGTGGCCGGCAATGGCCATCGATAGACATCTCGTACAATCTATTGTGGCCGGCAACGGCCATCGATAGACATATCACACAATCTATTGTGGTCGACAATGGCCGTCGATAGACCTCTCGCACAATCTATTGTGGCCCGCAATGGCCATCGATATACCTCTCGCACAATCTATTGTGGTCACCAATGGCTATCGATAGACATCTCGCACAATCTATCGTGGCCGGCAATGGCCATCGATCGACATCTCGCACATTCTGTTGTGGTCTGCAGTGGCCATCGATGGACGAAGTTCACCATCTATTGTGTTAGACAATGTCTATCGATCGACAATATCACCAGTCCGTTGTCGCCGACAATACCTATCGATAGATACCTTCCACAATCTACTGTCGCAGAGAATGGGAATCGATAGATTCCCCTCCTCGTCTATTGTCGAAGCAATAGACTATTTTTGTGTCCATTGTCCAGAGTGTGGTGTAATACCGCAGTACCGGGTACTCTGGGACTCAAAAAAAAACGCGATGAAGACCCTCTCGAGAGGTGCGATACATTATTCATCATGTAAATACGCGCGTGTCGTTCAATTCCCCTTTTAGCTTGTACCGCGAGTTTGGAAAGTAACCCAACCATCCCCTACCTAACAACTCCCCACCCCACCCAACCCAACCCAACCTCACCCCAACCCAACCCAAACCTGCCCAACCCAGTGTTGCTTTTTGTGATCAGAAGCGACGTCAACAACTAGCAATTGTGATGCACAAACTGATGTATTTTCTCGTTCCAACAATTGACACCACTTGCGTACTACTCTGTGCTGCTGTGCTGTTCGTGCTGCTGTCCTGTTCGTGCTGTGCTGCGTGTGCTCGGTTTTGTTCTGTCCTGTCCTCTCCTGTCCTCTCCTCTCCTGTCCTGTCCTGCCCTGCCCTTCCCTGCCGTGCCGTGTGCCACTGTGCTTCCTCTGTGCTATTCCGTTCTGTGCTGTACGGCTCTGCTACTGCTGTACTGTGTTTTTTTTCCGTTCTGTGCTGTGCTGTACTGTCCTCGTCCGCTGTGTATCACGCTTTGCTGTACCCCGCACCCCAACATTTCAGGAAGACTGCGGCCATAGGTTGGGCGGCTCATGTCGGGTTTACGCATCCCTCCCTTCACTGGGGGCGGTCCCACAACGGCAGCTGCCACGGCGGCGGCTACCTCCACTTCTTCCATGGGCATCGCGTCAGATACTTCTAGTTCTTCTGCGTCGGGCAAGAAGGGTCGCGGGTCAGGACATGCTCCGTCCAGAAATCGGGACATCGGTGGCGGTGGTGGAAATGGGGGAGGCGGTAACAAGAAGGGGACTGCGGCGGTGGCCATCCGGAAGGGAGTAATGCGTCCAGGCAAGTTGTTGTTGTTGTCGTTGTTGTTGTTGTTGTTGGTGGTGGTGGTGGTGGTGGTGATGGTGTTGTTGTTGTTGTTGTTATAGTAGTACAGTATTAATAGAATATATTACCCCTCTGTCCCGAAATGTAATCACCGTTTTTATATTAACATGTAATTTAAACGCCCCTAATATATCGGGACTCGGGGGTACGTACTGTAGTAATAAATACCCCATGTGGTGTGTATTCAAAGGGGGATACCTGGTACCTGGTACATGGTTTTTACAGGGCTTTTTACGGGTCGGGTCAGGGTAATAATCAGGCCCGACCCGTGAGAGTTTGATCACCTCCTACCCGAACCGACCGACCCGACCCGACCCGACGCGTGACGTTTTGAAGGCCTTCCCGTTTGACGACCCACGGGTCGGGTCGTGACCGGCGAAGAGCCCTGGATTTTTTGGGTTCATCGTGACTTCTGATTGCTCTGCTCTGCCCCCCTTGGATAGCACGTACTGCTGTAGTGCCGGTATTGTTGCTGTACGATTGTTGAGGCGATATGGTATCTCAGGGACAGCAGTGGATATACATGTTGACTGCGATTCGTAGAAAAGAGCGTGTTGCTTCCGTGTTTGTTTGGAAATTGGAAAAAAAAAGAGCAAAAAAAGCAAAAACGAAAACAAAAACGAAAACAAAAAATCAGCTGTGAGACCTACGTATGCCAATGCCAGCGCGACGTCAAAAAGGCTTCTTTCAAAAAGATTGATTTCAAACAACAACCGAAAATATCCTCGTACGGCCGCTGTGGGAAAAAAGGGAGAAAATCTTTGATTTTTTCTTTTTTTTTTTGCAACGGCTGCAGGCAGCCCAATTGTTTTTCTCAAGCCGATGTTAGCCCAACATCGGCCCCAGATTTGCTTTTTTTTTCGGGCTTTTCCAAAAGTTGAGAACTTTTTGTTTTTCTAAACGTGCCCATAGTAAAAGCGTGTTCTATTTTTGTTTGGCGGGGATCTTTGAAATTCAAACTTTTATCGATACTTCGCTTTCCCCCATTGGCATAGGTCTGGTGTCGAAAATTCTCCTGGGAGCTCATGTTTTTGCTGTGTGATGCTTCGGTCGCTCAGAGAGATGTGTAGTACTAGTAGTAGCTGTGAGATCGTTTTTTTCCCTCGAAAACTAATATTTGCAAGCTTTGGGTGATGAAAACTAGTACCAGGTATTTATTTATTACGGGACCACGGGGGGGGGGGGTGTAGTACCGGCGAACATGGTAATCAGGACCAAACACGCTTATTAATAGTAAACACAATGGAATATATATATTTTTGTCTGCATGATGGGTTCTGATTGTTGTGGTCCCCCGCGGTATTTTTTTTTGTAGGATTGTTAAAAATTGTCTGGTGTACGTTTATGACGGACCGAAACATGTATCCATTAAATTTACATCGTCGGAGCGCGAAGTAAACGATCGTATTTACCAGGTATACTATGAGATCGATACGTAAAGGGTTGGGATGTACGTATATTACGGGGGACCATAGTAAATAGGACCTAAGGTACACACAAAAACCTTTTACTATTAATAATATTATTTGGTGTTACTCACTATGGTACTCCGTAGTTATTTAATTTCGCAACTCGGGGACACGATATATTGTACGACCTTGATGGGTTTTTAGTTTTGATTTGTTATTTTCGCCAAAAGAGGGACGCGATAAGGACGCTAAGGGTCATTCTTATCGGAGAGCTTTTTTTTTTTTTTCATATTTTCCAAGTTTTTTTCGCGCAATTTTTTAATTTTCCAGATTTTCCTAATTTTTTTTTCCAAAAATGTGAAACTTAACAAAAATGCTTTTTTTGCTTGTGGAGAATTTCACGAATAGTGACAGAACGCCTCCGAGTATTGATACATATCTCCAAGAATTTCCAAACTTGGGAAATTTTGGAAAAAAAGCTCTCCGATAAGAATGAACCTAATAATGCTGGAGTGTAATCATCCCTCTTCTCATCCCTTTTCCCTCTAAAAAAAGGCCAAAATAGGTGGTGGGGGGAATGGTGGATGATGGATTTCATCAATAGTCAGTGTCTTGTTCTACGTCGTAGTAGTGCTTTTTTTTCCGTCCCGTTTATTTTCTTGGGCTTTCTATTCTCCCTCCATCCTGCCGGTAGTAGTAACTCAGATCCGGGGTCATATGGTAGGCTCTCTCTCCCCCTCCCCACCGCGGTTCTTGCCTTGGCAGGCGTTTTTATCGCGAGACGACTGCAGCCCTTTCTTCCCTCGTCGACTATTGTAGCATCGAATTGCGCCTAACCACGCTACGAAAGCGCTCTCAGCAAGGCTCCTTATCACTTTCGCGAATAAAGTCATGATTGGTTGTTACTTTATTGTTTTTTTTTCATGAGACGGCAACGATAGCTCAAGGACCGGTACGCAACGATCCATTTTCGTCAAGAGCTGACGCGACATCGCCGTTTGGTTTTCCGCCCTTGGACACTAGTATGTGTTTTTTGCCTTGTGATTAGAAGTAAAATCGTTATTGCTACTCGCACTATTAACACAACACTCAGGTACCACTACTGTATTTGTCTACCTTGCACACGCCTCACAAATCTCGCCGCACAGATCATGATCTAGATCATGTAGATCCTAATCTGCAGCTACAAAAGGTTGTGCAGGATCTGTACGGTACAGATCCAACCCAGGAAAAGTGTGCTGGACCATGCAGGTTCGGCAACATGTTGGGAAACGTGGTCGGAATAGTATCACGCGTAGAAGTTTTGTTCGGAAACGTGTTGTCGGGTTTTTCACATGTGACGGTTTAATACGAGGGACATGTTCGGGTTTTTCACATGTGACAGTAAAATATTTTAGACTACGGGGCAAATTGTAGCCCTCCCCCAGGAAGGGGATATGGTTACCAAAACGTTTCTATGTAATATACGGAAATAATGTAATGAGCGTAGGGCGCAAATCGTAACCCCTCCCCCTGCCCTTCTCCACCCCTAACTCCCCCCCCATAGAGGGGAGGGGTGGATGATGCATGGCATTAGGTCAAGACCTATTGTACTCATGAAACAAACACCTTGCAATCGACCGGCCACATGACCAAAGAGGAGGAGCACCAAGCGGTACGTAGATATGTTGATATCTTGAAGGATAGAAGCCGGTACAAAATGTGGGGGGGGTCGTTGGCCAAGCTTTCGACAGCGAAGGTCTACTCGGGAGCATTCGTGGGGTAGCTACCCATGGTGAAACGTACGTACGATGGAAAAAGCGACGTACGGAGTATCCCGATGCGTCAGAAAGACTTTGTGTTATGCACGCCGTCCTTCATCCTTGCGTGGTAAAATGACCTCCCTGGAGGAAAGTAACGAGTACAGCAGCTGAACAAGAGTAAAATACACGATTGTGGTTCGCCATGATAGTTACCGTGCAAACCGCCTGACACAGGCGTGGGGTACTTGTGTCAAGGGTGTTGAACTTGGCTCCAGGCTACGAGCTCGTATTGGAGAACTGAAAGACACAAGACCCTCAACGATTACTAGGATTGGGAAGTCGTAGTAACTTGAACACTTCCTGCTACAAATATGAACTCAAACAAGCTGGAGATAGTCTCGGAAGAGATTAGAATGGAGACGGTGAAGCAGGGCGGGTGGAGGAAGAAAGATCGGTCGAGGGTAAAGTACTACAGTAGTAGTGCTGATGTTTGGAGATCCTATTACAGGGGACCATAGTAAATAGGACCAAATATTGTTAGTAAAAATAGGTAAATATATAGGTTTTTGTGTATACCATAGGTCCTATTAACTATGGACCCCCGTAATAGCGCACATGACGAGCTTTGAGTCCAAGAGGAAGTGCGACGAACTACTGTAGGACTGTACTGTTTTGCAATACGAGGAAAGGTAGAACGGGAGGGAGCACACTTTCGAATCACGCTAAAGCCGAAAGCGAGCATGGGGTGGCAGAGGATAAGAGACAGAGAAAGTGTCGGCATGGGTTAGAAGACTAGGATGGAGAGTACGTATAATTCGTGGAATATCGAAACTAAGATGTAGTCCTAATGTGAACAAAAGTAAGGGGAGACAGGAAACAAACAGCAGGTGACTCAAAGGGAATGGGGGAGAAATACACGGGCGCAGAGTAAGCAGACAAAATCAGAAACGGAAACGGAAAGAATGCTCGAAAGAGAGCGAATAGAAACACTCGTAGCGACAACGGAGAAGGAACAACAGACAGTAATAGAGTGGAGTAGTAAAACGAAAAAGAAGCTGAGAATAGGATCATGGAACGTATGTATGTGGATTCGCCACGGAAAGAGCGCAAAAAGGTGGAAATTGCCGAACAAGTAATTAAGCGCGACCTAGACATAGTGGGAATTCAAGAGTTGCGGAGAAAGAGGCGGGGGAAATAGGATGCAAAGTTGGAGAGTACGCATGGATAGGGGAAAAAGAGGAAGGGACATGATAGCAAAAAAAGAGGGGGGGGGGGAGTAGGGTTCCTAGTCATCGAATACCTGTGACATACTAGAAGTGATCCAACACACGCCAAATTCGACGAAATCATATGGACAAAGTCACTCGGGGAGCGGCGAGAGAAATATTGCGTCATACCAGTGTGCTCTTCACGTTAAACCGTTCTCTCTCTCCCCGTCGACGTCCAGCACGACCAGCGTCCGTGCCGATTCTTCAATCCTGGAGAGATGCAAGTGCTGTGGTCACAAAACTACGCCACAGAGATACTACCTTGCCACGTATGCAGTAAGCACAGTGGACAATGCAATGCCATGTCATCATACTGAAAACGACAGGCACGACATACAATGCAATGCCATTTCATCATACCGGATACGACAGCCGCAACATACACATTCTATCAAAAAGAGAAACAAAAGAAAACAAAGAAAACACAAAAACAAAGAAGACAGGTCGAAGGAGAAAAAGAAGAAAAAAATCATAGAATAGGCAAACTGTCGTGCCCCCCCGCAGGGGATGTGGCAGACACTTGAAAATAACGAGCTGGAAAAAAAAAGGAAAAAGAAGAAAACAACACTACTTGTACACAGAGTAATACTAAGAACCAAGGGAAAATAACAGGCAACCCGAAGCACAAAGCACCCTCCAGGTAGCGGGAGCAGTTTGTGGTACGAGTAGCATAGCCAGGTTCTCCCTGCTAGTCCGCCTGGTACCTTGCTACCCTGTCTGCCGTCCCCGTCCTGCGTTCGTCAACTATGCCCCGCCCCTCGGCGTCAGACAGTACAAAACAAGTATAGCAGACTCGTCATCCACCCACGCCGCACGACTCATTTAATAAGCTTATCAACAGAAGAAAGGAAGAGAAGAAATAAATAAAAAAATCATAAGAGGGTCAGCACAAGAAAGAACAGAAAAGAAGACAAAGGAAGACCACGTTCGAACCAGCTGCACCAGTTGGCGGCACGAGTAGTATAGGCATGTTCTACTTCCTAGTCGGCCTGGTGCCTTGCTACCCCGTCTGCCACCTCCTTCCTACTTTCGTCCACCGCAGCTTCCCTTCTAGTTCTCCTGTTCCCCCCCGTCCCCGCATTCCCTTGGTCGGGTTTTCTGCCACTCCTCCTGTTGCCCCCCCTCACCCCATTCCCTTGGACACCACCCACGACGGATGCACGGCTCTGCCTACTCAGCTTAGTCTCATCCTCGTGCCACCTCACCATGACCCGTTAGGCTGCTTCGAGGATCCCCCGGTACCACTTCCCCGCCCTTTTTTGCTGCAGTGGACCACAGTGCGGTCTCAACTCCAAACGCCTAAAGGGGGCAAGTTTCGTTGACCCTTCGGTGGCTCGGAACTCCCTAAGGTCTTCGACTATGCATCTATGCCAAGTCTTAAACTGGCCGCCAGGTCTCGGGTTCTCCCCACCAGCCATCGTCCCGAACATTACCCGACTGGGTAATCGCTCCTTGCTATGCCGTGCCACGCCCCCCGCAAAGAAAAGCCGCCGTTTACGAAGATTCGTTTCGATGGTCGCAACGTGTCATCTTGGGGGCCTTCGCGTACGAGAGGGTGGTATGGCCAGTACGAAGTCGGCACTGGAAGCCAATGACTCGCAACAGGACTTAGTGGTGAGCCGTTCGAAGCTTGGCAAAGTGATCCGCTCTGAGGGTCCACGTCACACACCCATACAGCAGGGTCTCAATCACCTCGGCCTTCAGCATTCGGACTTTCCGGCTTAGGGGGGCGGTCGTCCTATCATACAACTCCGGGCCGAACCGTTTGAGGCATGCTCGCATGAGACGGATCCGTCGGCCGATTTCGAGCGAGAGGTCAGCATTTTCGTGGATAATGCCGCCTAGGTATAAGAACTGGGTCATCTGCTTATTCCTCTGGCCTGCTGCTTCGATGGCGAACGGTGGCGCGAGGGTTGTCTGGTCTGGTGTTTGTAGAAGCATTGTCTCTGTCTTCTTTTCCGACACCGTGAGGCGTGCTGCTTCGAAGACAATCACGATGACTGTCATCATCATTTTCGCGAGCCCTTCAGCCGACTTCCAGACAATTCCTGGGTCATCTGCGTGCGACATGCCCCATACAGCCCTTCCCACGCACGTCAACGGCTCCTCCTGCTCCTCTGTTCCGACTATTCCAGCATCACTGAGTCGGACCAAATCCCTTACATGCCTTCGTCTTGGCTGAAGCGTAGTATTACGGGGGTCCATAGTTAATAGGACCTATGTTTACATAAAAACCTATACATTTACCTATTTTTACTAACAAAATTTGGTCCCGTTAACTATGGACCCCCCCCTAATAGTACGACGTGTAACGCAGCAGCGAAGAACACGTTGAAGAGTAACGGTGATGGCACACAGCCTTGCCGCAGCCCCTGCGTGAGATCAAACCATTCCGAGTGCTCGCCGTCATCCGTACGCACGCGAACCCGCATGCCATCGTGGAAATTGCGGATAATTCTCAGCATCTTGGTTGGCACGCCAAAGCGTGTGAGTACCTCCCATAGCAGCTCTCGGTCGACAGAGTCGTACGCTCTCTGCAGATCGATGAAGCACACGTACAGGGGGATTTTGCTCTGTCGTCCGAGCTCTTGCAACCGGCGCACGACGAACAACATATCAATCGTTGATCGTGCGGGGCGGAAGCCGCACTGATCCTCCGGGAGTACTTCCTCGGTCTTTTTCCTCTGTCGTCCGAGCTCTTGCAACCGGCGCACGACGAACAACATATTCATCGTTGATCGTGCGGGGCGGAAGCCGCACTGTCCCTCCGGGAGTAATTCCTCGGTCTCGCAGTAGTTGCTGAGGCGGGACTCGACGATTTTCAACAAAACTTTGCCTGCGTGGGCAACAAGCGAAATCCCTCTGTAGTTGTTGCAATGAGTTCGGTCCTTCTTTTTGTGAAGGACCATATTTCCGTTGCTGGGGGACTCATCCTGTTACCCAAACGTTGACAAGGATGTTGTGAAAGCACTGGGCGAATGCGGGGTGGTCGATTTTCAGGAGTTCGGCCAGGAGACCATCTGGCCCGACAGCTTTCCAATTTGACATCCCCTTAAGTGCTTCCGTCTTCTCGTCCGTGGATGGTTCATCTCCGAGCGACAGTTTAAGCGATCGCGGTGGCAAGAGGTCGATGATCGTGGGATCGAGTTTAAGCGATTTCGTGTTACAAGAGTTTGTGGTAAAACCCCGCCCATCGTTAACGAATTCGCACCTTATCCCGCAACAGCTTGCCATCCTCGTCCCTGATGAACTGCTCGCTCCTCGCTTCAATCCCTTCCTATCCTACCGTACTCTTAAGGTGCTTGTAAAAGCCGCTCTGGTCGTTGTTCGCTAGGAGTCGTTCGGTTTCGGCGAGGTACTATTTGACGTACGTGTACAGTCCTGCGGCAATCACCTTCTGCAGGTTCGCACACGCAGATCTCAGTGTCTCCCACGCGGTTCTAACCCGGGGGAGGGCACGCAAGAATCGTCGTGCGTCCTCCTTCGCTGTCCATCCTAACATGAATGCGGCCAAGGTTTCAGCAGACCCACACCATCCATGTTTGCGGTGGCGACGTGGAGAGGGTGGTAGCTCTTTTTCGACCGCATCAATAATAGCCGCAGTGAAAAACTCAACCATGCCACCGCCGTATTACGGGGCTGGATAAACTGGTTGAGTGGAAATGACCCTCGCGACTACTCGTTCACGACACTTTTCATCGGACATAAAAAGCTGCCTGTCGAACTCTCGGCGTTTTGTGGGTCTATCAAAGTGACCACTGAGTCGGGCTTTGATGTACAAGATGTTGTGATCTGAGTCAGCCTTAGCTGGGGCAGAAGGCTGTGGGACGACTTTAACATTTTGTACTCTAGGTCGATGGGCTTGACGGGTTAGGATGTAGTCGACCCGCTTACGGTCATTCGGGCTGGTGCCGCTGTGTGTATACGATATTCCACCGTTGCGCGTGCTGAAAAATGTGTTGGTGAGAGCTAACTTGCAAGTGGTGGCGAACGACAGGAGTCGTTTGCCATTATCGTTGCGAGCATCACGTCCACATGCTCCAAGCACTCTACTTTCATCATGACCGCACCCTTCCATCATCTGTCAAGTTCGCGCGTTGGCATCCATCAGCATAAACAGACACTATTTCGTCGGGATCTTTTCCACCAAGTCCTCCAGCTTCTGCCAGAAACTACGTTTCAGTCCAACGTCCTTGGTACAATCAGTTGGAGCATACGCAACGATGAAATTAACTGCCTCGCATTTGCTAGCCAGCTCAAAGCGCATAGGCATAAGCCGCTCGTGTACAGACTTACTGCACAACGGTTCCTGTACAGCTAGACCTACTCCGTGCAGCCTTTCCCTGGCAGCTGTTTTTTCCTGACCTGAACAGAAAACGCGATACCCTGCCGCACGGAACGTCGTGCTGCCGGACCTCCGAGTTTCCTGCAGGCCAATGAAGTCACGGCCGAGTTGCCGTCCCTTCGCTAGTACACGCTCGTCATGTCCGTACCCGTTCTTGCCCTTTACAGCCAGGGTGCGCACATTGTAGGTCGCTACCGCGACAAGTGTCTCCTTCTGTCTCTTACGAGCCTCGCGTGCTGTTTTCTTTGCCAGCCGACGTGAGGCTCGTCCCCGCCTCCTTTTTTTCTTCTTTTGTATATTTTTCTTCTTCATGGGGAAAGTGGCTCTCCGTTTCGTAGCCCGGTACGCGCCCTGGTTTCCGTTGGCTGGGTGCAGCCGTCCCAGCCAACGCCGACACTCCCATCCTTCCTGTCGTGCATGCATACCCACGCTGTGACCAGCCTCTCCACTCCCCCGGCTGCCCACGTAGCGCTCTCTGCTGTGGTGATGTACCCGTCCCGCCTGAGGGATGAACTCCTTGGCGTCGGGGTTAAGAAAAAAAAACATTACCACCACCCCACGCGGTCCTTAAAGCAAGCAGGCCACCAGCCGGACCGCGCAAGGTTTCCTTTCTACCCAGCCCGAAGCTCGATGTTTGTGTGAGTGTCGCTTGACCGTTGCAGGTCCTGGCGGACTTCCTCGGCCCACCCCAAGGACGGGGCAGGCCGAAGGAAACAGCTATATGCCCCCAGAGTCGAAGAATGCTGTAAAATATATGCAGAAGAATTTCGGAGAAGTAGAGCAGTAGATGACCCGAATGTAAAAGGCAAGGATGAGTAGTACTATTAGTAGTGGAAGAATTTAATTCAAGGAAGCAAGAACCCGAATGAGAACATTGGGCAATGTGGGGAAGTAACGAATGGTAAGAACGAGTCAGAGATGTTGAAATTCCTTGACCCCTTTAGTACGGCAGTCCCGATTTGGGGACAAACCGGTCTAGTTCCAAGTGATTTGTCCCCAAAACGGGACTCCGGTACTGAAAAGGGTCAAGCACAACGAGATGAAGACGTTGAACGACAAGAGTAACAAAGGCAGAGCCAGAATAGACTAGACAGTGCTTTCAAAAGGGAGAAATTTCCATCCTTGATGATTATAGCGATAGAAAATGGAAGTAGTAAGGAAACGGAAACACATGTATGCGCAGCGGACGTAGGGACTACCGATCACTGTCTACTATGGACAGTCAGCAGACGAGAGTTTCCAAGCATAGGCGAGGTAGGAAATTGTGCAGATGGAGAATAGATAAACTAGAAGAAGAAAAACGGGAGGAGTTCCAAGAAGAGATGGCCCAAAATGCAGACCGAGTTTTCGAGCTGTTGGAAATAATAGGTACAACACAGGACGATGGAAGGGGATGATGCAGAAGCTGTGACAATAGGAGGATGGGAGCACTTTAGGTCGAGACCACAACAAGTAAAGCAATAGGGAAGAAGTTGATACTATGCAACGGAGCAGTATAATGGTGGGATGAGGAAGCTAAAGAGGCTGTAAGAGTAAGGAGCAAGGCACACGCAAGGTATACATTGAGTAAAACTACGACAGGATGGGGGGAATATGCTATAGCTAGAAAGAAAGTAAAATAGATGGTAGAGAAGAAGAAAGGGATATGGAAAGACGTAGTAAATGAAACGAATGAAGACTGTGAGGACGGGATGAAGCAGATGTGGGTCGGGCTAAAAGGGATGCTGGGCAAACAAGCAGGAGAGACAGACACGGGAATAGCTACCTTAAGAGCACGGAACCGTGCAGTAGTTGGAAACGGAAAAGGGAAGTACTGCAGTAGTAGAGCATCACCGTAAGCTAGGAACGCCCACAACGAACGGAACATCCAACGCAGAATTCGAGATGGAAGTCAACGCGTGGGCACAGCCGAACGTAGATGCATGAGAAAGGGAAGACAGTGATTCAGAAGGGTTACAGAGAGAGTTCACAAGGGAAAAAGTAAAGAAAGTGTGTAGCTAAACTTAAGAAAAGAAAGGCAGCAGGGGCAGACCAAATAGTGAATGAATTTATGAAGTACGGGGGAGAAGGAATGGTCACCATGATGGTTGTGTTGAATAACTGAAAATGTGGGAAAACGAGTACGCATGTAGGAGGTGGAGAGAAGGAGTAGTGGTGAACTTAAGTCAAGAAACGAGGTAAGGCTGACTCGGGGCACTATAGAGGGATAACGCTTTCAAGCACAGTAGGCAATTTTTTTTTTGAAAATATTTTGAACGATAGAATGGGAATGATGGGAAAGGAAGACAAAATAATCGAAGGCCAAGAAGGGTTTAGGCCATACCGTAGCTGCGTAGACCATGTGTACGCACTATCACGGAGGACCATAGTAAACCTACGTTACACACTAAAACCTATACATTTCCTTATTTTTACCAACAATATCTGGTCCTATTTACTACGGTCCCCCGTAAATAGGTGAGAGCTGATACAAGGTAGGAAAGACGCGGGGCTAACAACGTACATTTTTTTTTTTTTTTTTTTTTTTAATGCCCCGGAGAGCGAGAGGAAACCCCTGTCCACACTTATTTCTCAAGTTTTCGTGCACCGGTTCGAACCCGGTTCGTTTCTTCCACCTTGGTCGGGCCTGTCTCTGACCGTCATTAAAGTGTGGTGTACACCGAGGATGTAGGCACCTATGTCTAGATTTTATCTCTCCTGACTCAGGTAGTGTAGGAGTTGAACCCACTAAAACCTCTCAATACTCTCCCCAGCTTGACTCAGTACACGAGTCACCCTCCTACCCATCTGGGCGTTGGTCCGCAGTACCGTTTCTTTCTAGTAGACGTACGGAAGGCCTAAGACACAGTACGGAGAAATGGATTGTGGAAACAGCTGTGGGGAAAAGGGATCGGAGGAAAGATGTGGAGGAGGATGGAAAAGATGACGGAATGCGCGAGAAATGCTGTGATGCTGGACGGAGAAATATCGAAGTATGTTGATATTTTACAAGGAGTCACAGGGATGTACGTTTTCACCTATATATTGAAGGTATGTATTAGCGACCTGATAGTAGCAGCCGAAGCGGCAAAACAACGGTGGGGGGAGATACGGTGTCGGGATTGATGTTTGCGGATGACTTCGTGGGATATCAGAAACACCCGAAGGATTGCAGAAACTAATAGAGAAGGCGCTAAAATACACTAGGAAATGGAGGGTGACGGCCAACATTAAGAAGTGCGTAGTAGTTGCATGTAACGAAGTAAGTTGAACTCGATAAATTTCAGTTGGAAATGGGGAGACGATGAATTGCCGATCGTAGACCAGCACACGTATCTTGGCGTAAGAGATCTAAGAAAACAACTCTTGGGATACACACCTAGCAAAAGTAATAGGAAAGTGTAAAACACACGTAGGCAAGATGGATGCGCTCCCAACAGACTCGCACCTTGACACTAGATATTAAAAAATGTACGCTGCTGATTGTGCTGGTTCCAAAGCTAGAATGCGCGGGAGATTTGCGGGAAGGGAATGTTGGTGAAACAGCTGAAAACAGTACAGATGACAGCTGAAAAAATACTAGGATACTCAAGTACGAATAGTAATACAGTACCAAGAGCAGAACTGGGAAGTACCCACTCAAGACAGAGACATGAGAAAGTTGAAATGACAATATAGAGTAAGAAACATGCCGAAAAAGATGGATCTGTATGGGATAAAATAACAAAAGGGCGAGCTGTAATACGGAGGGATAGCGTAATCGAGAAAGTCTGGAAGGATAGAGGAGGGAACCAAGAAGAGATGATGTCCGTAGAGAAGTTCGGAGGTACAAGACAGGAGTAGAAAAAATGGTGAAAAAAGAAAGGGAAAGACCAACGCTGAGCAACAAGAAGAAATCGGAGAAACACTTGGGGATACGCGGGGGGTTAAGCGAGGGGATAGAAATGAAAACGTATTTGCACGGCCCAATGGACTTCGCGAAAACGCTGAAACTGCGATTTCGTGTAGGGGACCTGGACCTGCCAGAAGGAAGAAAACGGTGTACCAGTAGCCGGGAGGAGGAGGAAGTAGATGACAGATGTGTCCGTGTGGCAAAACAATAGAGTAGAACTCACATAGTAGGAGAATGTGAAATGTACAAGAAGGAACGGGATGTGTTAATTATAGAAGAGATGAGGGAACTAGACGAATGTGACATGGAGGAGTTTGACACACTAGATAGCAACGAGAAAATGATCGCTATCCTAGGAGATAGATGGTGGCCACAGGCGGTGAAACAGGAAGGGGATAATGTTAGCAAAACGTTTCTATGTAATGTATGGAAACAACGTAATGAGAGCCCACCTGTTGCAGGTGTCTTAAGAGTAGGAACGGTGCTCCGTCTCGAGAGGGATGTGTTGTCAATGGTCAAATGGCTAAGGCAAGCAACAAAATAAGTACGCCCCCCCCCCCCCCCCCCCCCCCCCCCCCCCCCCCCCCCCCCCCCCCCCCCCCCCCCCCCCCCCCCCCCCCACCCCCCCAACCCCCCCACCCCCCCCACCCCCCCCCCCCCCCCCCCCCCCCCCCCCACCCCCCCCTTGAATATCAGCCGCTGTGGACGAGCTCCGTCTCGAAAGGGATGCCTGGTCAAGAGTCGAATAACTGAAGGCAACAAAAAAATGAGTACGCCCCCCCCCCCCCCCCCCCCCCCCCCCCCCCCCCCCCCCCCCCCCCCCCCCCCCCCCCGGCCCCGCCTTACACATATACCGCCTCCAAATACCAGCCGCTGTGGACGAGGGGAAGCCGATATCGCGGCAGCTGTCGCGCAGCTACTTCGTGCCCCGCAGCCTGGAGGGTTATGAGCGTCACCTGAGGCAGATTCACTGCGAGGGTCATCTGCAACGCCAGAGCAGGACAACGGGCACGTGGCGCAGGCGGTGGTTCCTGCTCAAGGTTCGTCGATATGGTTGAATTCTTGGTTTTCTACTACGGGGGTCCATAGTTAACAGGACCTATGGTGTACATAAAAACCTATATATTTGCCTATTTTTAGTAACAAATTTTGGTCCCGTTAACTATGGACCCCCGCAATATTTTGTTTTTTTTAAATCAGAGCTCTTTACGAGTCGTGACCCGGCCCGCGTGTCGGGTCAAGCAGTTTTTTTTTTAATTCTCACGGGCCGGATCGGCTCGGATCGGGTTTGGATCAGGTCGGGTCAAGAGGTATTCAAAACTCTCGCGGATCGGGTCAGGGTTTAACCCTTCCACCCTTTCCGATTCTACCCGACCTGATCCGACCTGAATCACGAGGTTTTGATGACCCGAACCGTGAAACAGCCGTGGAATTGTTTTGTTAATTTGTTGCAGTCCCGTTTTCGGGAGACAAAGCAATCAATTTTTAAGTAGTTTGTCCCCAAAACGGGATTGCGGTACTACAATGGTTGATGGCGGGTTGGTTTTGGATAGTGTAGTGTATGATGAGAGGGTCGGAACCGCATTCCGTTGGGGGTTTCCAACATGATATTGATACGCCGTTTTAAGTGCTCTCGTTTCCCGCCCTGTGCCTCTTGTGTACCGCGCTGTTACCATTTGCAGGACGGACACCTTTCATACTTTCATGACCAGGAGGAGGCTGAGGCGTTCCGTTCGGAAGCAGACTCCCAGTTGCACCACCATCCCTGCTCGCAGCGGCAGTTGTCGCTCGATTGCGTGGAGGCGGTCCGCACCGAGGTATGCTTTTCGTGCTCTCTGCCGTGTGCCTTCTTGGAGTGCGTGTACCTTTTTTGGAATGTGATATCACAGCCTGTTTGTGACGAAGAGATATTCCTAGAGTGTGGAAACGTGGCGCTTGTGCGGCCTATATAGCTTGAGAGCGGTGTTGTGTCCTTACCCGTATGGTTTTGGTGCCTTGTACCTTAATGAATTGCGTGTACCTTTTTGAAGTGGTGTACCTTATTTGAATGCGTGTACCTTATTGGAATGGGTGTCTGTGGAATGGGTGTACCTTATTGGAATAGGTGTACCTTGTATGGGTTTACCTTGTTGGAATGGGTGTACGCTATTTGTATGGGTATACCTCATTGAAGTGGGTGTACCTTATTGGAGTGCATGCACCTTATTGTAATATGCACCAGGTATACGTCATTGGAATGTTATATCGTGAAGATGGTGGAAAGGTGGTGATTATACGTCTCAGGTGTTCATACCTCTAACAGATGATGATCTATCTGATCTATCTACAATAGATGAACTAGTTCGTCACCTGCAGTTGTGAGGAGTTGTGCAGGGCCTGGGTAGTACAGGCCCAACCCAGGAAAACATGTGCTAGATCATGCAGATTATACCGCTCCCACCCTGCAGCATGAGCTACAGATATATCACAGATCATACAGATCATACCTGTTATGTGGATGAGCTACAATGTGAGCTTCAGATAGATCATAGCTGGTATGTATTATCTGGTATGAATGCCGGGACGGGGTTTCCGACGCGGTTTTCACGAATTTTAACCTGAAAGTTTGACGTGATTTTCTATGAGTATTTCCAATACATTCCCTACTGCAGAATTTTCATTTTTTTTTTTACTGAGTTAAGACAGATACTACTGAATACGGAAATATTTGGTTTGCGATCAAGTGACGTAAAAAATAAAAAGCAAAAAAAACTGCAGTAGGGAATGTATTTGATATACTCATACGAGTACGAGGTTAAATTTTCAGATCGAAACTCGCAAAATTGAACGCGGAATCGCAGAAAAATAAAAACAAATCGTAATTACTTGTGTTATGTATGGAAATCGTGTTTTGGCGATATCTCTTGATGGGTGGCGAATTGGGCACTGAAACTAATATTGCTCTTCTCGTAGGGTCTTCAGTCAGTAAAGTCTTCACCAATTTTCGAGTTGATCGGAAACGACGATTTAATACGAATTTTGTGTTGAAAAGTTGGTGTTTTTTGAGTTTTCGCCGATATCTCGCCGAGATCGAGTCGAATAATAAACATGTCTTATTTTTTATATACCTTGTTTTTTTGCACATGCAGTGTTGTGTCAGGGTTAGTACCTCCAAATTTCAAGACGTAATTCGCAGTGTTTCAGGAGATACGACGTGCCGATGGTTTATCTATTTTGTGGCCAATCTCAGGAGTCTATCTGCCCTGAACGATCTAGAGCATGAAGTATCGATCGATGATCTGTCTCCGAGGCGTGCAAGTGGTCAAGAGAGCAGTGTGTGTGTCCTACATGCCTCTGACCTCTGTTGACTTGCGGCACGGGGGGTGCTTGACAAGGCCACGGTAAAAAGGTAGGGCTGGGCACTGACACAGCATGTACTGGCAGTAGTACTCTACTGATTGACCTGGCCAGTATATCCGCCAGTAGTTTTTATCTTACGTACGCACAAGAAAAACACGCCATATTATAGTGTGGAAGCCTGCTCGGGAGGAGAGAGTAGAGAGGATAGACAGTACACTGCTGCAATCCAGTACACTGGTTTGATTTTGACGACAGTATTTGTTGTTGTTGTTCTCACATCAACTCATCGCCACAATGCAATGCATTCTGTGGTCGCAGGATAGACTCCAATAACTCTGGAGCGGAAGAATACCTCGGTAGAAATAAAAAGCAAACAAAGAATAATACACATGATAACCCTAGCACATCTACACTTAAGACAAAAATTAAGATTGAGGTTCGCGCTCGTGCGTATCAGGTACATGCGGTACATGCGGTACGCTGTACAAGTCGTCACAGAAATCGAGAAGACCGCATACTACCCAGAAAAGAAGGCAGGATGAAAAAAATAACTCGACGTCGAAAATCGAAAAACGAAATCGAAAAACGAAATCGAAAAAATCAACAATGAAAAAGGGAAGAGAGAGAAAAAAAACAGAAAAAAAAAAAAAAAAACGATTTCAAGCAAGAAAGCAAGAAATCAAGGAGGAAAACACACAAGAGAATACGCAGATTTTCGCAGATTGCAGGCTCGCAAGTTACGCGAAGGGTGCAGAACAGAGATAAGAACTAAAAACAAACATACTTGTTCCGCTATTAAGGAAACCAGAGGAGCAAAAAAGAAACTAATATGATAGACAAAAATACGAAAACGAAAAGGAAGGCGACGAAGGAAACCCAAAAGAAACCGCAGATAGCAAAAAGTAAAAAGGGAGAGACAGACAGAGACACAAAGCACACGGGAAAAAAGGAAAGAGGAAAAAAAAGAAAAGGAAAAAAAGGGACAAAAAGGAGGCGGGGGAGACAGATAATACGAAAGACAGGTACTGGTGCATATAGACTCGCAGAGTTGCCCGGATGGCACCATGCTATTAATAGTTACTTCGGTCCCTAAGAAGGGAGCGCATCATGACGACGGTTGCCATACCTAGGCGTCAGTCTGTTGGGCAGACCGCCTCCCCCCTCCCCACCCCTCCCCCCCCCCTCTCTCCCCTTTCGCCCCTGCCTTTCTGCGCACGTGCATTGGCGTCAATGGTTGTTGTCGCGGTTGCAGCCATCCTGTGCCGTTCTGCCGATGCCTCCTTCTCATCCTACTATGCCCTTTCCGCATGCAGACCTCCGCCCCTTCCTCGGCCCGTCGGAACCATCTGCCGGGCTTTTTGTGCTGCCTCGCGCCACCCTTTGAGCTTAGTGCCGAATTCCTTGAGGTCCTCCTCAAGGTGCCTCATCCAGTCCTACTCCTGCCCTCCATAGTAGCTCTTACCCCCGACCATCTCCCCAAACATCACCCTCTTCGGCAGGCGCTCCTCTCCCTCGCGTGTCACACAGCCCGCAAACAATAGTCTACGCCTGCGTACCGTCGTCTCTACGCTCTCGGAGTTTGTCCTGAGAAGCGCGCTGGCATAAGATAGAATACGGTCTTCGCGCTTTCGTTTGCGCCAGCCGAGGCATCGGAGGAGCATCTTGTGGTGGACCTCCCGTAGCCTGCCGTGGTCAGTCTTGCTCGGGCTCCAAGTAAAGCATCCGTAGAGCATCGTTTCAATCACGTCGGCTCTCAGCATCCGCACCTTCAGGCGTAGGCGCACACCTGGGCGGTCGTAGATTTCCATGTAATACCGCCCGAAGCACGCCTATGCCCTCTGGAGTCGACGCACGCGTTACCTCGACACTTCTGCTCGTCCAATCTGCGCTGATAGTCCTGCCCAAGTACACAAACTGGAGTGTTGTTTTTGTACACTTGGCCGGCTGCGGTGACGGTGAACGGCACGTTCCCCCCATCTTTCGTTTGCGGACACTTTATCTCCGCCTTGGTCTCCGAGACCGTCAGGCCGAACGCAGAACATGCAGTCACGATCACCGTCATCATCCTCTCGGACCGTTCCGTGATGTGATAACAATGCCCGCATCGTCAGCACACAGCATTGCCCACAATGTCTGGACCTCTTTATCCTTCCCCTGTCCGTCGGCGTGTCCGGCCCGTGCCTTTCCCCTCCTCTTTTTCCGCTTCTTCTTTCGTTGGAGTTGCACCATGCTGTCCGTGATGGCTTTATCAGCGGCGAAGCGTTTCTCCGCCACACTCAGCACCGCTGTGAAAAACATGATGAACAGCAATGGCGCGAGCACACGCCCTTGCCGAAGACCCTGCTCCATGTCGAACATATCTGGGCGCTCGCCATCATCCCGCCGCACGCATGCTCGCATGCCGTCATGGAATTGACCGATAACGGTGAGCATTCTAGGTGGCACGCCAAAGCGAGCCAAGACAGTCCACAGGAGAGTTCGGTCGACGGAGTCATAGGCTTTGGTGAGGTCGACAAAGCACATGAACATCGGGGTGTTCTTTTTTCCCTGCCAATCCCTGCAAGCGTCGCACCACGAACATCATGTCGACCGTCGAACGTTCAGGCCTAAAGCCACGCTGCTCCTCTGGCAGGATGCCTGCCCGTTCGCAGTAGTCGCTGAGGCGGCGCGCGATGACCTTGAGGAGTGCTTTGCCGGCATGCGCGACAAGGGAAATGCCACGATAGTTACCACACTCCGTCCTGCCTTTCTTGTTGTGCAGCACCTTAATCGTTGCATCCTTCCATTGCTGCGGCACGACCCCGCCCTCCACATAGCGACGATGATCTCGTAAAGCTTACTAAGGTGTCCGAGCCTCCTTCGTCGGCCAGGACCTTCAGCAGTTCAGCTGGGGGACCATCAGGCCCAACCGTCTTGCTGTTCGCCATCGCCCGGGTCGCGTCTTCCACTTCGTACCTAGACGGGACGTCATCCAGCGAACTGCACGAGGGCCAGACCTTGAGCTCGTTGATGATAGTCGGGCCGACGGTCGATGGCTTGGTGTTCAGCAGCTTATGGAACCACCTTACCCATCGTTCCCGGATGAGGCCGATGTCCCGCAGTAATCTACCTTCTTCGTCCCTGATGTTCTGCGAATTTAAAGTCCTCTTCCCTTCCACATCTATCCCCTTGAGGTGCTTGTAGAGCCCAACCTGATCGCCTTCTTGCGTACGCCTTTCGAGTTGACTGGCGTATTATTTGAAGAGCTTTCTGCACTCCGTCCGTCCTCGCACGTTTGAGCTGTTTCGTGGCAACCTTCGCAAGGTATTCCGCAGATTTTTGTCGTTCGGGCTAGCACGTAGTTGCGTCCTCGCATCTTCCCTTTCCTGCCATCGCGAGTACACCTCTGCTTTTACCTCTTTGGGCGTACAACCAACCCAGCGGCCCTTGCTTGCGACTGGTATGAGGCACTAGTCTAGCAGCAGTCGACAGCACGGTCTCCACTAGAGCAGTTGCCCTATCACCGACACTACCAATTGTACCAGGCGGTGGGGGGATGCTTTTGGTTATCTCCTTTTTGAGGTCCGCTCGCAGACCGGGCGGGGCCTGCCATCAACCGTTGTAGATCAATAGCGCGCTTTCCCCTACCTGCTTTCACCCTTACGATTTGGCGCAAACCGGCCCAAGAGGCGAATATTACAGACCACGAGGTTTTGGTCAGATTCATGCGGATCCTCTGGTGGTGTCAGTACTGTCGTGTTGCGAACCGAGCGTCGATCAACTTGTCGAGTAAGGGTGTAGTCTAGCCTACACTGACCCTTCCCAGAGTTTGGAGATTGGAAAGTATACGACACCCCGCGAGTAGGTGTGGCGGATAACGTATTGAGAAGCGCAAGCCTGTTGTCAGCTGCGTGGACGAGTAGAGTCTCTCTCCGTTGTTGTTCAATTCATCACGCCCGTATGTACCCATCACCTTACTGCTGGCACATCCGCTCTCTCGCTTGCCGGTGCGAGCATTTCGCATCCATGAGCACAAGTAGGTGATCCCCACTGGGGCCCCCCGAGACGACGTTGTTCAGTTCGTTCCAGAAATGATCTTTCTCGCGAACGGGTGCACACAGTATAGGCGCATAGCCGACGACAAAAGAAGCACCTTTTGGTTTGCCCTCGAGTTGAGTGCGAACCTTCGTCAGCCTGGCACTAACGCACTCCACCAGGAGACCATCCTTGCCCACCCCTGCCACAACAGACTCTCTGACAGCTAGTCCTACACCATGGGTGCCCTCCCTCTCGTGTTTGCTGCCGTCTGCCCCAGAGGAAAACAATGTATTCGCTGTTGACTGAATCAGCCAGTGCCCACCCCTGGTAAAATAGGTGGCATTTTAAGCCAGTTGCTATTACGGGGGGCCATAGTAAATAGGACCAAAGAGTGTTAGTAAAAAAATGAAATATATAGACTTTTGTTTGTACCGTAGGTTCTATTAACTATGGTCCCCCGTAATACTGACTCACGGACAATCCCCATTGAGGGGGAGAACTGCACCCTACCTTTGGAGTCCCATTTATACACCGTACACGTATGTTTTTTATTTATCCCTGGCCAATGGGATTTCACCTCGGGCAGATAATCGATTCCTACATAGTGATCTAGACCTTCCAGGGAGGATGAAAATACCTGATCTGTATGATCTAGCTCACGGTACGGTAAATGCAGTTACTATTTGGGCCTGTCGTTGGTTGAGACTCCTCCGTTGAGGGGAACTGCACCCTACCCTTTTCGATATGTTTCTGGCCAATGGGATTGTTTCATGCCGCGCTGGGCGGAAATACAAGGAACGTTTGGACGTTAATATGAACACCAACCGGTCCTTATATAAAGAACGTCTGGACGTTAATATGAATACCAACCGGTCCTTATACAAGGAGCGTTCGGACGTTAATATGAAGACCAACCGGTCCTTGAATAAGGAGCGTTTATGTGATATGAGTAGAGTACTCATGGGCTATAGATATATATATATATATAATACGTTGCAGTCTTATAGTCTCACGAATACGAGAATAATCCAAAGAATGGATTAACCCGGCGGATATTCCGTTAGTCGAGAGTAATGTTCTTTTAGGAATGTTCCCTAGGGCGGATAGCCCCCTAGACGAGAGTAATATTCCTTAACGCAGATAGGACCACGAAGTGAGAAGTTCTTATATTAGCAGAAGAACGACCGGTAGCCATAGGAAAGTTCTGTAGGCGTACATCAGATAAGAGGAATTTAGGAGAGCTTGTGGCGTGGGGTGGGACGAGTATATCTGGGCGTCGAGTCCCGCCCCCCTACCTCTCACTTCTCTACCAGAGCACCTCCTCAGCTCTTGCCATCAATAAGAAGATCTAAATAAGAAGAAGCGAAGCACTGCTTTCCAGCTGCCAGAACAACCTGCGTCCCTTACCACTACCCTTACCACTACCCTAGAGCGGTCACCGCATCACATTTAGATGTTAATATGAAGACCAACCGGTCGTTATATATGGAGCGTCCAGACGTTAACATGGAGACCACACGGTCCTTATATAATGAGCGTTTAGACGTTGATGTGAAGACCGACCGTCCGTTACATAAGGAGCGTTTAGACCTTAATATGGAGTTCAACCGGTCCTTATATAAGGAACATTTGGACGTTGATATGACGACCGACTGGTCCTTACATAAGGAGCGTTTGGACGTTGATATGAAGACCGACCGGCCCTTGTACTTCTGCCCAGAGTGGTACGTCGGACATATCAGATAGATCATCTAGATCTGAACCTGCCGATATGATATGTTGTGTGCGAGATCTGCAAGTTACAGCTCCGATCCAGGAAACATGTGCTAGACCGTGCAGATTTATATGGCCTCCAACCGGCAATATGAGCTATTATACTGCTGCTGTAGATCAGGTAGCAACATGAGCTATTAATACATCATACAGATCAGGAATATATCTGTTCTGAAATGTCTAGACATCGTGTAACGGTTGTAGCGACTGCAGTCCCGTGTTGAGGGCAAACTACTTATAATTGTTGTTCTCTCCTTAACTCATTGCCACAATGCAATGCAATCTGTGGTCGCCGGACAGGCTCCAACAACTCTGGAGTGGAAGAATACCTCGGTAGAAATAAAAAAACAAGCAAATAATAATACAAATGATAACCTTATTAAAATATTACGGAAAACCATAGAAAATAGGACCAAATATTGTTAGTAAAAATAGGTAGATATATAGTTTTTTGTGTGTACCGTAGGTCCTATTTACTAGTGACCCCCGTAATAGCACATTTATACCTCAAGACAAGAATAAAAAGCGAGGTCCGCGCTCGTGCGTATCAGGTATAATGTGAGTGGTTGGTCCCCGAAACGAGACCGCAGCACTCTCAGGGTTCGGTGGGAAAATCGGTGACCATCCTACCGTAGATGGCACGCTTTTTTGTCCCTTACTGGGGCGCTCCTTCGTTGAGGGGAACTGCACCGTGCACCTTTGTGCGGTCTCATTTACACGGGCAATGGGGATTGTTGGTTGCGTGTACAGTATATAGTGGTCTTTGTATAGTGCCGGTTGAGTACTCTTACGGGGGTCCATAGCATCCGGCGTCCCCGGTGGCTTGGTAGGTGGTCCGCGTGCCTACCAAGATCAACTTCGTGGGTTCAAGTCTCGCCGAGTGCATGCTCGTAGGGACTTTTTCTTGCGTAAAAAATTGATTAGCGGAAAGCGCGAGAGCGTGAGTTAGCTACATTCGATGAAAATCGACGAGCAGTGGGAATGCTATGCGCGACAAAAAATAAAAGGCACGTACCGGGGGAAGGGACGACACCTGTGACCACGGCTTGTCCAGAAGATCGCTGAGGGTAAAACCTCCTACGAGTTAGGCTGGAAAGTAAAAGTGATGATTAAATAGAAGTAAAAACAATAGTTAATAGGACCTATGGTATACATAAAAGACCTATATATTTGCCTTTTTTTAGTAACAATATTAGGTCCTATTTACTGTGGTCCCCCGTAATAATAGTGCCGGCTGCCCGCTATGGTGCCTGTGAAATCGCTTCGGCACATATAAGACTAGCCAGTGTGGTACTGCGCGTAGTGGCCGGTTGCCGCCATAGTGCCGGTAGCATGTACCGCGGTGGTCCTTCTGTAGTGCGGTTTGATTAGTGCCAGTTGGTTTCCCGCTATGAATAGTGCCGGTGAAATCGCTTGTCACTCAAGGGATTAACCACTAACCATGTGGTAGTGTGCGGAGTAATTAGTGCCGGTTGACGCTATATATATGCTGCCGGTATTGTTGCCTGCCGTATGCATACCGGCACCGCCGGCACTATAACAGAGGCACCGTTTCAGTACAATATTTCCATTTTGTTTGGTATGTTTGCCATCCATCCGGCAATGCACAGCGTGTGTCAATCGCTAAAACTGGCGAAGAAACAGAAAAACGAAGACCACTACGATGCGAAGAGCGTAAAATTACAGACACCCCAAAACCGATCTTGACGCGCGAAAACCTCCTGAAACCATCCGAACGGCCCTGCGTCTCATCCGTACAAAATACCTGTTACATGCATAAACGAGCAATAGGATATACACCCTTTCCTGTCGCGTTCATACGATAAGCATGTGCAGATGCGAAATAAAAATGCTCCTCTTATTTACGGTCTCGTATATGCAACAAACATGTATTTGTTATCTCTCGTGCACGCCTGGCCAATGGGATTGCTCATACACGTGCGATATTTATCAATAAATATCCTGTTTTGGGAGGTGTGAGATATTTTCCCCCCCTGACCGGAAATATAAGGCACTTTTAGGTTCTTGTATCAACAACAAACGGTACTTACGTTCACGTCCAGGGCGAAGGTAGGGTGCCCTTGAAAAAGAGAAAACGACACACCAACACCTCTAGAGAGAGTCAGAAATGGACAACCAACAGGATCGTTGTATATTTGTGATCACGGAACGAAGCATGAAAACAGCGTTGTTTTTACCAACCGGATCTTTTGTGATGATCACAGGACATTGAAAAAAAAAAATACCAGGTACTGTTTTTTCTTATCTTTTACTTTCTATTTTCACTTGGTTTTAGAATACCCGCCCCGTCTATATATACCGAAAACCAAAAAACTGCGGTGACTTTTTTTTTTCGGGCAGCCTTGTCCAGAGTGGTGTATTGGGAAGAAAAAATACCTGAGCTGTGAATATCGAAAAAAATCAAGGATTCCCGAGGGATTTATCCCGCGGTTTTATCCGGGATTCGGGATAATTCCATGGTCCCGTGATAAAATGTGAAATCCCGCTCCCGCACGAGCGCGTCCCGCACAAATGATGATATCCCGCTCCCGTGCCACGGAAAAGTGTAAATCCCGTTCCCGCACAAACGCGTCCCGCACAAACGCGTCCCGCACTTATTATAGTATCCCGATCCCGCACAAAAAATGTCCCGCACAAAAAATGTCCCGCACAAACATGTCCCGCACAAGAGGAGACAATAAATTATCCCCCCAACTGAGTATTTGCACCTCACTTGCGGACAGCTACAGCTCCCCACGAAAACACACTGCGAACGAAACCGTCGGATGTACCACAGAGCTGTCGAAGCCAGCCAGAAATCCCGCGGCCCGGTTGTGATGAATGTGAAAGATCCCGTCCCCGTACCAACGCGTCCCGCACAAATTCTGACATCCCGCTCCCGCTCCGCGGAAAAGTGTAAACCCCGTTCTCGCACGACCATATGCCGTGGTGGCCGTATCCCGTACGAATAGTACCGTTTAGTCCCGGGGTAACTGAGTCCCGCGGGATATCGTCCCGCGGTCGAAAAGACGTCCCGAGGAATGTCCTAAAGTACCAGATCTCGCGTGTTCCTGGTTCCGGGTACTTACGTACGTCCGGACAGTGTTCTGTACAGCAGTATAACTATATTTGGATTAATGGTACCGTAAGGTAGGTACAAAAATTCGGTTTTACCGTATCATATACCATGGTATCAGTTACCAGGTACCATTCTGTGTCTAGATATAAGGATCGTTTGGATTAAATATTTATATAAAAACAGCTCTTATATTCAGGGACAGAATGTTATACTGTATACCTGGTACGGTGTACCACAGGAGTACACGAAAACAAGAGAATGCGACCTACTGCAGTACGGTTCTCCAAGGCCAGAAGGAAAAAACAAACGAGAATTAATTTGTGAGATTTGCGGACGAATTTATGCAAATGACGCTTTTTTTTAATTTTGTTGACTCGGCTTTCGTGAACCCCCCCCCACATAGTAGGAGAGTGTGAAATGTACAAGGAGTAACGGGAAGTATTAGAAGAGATGAAGGGAAATAGACGAATGTGACATGGAGGAGTTTGGCACACTGCAGTAGATTAGCAGCAAGAAAACGATCGCTATCCTAGGAGATAGATGGTGGCAACAGACGGCGAAACAGGAAGGGGATACGATTGGCAAAACGTTTCATGTACTATATGGAAAGAAGGTATTGAGCGTCCAACTGTTGGAGGTGTCTCTATTAGGACTAGGAACGATGCTTCGTCTCGAAAGCGATGCGTGGTTAATGGTCAAATGACCAACGCAAGCAACAAATGAGTACCTCCCCCCCCTGTGAAACGGTGCTCCGTCTCGAAAGGGATGCGTGGTCAATGGTCAAATGACTAAGGCAAGCAACAAATGAGTACGCCCCCTGTGAAACCCGACGTGCTCCGTCCCGGCATTGTAGGGATGGGAGGGTCTATGGTCATACGACTACGGCCATGCATGATGTTGAGTACACCCCCCCCCCCTCACCAACCTTGGTGCAAGCAATGTCTGCCTGGTCGATGAAAACCCGGCATGCTCCGTCCCGGCATTTTAGGGATGCGAAGGTCTATGGTCCTACGACTACGGCCATGCATGGGATCGAGTACGTCTCTCCTATCCAGTACACCCCCCCCCCCCCCTCCCCCCCTTCCCCAACCTTGTACTACCAATTTACTGCGCGCAGGAGAAGATCGGCCCCCACGTGTTCCGTGTCATCTCCAGCAACCGCGACGACCTGGTCCTTCGGTCGGAATCGAAGGAAAGCATGAACGAATGGCTTTTCGGGTTCCACCGCTCTCTCGCGAGCATCATCGCACGCGTTATCGAGAACAAGGGCGTCGGCGGCGGGGAGGGGGTTGGGGACGGCCAGTACTCCACGCAGTCGGGCGGAAATGGCTTTGGCGACGGGGGAAGGGGGACGGGAACCGTGACCTTGGCGGAGGCGGTGGGGGAGGCGGGGGTGGAGGGGGGGATGGGGGGCTGACGCCGACAACCGTGGTGGTACGTTTTTTTTTTTTTTTGGTTATTATATTTTTTTTTTGTCCTGTGGTCGGCCGCGCGAGTTTTATAGGTTTTTTGTCTGTCCTGATTTTTCTGTTTCTTTTTTTCGTGTCGTTTGTGTTTTTTTTGTTTTTGAGCAGGCCGTCGGTCGGTCGGCCGGTCGGTCGGTCGTTTTTTGTGCTCATCTTTTTTTTTTTTCTTCTAGTCTCGTCGAACTTGTACGCGCGCGTGTGTTGCGCCGCTCGTTTGTTGTGGAGCTTTGTTTGGCTGGTGCGTGTGGTGAGCGGAGCTTGGAGTCTGAGTGAATTTTCAACAAGCGCCGTAGCATGTTTTTTGGGCTTTCTTCTTTTTTTTTTTGCTTCTGTTGTCTTCCTTTTTCCTGTTTTACGTTTGTTTTTTTTCTGCGTTTGTTTTTTTATTTTGTGTATTCGGCTGTGTGTCTGTCTGCCTGTTTGTTTGTATGTTTGCTTCTTGCTTGCTTGCTAGTTTGTTTTGTTTGTTTACTTGATGAGTACGCCCCCTCCTTCCTCATCGGCCCATAACGACCCGCTCTACTCACCCACTACCTATACCCACCCAACTACCGACTTATTTACCAAGTCACCTAGAATACACAAAAAATAATTCTGCCGCAAGTTTTTTCTCTTGTGTTCCCCTACGTAGCGGTTGTGTTTTTTCATTAATTATGCCGCTTTTTTTTCTCTCGTATTCCGCCAAGAGTAGCGGTTGTTTGTTTTCAATAACGTTTACGCATTTTTTACGTCAGCGGTTGTGTCTTTACATCAGTTGTGCGGCGTTTGTTTCTCTCGTTTCACGTCAGCGTTGTTTTAAAAAAATATATTTATGCCGCTTTTTTTTCTCGTATTCACGTCGGCAGCTGTAATGTTTAATTAATTATGCCGCATTTGTTTCTCTCCTATCACGGCAACGGTTGTATATTTTCGTTAATTGTGCCGCGTTTCATTAGTTTCGTATCACGGCAACGGTGATGTCTTTTCGTTAATAATGCCGTTTTTTTTTCTCTCGTATGACGTCGGCGGTTCTGTTTTTTTCTTTTCTTTTCTTTTATTTTCTCGGTATGGTTGCGTTATTTTTTTGCACTCGCCTGCTTTTCTCCAGGAGACCCGTTCCGCGTCGGTGGCGGCAGCGAGATTCGGAAGGTTCTTGGCCACGGGCACGGCAGAGCGAGGCGTCTGTCTCTGCGCCAGTACAAGCTGGGCAGCAGTGGAAGCATCGCCGGCTCCGTCGGCGCCGGGGGCTCGGCGCACCACCTCAGCGCTCCCGACATCCACGCGGTCACTGACGAAGTCGAGCTGGTGTCGGCGTTCCGGGCGACCTCGGACAGCGGCGACGACATCGGCGGCCGTGGCGGTGGTGGTGGTGGTGGCGGTGGTGGTGGTGGTGGTGGCGGCGGCGGCGGTGGCCGTGGCGCCGGTAAGGGTGGCGCAGTCTCGCACATGCCGCCACCCGCGCCGCCCCGGCACTGCCGCATGGCCTCCTTCGACGAGCGCCGCCGGCGCACGGAGAGCTTGGGCAGCTGGGGCGGCGTTTTGGCGGGTGTCGGACGCATGCCCGGTGGTGTCGGTGTCGGTGGTGGTGGTGGTGTCGGCGGTGTCGGCGGTGGCGGCGGTGGCATGTCTGGTGGCGGCAGCTACGGCTACGGTTGCGGCCCCGACTTGACCTACGGGGGTGGAGGTGGGGGTGGGGGTGGGGGCGGGGTTAGGGGAGGAGGAGAGGGGCGCGATATCGACCTCCCAGCTGGTGTTTCGGGCGGCGGGGTGATGAAAAGGGCAAGCACGACGGGGCGGCCGTCTTCGGCTTGTGCGTCTCTTTCGGCGGCCTCTCCCCGCTGCTGTTGCAGTTGCGTCTGCTGCGTCTGCTGCGTCTGCAGCGTCTGCCGCTGCCTCTACCGCTGCGTCTGCGTCAGCTGCTGCTGCTTCCGCTGCTGCTTCCGCTGCTGCCTGCATTTTGGCGGCCTCGAAGATGGTGGACAACCGGCGCCCGCGATCCTGCGCGGTGTCTTCCAGCGCCAACTCTGACGTGGATGAGGCTACCTCGATGGTGGTGGGGGTGGGTGCGGAGGAAGAAGCAGGCGACGAAGATGAGCTCATCCACCTTCTGGATGGCGTTTGCCTGAAGCGGTGAGATGGCTTTGTTCGACAGGATTCGTCCGTTTTTTTTTCTGTTTGCATACGAGAATGAGCGATGAATACTGTAGTAGTTTCTTTTTCCGGAGGGTATTTGTTGGGCTCTGCCTCGGGCGGGTTAAAGGTTCTGACTCGGTAAGGTTTTTGCCTGGTGTACGATTAGGGTGTGACCAGGATATCTTCCCCCCCCCCCCCCCCCCCCCCCCCCCCCCCCCCCCCGCCGCCGTCCTTTTCCCTACCCGACAGTCTCACCTCTCTCCTCCCCTGACAACTCCGCCTGCCCTGACAATCCCCTCCCTCAACAAGCCAACCTTTACCCCGCACAAAGGGGAATGATCGTATTACGTACCAGGTAGTGTTTATTGTAAGGCACCCAAGAGGCAGTTACAAAATAGTCCCATTGCTGTCTCTGGGAGTGGCCACACCGGAAATTCAATTTACTCACTGAAGCTTGCCATCCACTTGCAAGTCCGCCCCACAAACGGTTTTTTAGCGGCTCATCCTTCATGTGGCTCGCGGGGCACCTCACGTTTCGCTTCGCGCTTGTTGCAAGCAATGTCTGTCTGGTCGGTGGAAACCCGACGTGCTCCGTCCAGGCATTTTAGGGATGCGAGGGTCTATGGCCATATGACTACAGCCATGCATGCTATCGAGTACACGCCCCCACACACCTCCACTCAACAACGTACTGTTTCTTTCTAGATGCACGGAATGCCTAAGACACCGTATGGAGGAATTAATAGTGGAAAAAGCTGTGGGAAATAGGGATCAGAGTAAAGATGTGGAGAATGATGGACAAGATGACGGGACGTGCGAGAAGTGCTGTTACGATGGGAGGGGAAATCTCGAAGTATGTTGATATTTTACAAGGAGTTGCACAAGGATGTAGGTTGTCCCCTAACCTAATCAAGGTATATATGAACGACCTGATAGTAGCAGTCGAAGCAGCAAAACAGGGAGTCACGGTGGGGGAAGATACGGTGTCGGGATTGATGTGCGCGGGGATGACTTGGTGGGGATATCAGAAACGCCCGAAGGATTGCAGAAGCAAATATAGAAGGCGCTAGAATACGCTAGGAAATGGAGGGTGACGGCGAACGTCAAGAAGTGCGCAGTGGTTGTAGGTAACGAAGATAAGACGAACCCGGTAATTTTGAGTTGGAAGTGGGGAGAAGATGAATTGCCGATCGTAGACCAGTACACGTTCAATACCTTGGCGTCCACATACCAAAAGACTGCTCTTGGGATACACACCTAGCAAAAGTCATAGGAAAGGGCAGAAACACACGTAGGCAAGATGGATGCGATACTAACACACTCGCACCTTGACACTGCTGCAGGATCAAAAGATGTATCCTGATAAATGTGATAGTACCAAAGCTAGATGCAGGAGCAGTATGGGAAAGGAATGCGAAGTTCGTACTGTAAAACAGTTGTAAACAGTGCAGATTACAGCAGCTAACAAATATACTATTCCGGGGGTCTATAGTTAACAGGACCTATGGCATACATAAAAACCTATATATTTAGGAGTTTTTACTAACAATGTTTGGTCCTGTTAACTATGGACCCCCGTAATAGGATACTCAAGTACGACTAGTAGTACAGCATTAATAGCCAGCAGAACCTGGAATTTACCCACTCAAGACAATTAGAGACATGGGACAGTTGAATGACAATATAGAGTAAGGAACATGCCAAAGAAGAGGTTGCCAGCCATAGTTGATATAGCTGTATGGGATAAAGCAACAAAAGGGCGAGCTTTAATAAGGTGGGATAGCGTAGTGGAGAGATTATGGAAGGATATAGGAAGAAACCAAAGAGAGATGATGTCCGCAGAGAAGTTTGGGAGGTACAAGGCAGAAGTACAAGGATAGAAATAAGGGAAAGGCTAGCGCTAAGCAACAAGAAGAAATCGGAACCCACTTGGAGAGATACGGGGGATTGAGCGAAGGAATAGGAATGAAGACGTATTTTCACGGCCCTATGGACTTCGCGAAAACGCTGAAACTGCGGTTTCGTATAGGTGACCTGGACCTTCCCGAAAGAAGAAAGCGGTATACCAGTAGCCGGGAGGAGGAGGAAGTAGATGCACAGATGTGCCCGTGTGGCAAAGCAGTATAGAGTAGAACTCACATAGTAGGGAATGTGAAATATACAAAAAGGAAGGGGATGTGTTGGAAGGTTGGAAGGAGAGATGAGGGAAATAAACGAAGGTGACATGGAGCGGTTTTGTACACTAGATAGCGAGAAATAAACGAAGGTGACATGGAGCGGTTTTGTACACTAGATAGCGAGAAAACGATCGCTATCCTAGGAGATAGATGGTGGCCACAGCCGGCGAAACAGGAAGGGGATAAGATCCGCAACACGTTTCGTAATATTTGGAAACAACGTAATGAGCGCCCAATTGTTGGAGGTGTCTCTATTAGTAGTAGGAACGGTGCTCCGTCTTGAAAGGGATGCGTGGTCAATGGTGAAATGACCAAGGCAAGCAACAAACGAGTACCCCCCCCCCCCCACACCCTCACACCCCTCCACCCTCATCCCCACCCCACCCTCCTCTCGTCCGTCGTGTTGAGCAGAGCGCTGGAGGCCGGCGATGGCGTTGACGAGCCGCAGAGCCGCTCGCTGTCTGCTACTGCTGCTCCAGCCGCCGCGGTGCGCGGATCATCGGGCGATGAGGGGCGGGTGAGGCATCGGGCAAAACATACCAGTCGCTGTCGATTTTTGTATTGGTGTCATATTAATAGTATCATGCAAGCGGCGTGCTGCGGCAAGGGGAAGCACCGCACGTGAGAGGCGTGCTGCGATAGGGGTAGCACATCGTTTTCCTTCTGAGGAAAAATATGTTTGACGGACGGGGACGCGGCTGCTCAACTTTGAGGAATTACTATTATCAAGTAAGGCATGCCTCATCGCTGGACACAGATTTGTTGTTGTTGTTGTTGTTGTTGTTGTTGGTGTTATTGTTTTTTTTTTCTCCCCCCCATTTATTTTGTCCGCCCTTTTCTCTTTATCTCTTCCCCCTATTAATTGTTCACCACATTGTCGTGATATATCTGCGTGTATATCGGCCACGGGATTGTTTGTCGAGTTAAGCTTTCCCCGGTAAGTTTTTATCTCAAAATTAGTTTTCGGGTGAAGAGTGCGAAGCCTGCGAGGAGGAGCCTCAGAAGAATCTACCGCTCTGTCCATACAGTTGATGACTGTCCTGATTAAAAATGAAGGTATTATTTTCGGGGATACGGTGGTAGGTGCAACCAACCCTCTACAGTACCGTTGAACGCATATCACAGTACGAAAAAAAAAAACTGACTGCCAGTATACCTGCATGGTTTTTCGGTGTATCGTTCTCCAGTAGAAACCGGTTTTTGGATTGATCCGTGGACGAGGGGCGGGTGGGGCATCAGGCGAAATGCATGTGTCTATTTGTGTTGATATCGTGAAAAAAAAACGGTTTTGCGCAGAGTGCTTATATCAGTGTCGGGGCAGTGGTACGTTTTATACTGGCAGTTTATTCCAGTATCATGTACTGGTACGTGCCAGTACCGGTTGAAATTTATGCGAAAATACTCTGAATGGAGTTGTGCTTCTCGGGCGACGAGGAGCGGGTTAGACAACAACAACAACAACAACACCAAACGGTGATTTCTACTGATAACATACGAAAATACGGTAGGATTGAAAAAAAAAAAACCGGTGATTATTATTGATACGAAAATACCGTAGATTGTGAACAAAAAAAAACTGGTGATTTTTTTTTGTGTACGAAAATACCGTAGGGTTAGAAACCGACCCCTCTCATCTCTTTTTCTTCTCGCGTGTCCCCGTTTCTGTCGTTTTTTTTTTCGGTCGGGTCCTCTGTTCTCTCTCGTCAGAGCTCTGAGTCTGGCCATGGGTCGACGTCTGACGAGGGCGTCCTCAGCGGCGCGGGAGTTTCGCTCACTTCGGAGGTGGGTGATAATTTTTGGTTCTTATTATTCGAGGAGCCATAGTAAATAGGACCTACGGTACACACAAAAAACTATACATTTTTGTGTTTTTACCAACAATACTTGGTCCTATTTTACTATGGCCCCCCGTAAAATAGCTTCTCTTGTGTTTTTGGGACTTTTGTTTATGCCCTTTTCGTGCTGTACTGTCCAGAAGCATGTGCCCAACTCTATTTCCAGGTAATTTTTGTTCCCAATTGTCCCCGAAACGGGAGTGCATTCCTACGTGAAGGGGTTAATTGACCCCTTTTTTTGGACTGCAGTCCCGTTTTGGGGACAAAACCAGTCAAATTCTAAGTAGTTTGTCCTCAAAAACGGGACTGCGGTCCTAAAAGGGTTTTGATTATAACCTTCTTGGGACTTCAGAGGGGAAACATGACGGTATGTAAAAAGTGACGGTTACGGTTACGGTCGCTGCTTGATTGGGGGGGGGGGGATACAATGGTTGGTGTCCTAGTAGTGACAATGGTTGATTGCGAGGAGTCGTAGGGCACAGGGCGCAACATGATCCTACGTATGGTGCTCTGGTGCGTGGTCGCCGCTCGGTTAGTAAACTGTTTGTCATAATAACCAAAATTATATATTTTTAATATATATATATTTTGGTCTGTCTTCAACAGCATTCAAAAGGGGTTAAGAGAGGCGGAAGTAAGCTTCGTAACTAAAACAAGATGACGACTGCTATTGATTACTAGGGCTGCTGTGAGTTGGCTGAACTTGACTTCCCGGCCATTTGATTCATTGCCAACTGATAACTTGACTTTAGTTGGCTGGTCGACTGGCACTATCTGGCGTCAAACTACGTGTAGACGTATGCATCTATGCTGGTGCTCGATCTGACAGCTGTTGTTTTTTTTCATTTTAGAAATATACCTGGTAGATGTATATTATAGATATGATGCAAAACATACAAAAAAATAAACGCTATTAATAGGCATTCGGCACTGCCATCCGCACGGCTTTTGCTTTTTTCATGCGCCATGAGTTGCAGCAGACCTCTCAGCTCTTTCTCTCCCTCTTTGAGCGAGTGATGTCACGGGGAAATGCGCACCCCGTACGTATATAGCGAGAAAGCCTTCCATGAACAAGAGAACCCAAACAGTCGGATGAGTTGGCACCGCTGCAATTAACACAAAAAGAGGCTCAAGCTTAGTTTTGGGGAAAAAAACTACCTGGAATTAGAGTAGGTTATTTTTTTCAGTAGCAAAAACGATTCGATCTTGTATTTGGAGACCAAAAATATTGTTACTACTTGTACTGTACTACAGAGGGAGGAGAAACGCGGGAAGTTTGCATTATTATTTACTAAAATTTTGCACTATTTATTTTCCGAATCGGAGATGCAATCTGATCGACACACAATTAAATAATTAAAAAATGCGTGTTCTGTATTTCGTACTGGAAAAAGAGTTGACTTTTTATTTTCCGAGTTCGGGCACACGATATATTAACTTATGAAACAATTATTAATTTTCTGAAATCGGGGGGACACTACTACCCACGGCAAGAATTAGTGTGTGGTGCTTTCTTTTGCAGAAATCCGAAAAAATTCTTACTTTTTGGGACAACCTACTTGGAATTAGATTTAGGATACATTTTGCAGTACTGTAGATAAAAGGGGTTTCATCGTGTATCTGGAGACAAAATTAGTGTTTTTTTTTTTTGCAGCAATCCGTCAAAAGGCTTGTTTTTGGGGACAAACTAACTTGGAGTTACGATAGGGTGCGACACTTTTTTTTTTTTTTTTTGTGAAGAAAACGCTTCAATCTTATTTTTTGGAGACAACCTACTTGGAATTAGTGTAAGATTTTTTTTTTTTTCGTATACCAAAAGAAACACAAGTGATTGTTGGGGACAGAGTACTTGAAATTCGAGTAGGACATGTTATACAGTAGAAAAAAAAAGGATAAATCTTAGTTCTGGGGACATATATTATACTACTTGGGGATATCCTGTAGGGAAAAAAAAACGCTTGACCCTTCTATTAATAGGGCAAAAATTGCAGTCCCGTTTTGGGGTCAGACCATTCAAATTCTATGTAGTTTGTCCCCAAGAGGATTACTATTATATTAATAGGGCAGTCCTCAAAGGGTTAAATTTTATTTTTGGAGACAACTTGGAATTGCTGCCGTACATTTTATTTTGCAGTACGGTAGAAAGGCACAAACTCATTTTTGGGGGCAGAATGCTTGATACTACTACTGTCTAGTAGAGGATGCTTTTTGCAGCAGAAAAAGGTTTTGAACTTTTTTGGGGGGGACAGACTACTTGGGAATTAGGAATTAGACTTATGCCCATTTTGCTGCACTTCGGAAAATGTTTCAATGTTATTTTTGTAACAGATTATTCGGAATTGAACCTTTTTTTTTTGCGTATTCGGATAGCAACTGCTTGCAGTTTTGAGAATGGTGACGTTTTTTTAAATGGAAGGAAGCATTAGGCTGTTACCCATGCGGTTCAGATTTTGAGCTTCAGGTTTTGACCCGATGTCATTTTCAGCTTGCCAAGTTCGCAAGTCGAAACAGTCTTCTTATTCATATGCGAAAAACTCAGATTGACTGCGTGCAGAAATTCGAGCAAACGCCGAGATCAACTTCCGTTGTTGTGGTCTGGCGCCGCGAAGAGAGTCGCTGAGCGTGCTGCACTGCGCCCAGGGCCCTAGCGTCCGGGCCGACGCTGACTACCTCTGGTCTGGCGGCGAAGAGACGTACCGAGTGCGCTAGAGTCAACCTGTCTTGGCGCTTTGTATTTTGTCACAATGTGACTAACTGCTGCTGCTGTAGTCTACAATTATGTATCCACGGAGAGGTGCGCGCCGAGTGTGGTCCTCTTGGTATCTAGGCCCGAGCCCGCGCCAGCCGACTGCAGTCTGGCCGTGGAGAGACGCGCCGCCCGCCGACTGCGCGTCGGGCGCGACCCAACGTCGCAATACAGCTGTGCCACCATCCAACTCATCGATCGTTCTGCTGCTGCTTGCTGTCGTGGATAACATCTTGAATTTAGAGACCATCCCATTTTTCGACTCGAAAATCTTGATTCTCAAATCGAAAAGATTGCGTTAAGATTTTTGCATATTCGGAGTGCATAAGCAGATGATTCCATTTTTGGGATCGAAAAATACAAATGTGAAGCTCGAAATCGAACCGCATAGGAAACGGCCTTAAATTATTCTTTTTTGGGGACAAATTACCTGTACTTGGTATTTCAAGACTGCAGTCCCGTCTTGAGGACTAACTAGTCAAATTCTAAGTGGTATGTCCCCAAACGAGACTCCAGCTCTAAAAGGGTTAAAGCTTAAGACTGAAAGTAGGTACGCAGTGGGGTGTCGATTTATTTTTACTTGCACCCGTGGGCGTACTGCTGGGCTGCTGTGTACCGGTATCCTTGCCCCCTCACGCTCTGAGAAACTGACATCAATCTGTCCCTCAGTATGGTGACCGTTCCGTTTAATTTCGATATAAAAATCGTCCCTATATTTTGGGACATAGTATATGGTACTATTTGTATGCTGATTGCTGATGAAGCTTTCTTACCCTTTTCTACTGCTGTACTCGTGGTGCAAAAATGATGCCGCTGTAATTCCAAGCAGTTTGTTCCCGAAAACATGCCTGCAGTTCTGAAGTTTAGAAGGATCTGTGGTCTGTGCTGGTGTCGAACAGAAAACGTTTGCAAGGATACCTGGTACAAGAGGAGTTACTCACAGGAGTAGTCTCGAAACATCTGTACATCATACTGCTGTTGTACTCGCATACCCGGTGGAATTTAAACACCCTGGACATTAGACAGTAGTCCAGTTGTCTGTTGATAGCTTCCTATTGCAATTGACTGTCAAATGGGGTCCCTAATTCCAGTTCATTGAAACGCATGGAGGTCTTCTGTGATCCAGACAAATTATATTAAATAGCCCCTACCTGGCCTACTGTCCAGACAACTCCATTTTATGGGCAGACTCCGTAATCAATGGTCCGGACAATTCCAATTAATGGACCTTCTCCTAAATAAATTGTCCGGCCAATGTTAGTTAATGGACCGTCTCCTAAATCAATTGCCGCGACAATTCCAATCAACAGACCGTCTCCTGGATCAATTATCCCGACAATTCCAATTAGTAGATGGCATGACCCGGGCAGCATCCAGGGGAGCCACTGGCCTATATCTTTGACAAGGAATTACATGTAGAATACGCGCGTTCGGCTTATTGCAACACTTGTAAAATTCAGTAAAAATGGAATATAGACGAGACGTATTACGCAGCTTGCAAAGTTGAGTATCAACTACTTGATCAGTCGAACTCACAGCTGACGTATTTCATAATTTTATAAAATTTGTAGACGGCCCCCCAAATAAGCTGGCCGGATAATTTCAATTAATAGACTGCCGCCAAAATTAATTGTCCCGACAATTCCAATTAACAGTCTCCCGGATCAAAGTGGCCCGACAAACCCAATTTATACGCAGTCCCCAAAATCAATTGTCCGGACAATTTCAATTAGCAGACCGCCTTCTAAATCAAGTGTCCGTGCAATTCTAATTGATAGACAGTATGCAAAATCAATTATACGGACAATTTCAACCAATACAAAATCTCCAAAATTACTTCTTCAGACGATGCCATTGGTATGAGTCTCCTAAATCAATTGCCCGTACGTTTCAAAATATCAGTGCATACGGATTGTTTTGTTTCGTGAAACGTTTTTTTAATGATTTACATCTGAACACATGGGCTAGGCGGTATCTAAACGTTCTACGTACGGACATATAGTACAAACCTAAAGTTGAGGTGTCCCCCCCTTTTCTGCTTATGCCTTGGACAACAAACCTATCAATAGACTACCGCCCCTACAGCAGAATCACGAAGTTGTCTATTAATTGGAATTGTTCGGGCAAGTGATGTCAAAGACCGTCTAGCAATTGAAATTGTTTAGACAATTGGTCTTGGATACTGTCTATTTATTGGGTTTGTTCCGACAACCGACTTGAGAGACTTAACTGTAATGCTTTGAAGAATTGATATCTGGTACAACTGTAATTGTCCGGGCAAAAAGAAATAGACTATCAATTGAAATTGCCCTGACAAAAGATTTCAGAGACTGTCCATTAATTGACATTGTCTGAACAATTGATGTATGATGCTTTTAAATAATTGGAATTGTCCAGACAAATGATCTCGGAGACTGCCTATTGATTGAAATTGTGCTGACAAATGATTCACACGCTGTCTATTGATTGGAATTGCGTGAACAATTGATTTCGGGTGATTTACATGGATTGGACTTGTCGGGGCAACCGCTTTGGGAGACCGTCCATAGTTGGAATTGTCCGGGCATTTGGTTTCGGAAGCGATCTACTCATTGGAATTGTCATGACTATCGAGTTTAAGAGGGCTCTGTTATTCGCAAGCTGGCAGCTACTTGTGGCACTACATTTGATTTGGTCAGTACACAACAATACCATGCTGGTATTGCCTCTGCAACAAGTTGGGGAACTTCCCTGTATACCCATTCATTTGCTGGGTGCTTTATTGTGCCACATTAGGAGTAGTATCAATTCAATGGGGAGTGCATCTTCATACAATAAATAGGTACGTGGCCATGACGTTTATCGAGCGATTGATTTCTTGGGCGGCATCTGAAATGGGTTGTGCGGATAATTCCAACTACTTTCCAATCGCCGAAGTCCGTTTGGATAATGCCATTTAATTCACAGCACCCAAAATCAATTGTTTGGACACTTCTATTTAATAAGCAGCCGAAATCAATTGTTCAGACAAATCCCATTAGTAGTCAGCTCCCGAAATCAATTGTCTGGACAATTTCAATTAGTGAACACCCGACATCAATTTGTCTGGACAATTCCATTTATTCGACCAGCACCCGAAACCAATTTACTGGATAGTTCCAATTAGTTAGCGGTCTCCGCAATCAATTGGTTAGACAATTCCAGTTCATAGACAACACTCGAAACCTATTGCTCACACAATTCCAATTAATAGATGGTCTTCGAAATCAATTGTCTGGGCAATTCCAATTCATAGACAATCGCCGGAAACAAGTGTCTTGCCAAATTCAATTAGCGGACAAACGCCGAAATCAGTTGTCTGGACAATTTTCAATTAATGGGCAATCGCCGAAATCAATTGTATGGACAATTCCATTTAGTAGGCAGTCGCCAAAACCATTCGTCAAGATAAATCTACTTAGCACACAGTCTCCTGAATCAATTGTAAACACGATACGAGTAGACTATTGCAATAGGATTTGTCCAGAGAGTGTGAATTTTTATAGCGGCACGTTACCTACTGCAGTGGCTTTTACATCCAATATAAACGTACCAGGTGCGTATTTGGTACCTGGTACGTTCGTAGTGATCGTACTCTAATTCCAAGTAATTTATCTCCGAAACATCTGGCGTGCAGATTGTACATACGACACAGATATTTTGTACCAGGTACAGTATCCCGTACCATGCTTCCGTGTATAGAAAGCAAAAATGCCCGGCAAATTTTCATGTGTGCGGGGGGGATATAGCTCAGTCGGCTAGAGCGTTTGTCTCATAAGCAGAAGGTCGAGAGTTCGAGCCTCTCTATCCCCGCACCTTTCTTTTTTATTCCCTACAGTGTTTTGGGTTTTTTTTTTTCCTCTTTTTTTCATGTTGTGTTTTTACCTTTCTTTTTTATTCCCTACAGTGTTTTGGGTTTTTTTTTTTCCTCTTTTTTTCATGTTGTGTTTTTGCTCTTTCTTTTCCTGGTTGTAGATGCCACCCTACTATCCTACTATCTGGCATCCAGGACACTAATCTGTGGTATTATAGTACTGTAGGCGTGTGCCGGGAAAATGGGAGGGGAGAGGGAGATACGTAGACACAGATGTTTTTTTTACGACGCTTTGCTGACATTCAGATTTCCGGCCTTCGTCACGTTAAAACTCCTGCAAGCTGCAAGCTGGCCTGCTGATGAATTGAATTGATTATTCTGTTTTCAAAGTTGTTTTTTCCTATATATATGATATGATATGGTTCGATGATACGACACCAAGTATATATGGTACATCATACCTGGTACGTACGTATGTACGTATGCTCGAATATATATTTATATATGTTGTTTTACTTAGGTATGTTTTCGTTTTTTTTTGTTTCGCCCCTGAATTATGCGTTTTCGATGTACCTGGTATGAAATATTTGTGTTGTCGAGTCCGCAGGCCATGAAAGTGCACATATGCGTGGTATACATGAACACATGAACGTCGAAGCCGCGTTCGTCCGCTTTTGAAGGCCGATGGTATTACGTACAGCAGTAGTTTTGTTTTTGTTTGTTCGTTTGTGTTTTGTGGTGGTACAATCCCGTCAAGGTTTCGACTTATTTCCACTCTTCACATTTAAGTTTTTCATTTTTTTGTGATCGTATGTATTGCCTTTTCCCCTTTAAATTTCGTCTGTTTTTATACCTCAATTTTTGTGATGGTATGGACTAATCCCGTTAATGTTCCTCGTTTTTTTACCTGACTTTTTATGTGATATGGAATTTCCCGAGAATTTCCCTTTTTTTGTTTTCTTTTTGTTTACTTTGTATGTGATGGTATGGACTTTTCCCGTTACATTTCCTATTCTTTTTTTTCCATTTTTTTTATACTTTCCTTACGCGATTATAGACTTTTCCTGTTTAGCTTCTTGTATGTTTTTGTTTTGTTTTGTGATGTGGACTATTCCAGTTAAATATATATATGTATTTTGTCCTCTGTATGTTCGTCTTCGCAGGAGGCCATGGGGCTGGGAAGAGGCATGAACGTGGAGCCGCACTCTCTGCTGGCCGCCACGGCCCAGGAGGAAGTCCCCAAGTATGTCCCTCCCGCTCTCAGAGGTGAGTTTCCGCTCTCAGAGGTGAGTTTTACACTCTTTTTTCCATTGTATTAAATAGTACGTGCGGCACTGCTGGACACTAGACTATATCTGATTCAAATTCCGAGTAATTTGTCCCCTTAAAACGCGAGTGCGCTGCTCCTAACATTTTCTGCCCTGCATGCAAGGCAAAATATTTTGGGACTGACCGGGCTCCTTAACGCTTGTAGAACTGCAGTCCCGTTTTCGGAAACAAACTACTCAGAGCTTGACTGATTTGTCCCCAAAACGGAACTGCTATTCCCAAAACTGCTATCCTCAAAGGGGTTAAGACCCAGATTTTGCGACCGAAAACGACAAATAAGTGTGTTTTTTTCAACTGTATTGCCCTCTTACCACTAAATACCAAAATATGACTATCGTTTATATTGAGTATTTGTATGCAGTGGGCGCCCGCAGTTGAGAAACATTGGGCTAAAAAAAAAACTGGCTCGGATCGGCACGAAAAATAAGAAAATTGGGTTAAGAAACACGGCTCAACATTAGGACCAATTCTGAGTCCCGTACAATAGAGTTAGATCAAGGTCGGAAAAAAACAAAAGACGTTGAGCCTGGACACCAAATTGAGTTTTTTTTTTTAACACAGGGCGCCCCACTGCCGTACAAAGGTTCCCCATAATTCGATACAGAGTGGTGGACTAGACTATAGTGTGAGCGTACTCTGTCCCGAATTATAGTGGTCGTTTCTATTGATTATGTATGTACAAAAGTTTACTATACTTCGGCGCAGAGTGGTAGACTAGACTGTTACGGAGACCCCATGGTAAATAAGCCCACAATAAGCCCCAATCACTCACTTTGGTGCGTTGTATCTCAAGAAGTACTTGGTGAATCGAAAATGGTGTCGTGTCCAAAATACGCCGTTGACGATAGGTCTTCCATCGATGTTGCAGCAGTAGTAGTTGTGTTCTTCGGAAACACATTGAGAAGCCTCTCCCCTCCTCCTGTTTTGTCAGGGGCCACCTTTTAGTGTGAGCGTCTTGTGTGTAAGTCGTTGCATTGAATTTCGCGTACTCTATCTATTGTGTCCTCTATTACGGAGGACCGTAGTAAAGAGGACCTACGGTACACACGAAAACCTATCTATTTCACTATTTTTACTGACAATATTTGGTCCTATTTACTATGGTCCCCCGGAATAGTTGAAGAGCGCTTGTTACGGCTCAACTCCTTTGGTGCTGCAGTCCCGTTTGGGGGACAAAGCACTTAGAATTAGAGTGGTTTGTCCCCAAATCGGGACTGCAGTACCAAATGGGTTAAGATTGTCACGGGGTCCTCGGTTATATAACCCTTTTGGGACTGCAGTCCAGTTTTTTTGGAGGGACAAGAAACACTCCGATTCTTAAGTAGTTTGTCCTCCAAACGGGATTGCAATCTGCTTTAAAAGGGCTGGTACCCACTTTTTCGGGGACGAAAACACTCCGATTCTTGAGTAGTTTGTCCTCAAAACAGGACTGCAATCTGCTTTAAAAGGGCTGGTACCCACTTTGGGGACAAAAACACTCCGATTCTTAAGTAGTTTTTAAGTAGTTTGTCCTCAAAACGGGACTACAATCTGCTTTGAAAGGGCTGGTACCCACTTTTTTCGGGGACGAAAACACTCCGATTCTTAAGTAGTTTGTCCTCAAAACGGGACTGCAATCTGCTCTAAAAGGGCTGGTACCCACTTCCATATTTGTAAGTATTTGCGTTTTGTTGAATGTCTAAATTTGTCGGTATTTTAGCCATTTATTAATACTACTCTGTATTTTAGCCATTTATTAATACTACTCTGTATTTTAGCCATTTATTAATACTACTCTGTCCCTAATTACAACGACCGTTTTAATATACTGCCCGGTATTTATATATAAAAGGTCTTGCATGTTGAGGGACAACCCGGTATTAATGTATAAGAGGTCTTTTTGTAGAGTGGTAGCTCTTTGTGACATATATCACTGGGGGCCATAGTAAATAGAACCATATATTGAAGGTAAAAATAGCGAAATACATAGGATTTTGTGTTTACCTTAGGTCCTGTTTACTACGGTCCCCGGTGGTAGTACCTTTTTGGCAGGTAGCAAACTCGTTGCGTACGAAACCTGTCGGAATTTCTTTATGATAGACCCTTTAAACCTACTGCACGACACACGCCCCGTGTATGCCTACACACCAAGCGTGCAAAGATGGGAAGGAAAAGGAGTCTTGAGGAAATTTCCGATCTCACAGTTTTTTTTTTTTTTTTTTTTTTTTTTTTTTTTTTCCTTCTTCCAAATATATGCCGGTTTTGTCTGACGGTCACTGTCAACGTCGTCCACCACCCTCTCAACCCATCCCCCTTCCTCCCCCTTCCCCCCTCATTTTCCAGCTGCGAACTCTGCAAGCGGTGGCAGCGGCAGCGGTGGCGGTGCCGCCAGTGCAGGTGTTAAAGCAGGAGGTGGGGGGAAATACATCCCGCCTGCTATGAGGGCGGCAGCTAGGGCCAAGGAGGCCGCGGCGGCGGCGGAAGCGGCGGCGGCTGCCGGGGTTGGGACGGAGGCGAAGAAAGCGATGACGGGAGGCGAGAGCCCAAGGCCGGCCGGTTCCCCCTCTCCGAATGACGCCTCCGGAGACGAAGAGTGAGTGGGGAGTGCGATAGGAAACGGTTGCTTCCACACATGGGACACAGATGACGGTGTATACGATGATCTAGATCATATGCTTTCCGTCGTGACATGTTGTGCTAGAGCTGTGTCGATCCAATAAATATATATATGTGGTTGTGAGATTGTGCGAGAGCTGTGTCGTACAGATCCTGTTTTTGCCTGTGTGAGATGTTGTGCAAGAGCTGTACCGTGCAGATCTATACATATAGACGCGTTTGCCTATGTAAGATGTTGTGCGAGAGCTGTACCGTACGGGTTGTATAGATACCGGTATGCGAAGCATACGGTTGTCGTTGTGAAGTGTTGTGCGAGAGCGCTGTCGTACATATACATCCTATATTTTCCTTTGTGATATGTTGTGCAAGAGCTGTATCGTACAGATCATACCTGGTACATGCTTGCCTTTGTGAGATAGATGTTGCGCACGAGCCGTGTCGCACAGATCCCATATTTTCCCTTTTGAGATGTTGTGCAAGAGCTGTATCGCACAGATCTTACGTATCAGGTATAGATTTACATCTGTCGTTGTGCAAGAGCTGTATCGCACAGATCTTACGTATCAGGTATAGATTTACATCTGTCGTTGTGCAAGAGCTGTATCGCACAGATCCTTTAGATAAATTTACATTTTTTCGTTGTGAGATGTGTGCAAGAACCTTGTCGTACAAATCCTATGTTGTGCCACAGCCGCGTGGTACAAGTCTCAGGCGGCAAGCAACAAGCCCGCAAAGAGCTGTGTCGTACAGATCCCGCCCCGCCCGGCAAAAGATGATCTACTGTAACGGTAGATCGTGCATATCATACTAACGATACGCGCGAACGAACGAACGAACGAACGAACGAACGAACGAACGAACGAACGAACGCGCGCGCATTCGGTTGCAGGGTGTTCGAGCTCGTGGGCGTGGACGCGGACCTGGGCTTGGTCGAGGCCAGCCCCCCCCCATCCTCCGGGTCGGGAGTGACCACCGCTGCCGGCGACGTTGGCACCCGCGACGCTACGGACAAGGACATCCGCGATGCGTCTCGGCCGTCCCGCTCCCCTTCGTCCTCCCCCCCGTCTTCTCCAAACGCCGCTACAGCCAACGGCACTTGCAGCGGTAACTCCGGCGGTAAACTTAGCGGTAATTCGGGCGGTAGCGGGAAATTTGGCGGTGTTTCTGGCGTTACCGGTAACGGGCTGGGTGGCGGTGCCGGTACGGGTAACGGAAAGAAGGACCCGCCGTTTGGGGGAGGCGGAGGTGGCGCTTTCTCGGTCATGCCGCGTGGGTCGGCGCTGCCCTGGGCCCCCGCCAAGAAAGAGGTGAGGCCCTGAGAGGGGGGGGGTGGGGTGGGGCGTACTCATCTGTTACTTGCCTTAGTCATTTATTTGACCATCGGCCACGCATCCCTTTCGAGATGTCGGGGGGGGGGGGGGGGTGCTCGAATAGGAGAGATGTACTCGACCTCATGCACGGTCGTAGTCGTATGGCCATAGGGGGGTGTACTCGATAGGAGAGATGTACTCGATCTCATGCATGGCCGTAGTCATAAGACCATAGACCCTCGCATCCCTACAATGCCGGGACGGAGCATGTCGGGTTTTCACCGACCAGGCGGACATTGCTTGCACCAAGCGTGAAGCGCCGTGAGGTGTCCGGCGAGTCGCATGAAGGGTGAGCTGCATCCTACTAAGAACCGCTTGTGAGGCGGACTTGCATATGGATGACAGCTTCAATGAGTTAGTTTAATTGGCCATAGGGGGGGGGGGGGGGGGGGAGTGCTCATGTCATGCATGGCCGTAGTCGTATGTATGACCATAGGCCATCGCGTCTCTACAAATACCGGGACGGCGCACGTCGGGTTCACGTTGACGAGGTAGACGTTGCTTGCACCAAGCGCGAAGCGAAACGTGAGGTTTTCGGCGGGTTGCATCCCGCTAAGAACCGCTGTGAGGCGAACTTCGGCACCTTGTGCGCACGTGGATGAAGGAGGGGAGGGAGCAGGGAGGGAGGGAGGGAGAAGGGGAGGGAGGGAAGGAAAGAGTGGGGGAAGTGGGGCCTTGAGAATATAGATGCTATACATGATACCGCGGTTGGACTGACCGCCCCCCTGCACTGAAATCAGTACGTAAAGGCCTAAACAGGCCTTGACGCGGTTTGACGCCTTGACTGACCGCCCCCAGCACTAAAACCAGTGGACTCGACGCGGTTTGACTCCCTGACTAGCCGCCCCCAGCACTATAACCGGAACACCAGGTACTGAGGTCAAAACGCCACCCCATGCCACACCTCAACCCACCCCTCCCCACCCCACCCCACCCGCCCTGTTCCCGCTACCTTCTTCGTGGACGAAATGCCCAGGACTACTACACGGGTGACTACCACTCTCGCCGCCCCTGCAAGCCGGATGGGCTGTGTAACACTGCGGGGGGCGGATGCGGCGGGGCCCCCTTCCCGGAAGAAACGCCTGACGTGGACGGCAGTGTCGCGGAGGTGGAGGACGGTAGCGTTGGTAAGGGCGGTGCGTGTGTGAAGAAAGGGGTTTCTACAGAGAAGGGAGGCGGGCTGGACGAGCGGGGACTGTGGTGGTCGTGCGGTGCTTGGTCTATCATGGGGAGGTGAGGTGGATGAGGGGGGGGGGGGGGGGGGGGGGGGGGGGGGGGGGGGGGGGGGTTGTTTTGATGTTGCTGTACTGGTTTTATTAGATACGTACTTACGGGATACTATGCGCTTTTTTCTGTTGAGCATAGAAGACGGCTGTGCTGCCTCCTGCTCCTCCTGTTCCTCCTCCTGCTCCTCCCCCTGCTCCTCCTCCTGCTCCTCCTCTTCCCTCGCCCCTCCTCCGCTTATTCCTCTCCTCTATCTTGTTTCGCCCCCATGTGCTTGGTTCCGATTTCGTTTGGTTTCAGTCTGTTCGGTTCTGTTTCGTTTTGTTGTTTGTTTTTGTCTTTGTTTCGTTGTGTTGTTTTGTTTTGTCTTGTACTTTCTTGGTTGGTTCCGTTTCGTTTCATTCCGTCTCGTTTCTACAAATTTCCTGTCTTACAAGTATCCTTTCCCTGTGCCCCTCTCCTTCCTCGCCCCCCTCCTTCCTCTTCTCCCCCTTCGCCCCTCCCTCCTCCCCCCGATTCCTCGTCTTTGTTCAGGCGCGAGAAGCAAGAGGACCGCTTCTGCGTCATGCCGGACTACAACAAGACCGTCCCGCGGCTTGCGCGTGAAGACAAGAAGCAGCTTGCGCTCGGAGACGAGAAGAGCTCCTCCCCCGAGACCTCCGCTGCCTCCTCCTCCTCCTCCTCCTCCTCCACCTCCTGCGACCCTTCCGGCGGCTCCGATGCCTCCCGCGTCTCCCCCGGCTCGACTGGCTCTGCCCAAACCGACGCCCCTTGCGAATCACTGCCATCCTGCCCCCGGTTGGGAGACAACACGGCCGAGTCGGCTCCCGCGGCAGCCGCTGCGGAGGCGGTGGTGACGGGAGGGGCGGGGATGGGAGCGGGGGTGGGGTCGAAGGAGGGGGTGGCGATGGGGGTGGGGCGTGAAGGGAGGGGCGGGGGTAGGTGTGGAGGTGGTGGGCGGAGGAGGCGAGGACGGAGCGGGGGTGGAGGTCCGCCCGGCCCAGGGGTTCTTCGGGGTTTACGATGGACACTGCGGGTCGGAGGCGGTGCAGTACGTCCGCGACCGACTGCACACCACGGTTGGAGAGCACCCGTCATTCTGGAAGGTGGGCGGGAGCGGGGAGCAGGCGTTCATTGTGTAAGGGTTTTCGTGGAAGACTACGTAGTAATTCGGGGATGGGTGATAAGTTGACTTACTTTTGCCTCTGGATGCAAAAATGCCCCTTTTTTGTTCCTGTTTTTTTTCAATGTTTTGTCACCTTTTGTTGCGTCCCGTTTGATCTCCATCCCAAACCGCCCTCTATCCCATCCCACCCCATATCGTTTAATCCGTATTTTTTTTTTTTTTTTTTTTTTTTTTTTGGCTCGTTTGTCGTCATGTTTTTGTTCATGCCATCTGATTATTTGTCATCCCTTCCCATCGTATCCCACCCCATTGAATCCCAAGTTTTTTTGTGTTTCGGCGTATCATCTATCTGGTATTTTCTCGTTCATTCCATCTCATGCTATGTATCATATTTGGTCCTCTATCCCATCCCATCCCATCCCATCCCATATTTTTTTTTCGTTTGTTTCAGGACCCCGAGAAGGCCATGCGCGAGGCGTTCTTGTCTGTCGACTCCGAGTTCCTTGAGATGGCGGGGGAGAAGGACTGGTACAGCGGAACAACGGTGTTGGTCGCTTTGATGCGAGGAAGGTCCGTCCAACCATCGTTCAGCCGCCTTTTTTTCTGTTCATTTGACTCCTTTTTTCTCGCAGGGTGTTTCGAGAAAAAAAAACTTGCGCCCTTTGCAACTGCTGAGGCCTCTGCCTGCGCCCGCTCTTGGGGACAGATTGCTTGGAATCAGACTTGATAGTTTTGGACGATTTCGAACCGTTTTTTTTTTTGTCGTGCAAAAAAAAATGCCCCACAATATTTTTCAAGTACGAGTTTGTTCCCGAAAACGAATAATTTCTGAAGGAGATTAAATAAAAGGCTTTTTTACCTCTGCAAAACTTATCCCCCAACGTGGACGAAGTTCTCTACTACGGTAGAAGAGTTCGTTTGGATACGGTAAATCTATTGTATTTAAATTGAAACAAAACTTGAGCCTCGTATGAGAGGTCGAGGATTTCGTGGACACTCGTACTCACCTTCGCAAGCCGCGTTTACCACTCTGCATGAAAATTGTAAGGATATTTTTAACAGTAATATGCATACCAAACGGCCCCTATATTTCCGTCCAGACTGGTATGTGGTAACTTCGACCGCGCGTATTTTTATAGCCAAAAACACCCGTGTTCTATGCGGGGCACGTGATAAAACAGATTTTATCACCCCTGAAGAACTGCATCCACGTTTGGAGGATATTTTTTTTCGAAAAATGAGAGCTGGATATTTTTTGGCGGTGGGTTTGGGCGATGCTCAGCATTGCTGTGCAAGCTGCGTGATGGATCCATGGATGGCGTTTTTTTTTTTCATTTCTTTGTTCTCTCTTTTTTTTGCGATTTGGTCAGTCAGTCTTACATTGGTTGACATGAAAATACGTAACGGCTGTGAGATCGCGATGGGTTTCGTCGATATATGATATATATCGTATAGGGTTGAATATCGCATCGGAAGTTTCGAAGTATCGCACTTTTGACGTATCGTATCGAATGTGTTTTGTCCTCCTCATTCCCTGGCATCTGATCGTGTTTTTTATGCTGGTACTGAACGAAAGCTTTCGCTGTACGTACCAAATGTCGAGAAACCGTATCGATTACGATCGTACTATTTTTTTTTGTTCCTCTCGAATCGATCACCATCTTCTTTTTTTTTATTTTCTCGGCATCGTGTATATCGAACTCAACTCTCAGTCGATATCCCCAACACTGTTATCGTGCCTTCGCAACAAGGTTTCCCTTCGGGATGTGGTAGATTTTCAATCCAGGGGGTGTCGCGATGGAACACAGGAGTTCCTGCAGTATGTATAGGCGTCTATGCGAGGTTCGCTGGGGTTGTACCGCTGCTGCTGCTGCTGCTGCTGCTGCTTGCAGCTCGTTGTCTTCAGGATGGCACGCCCACACACGCCCACGCGCGCACACAGCACAGCGGCACCGTTCGTAGCTGTCCTAAATACATACACCTGGTATATATATGGTATATAATCTATACCAGGTATATTGTACATGTATTATACATGCATTATACGTGTGTTGTATATGTACGGCTACTGCTGTTGTACCGTGGTTGCCGCAGCGTCAAAAGTCTACAATGAATACAGGTAGGTACGCGGCAACAAGATGCCATAGCACAAAAGACTAAATAAAGAAAAACTGAAAATTGCATCCGCCGTTTAGCGACTGGCTGTGTTCTGTGTTCCTGGTTTCTACTGCTGCGAGATTCTAAGACGACACACATGCGCACGCTCACCCACACGCACGCAAAAGCACCGTTCGTGGCTGCCACAAAAAAAAAGGCAAAGTCTTGAAGCGCGGCTGTTGCACCGTGGCTGCCTGTAGTATGCAGCCTTTTTGAGGGCTGCTGCTGTGGTACTTCTGAAACGTCTGTATTTTTGTGTTTTTTGTGTTTTGTGTGTGTGTGTGTTTTTTTTCTTTTCTTTTTTTTCGTTGGGTGTTTTTTATGTGTTTTCGCTCATTTATCTCTTTAGTACGCGCACCACCGTTTTGGCCAAACGCTAAACGTGCCAAGAAGGGAAGGTCGTCCGGGCACTGCCATCGAAGTTTACTCGCGATGCATGCAGAGTGTCGCGCGTGCCGTGCGCTCGAGGTTGTTTTTCGGTAGGGGGGGGGGGGGGAGTAATAAGACGATTTCCCCGAGTTTTCTGTACGAGAGGCCTTACTTTATTTGCATACGTATATACCAACACAACCTACGAGGTATATATATACCCAGAAATATGTATTCGTACATAATATATCTTAGTTTTTTTTTTTCCAAAGTAAACTGAAAAAAGAAGGTACATGTGAAATATATATATTGGTTCGTAGGTTAGAATGATCGTTGATCTCTTTTTTCGGCTTTTTTGTTGTTTCGGTTTTCCTTTCGTTTTTTATCGTGTTATCGCCGCTCATATGATACATATCCGCCGCGCTCGGCTATTCGCTCGGCCCTCCCCGCGTTTTTTTTTTTTTTGGTTTTTTTTTTTGTCATGTTCAGGAAGTTGTTGATCGGAAACGTTGGTGACGGAGAGGCGGTCTTGTCCAGGGGAGACGAGGCGGTTCACATGTCGCCAGTTCACAACCCGGGTCGGGCTTCTGAGAACGCTAGGATCGTCGCAGCTAACGGCTGGGTTACCACGGAGCAGGTACGGTGTGTGGTGTGGTGTGGTGCACAAGATATACTAGCGGCGGGCTAAGATCTAGATGATGTACAGGGGATCGTGATCTATCTGTAGGTCATCTATATGTAGGTGATTTATCTATAGGTGATCTATCTGCAAGTGATCTATCGGTAGATGAATTATCTGTGGATGATCTGTCTATCCGGCGTGTGGAAACTTGACCTTTGGAATTGGAGTTGGGCAGTGCTTGCGATACAGTATATACGTAAAAGGGTACGTTACTCATGTTTGCTGTCGCTCCCTGTGTTTCCGTTGTGCTGTCACCTCATTTTACGTCTAGGAGCTGTTCATGCGCCAGCTCAAGCAAATGGACCTGGACGACCCTCAGATCAGGATGGCTGCCACCGACCACGTCCGCTGGACTACGATCAGACGGTGCGTTCGTACTTTACCGTACCTTATGCCGTACGGTATACCGTACTACTATCCCATACCTTACCATGTCATACCATACCATATCATACCATACCATACCATACCATACCGTGTCATACCATACCATGCCATACCATACCATATCAAACGGCACTTACCGTACCATGCCATGCCACGCTATACAATACAATACCATACCACCAAAGCATGGCATGTACCAGATACCTGGTGGTAATACAGTACACCATACCATACCGTGAATATAATATCATAGTACAAGGGTTTCCCATGGGGCCCGGCATTCGCCGGCACCCATGCTTCGGGTAGGGCAGGGTAGGAGTTCGACTTGTGCGACAGATAGCAAACAATACCGCTACGCACATGAAACATAATCCTCGTAGTATGTTAACTAATGCCAAGACTTCCAACACGGCCAAATCGTCTACACTGCCAATGGAATTACTATCTATGCAATTTCTTGTGCAAATCCTATTCCGAGCTTCAGATTTCAATCGGATTATCATCCAACACAAATACGACAGGTGTGTATATACCTTGTACCTGGTACCAGTCGATGAATACGTGACTCGGAATATCCTTATTGTTTTCGCAAATTCCGAGCCCACGCCGACTGACTCTCTAGTCCCGCCACAAAGAGACGTGTCGACTGTGTTTTTAAGTGATATTTCGACCCAATCAAGCATCCGGGGCTAGCACGCTGGCTGACTGCTGACTGCTTGCTGAATGTTTTCTACGTAGTCATGGAGAGTAGCCAGCTTCTCTTGCTAGATCCGCGCCTCGCAGGCCGATTTTATGTAGTCAGAGCACAGAGAGACGAGCTGACGGCCTTTTGCCTTCGTCGTTCAACTATTGGGTTGTTAGAATAACATAAATACTGCTGCTTGCTGCTGCTGTTGTAGACTATACTCACCACCGAAGGGCGTCTAACACAACAACAAAAAATCGTAGGTTGTCGACGGGCAGTAGACATGGCAGCGGCCAGCGACAACTCGTGCTATTGCTCGGGCTGCAATTACTGTACGATGGCCGCGTACAGCATCATTACTATTTTTTTAAATCCTCCGGCGGACTGGTAAAAGTAAAGCTCAAGCTCACCACATCTCCACGTTTGGAATACGTGTCGTGTGCCAATTTAACCTGTAGCCCCCGTTGTCTCTGAAGCTGCCGCGTCTTCGTACATTTTCCATTCATACTCGTGCCCCTAAATGCACCCAACTTTCAATGTAAAAAAACAAGAAAAAACGGGATATATATATTTTTTACACTAAAATATCCAAGATCCGGGTGTAATATAAGATTCGAAAATAAGTATCAAACCAAGAAAAGCTAAGAAACAAAACCCTAGAAAATCAGTACGAGGTAGGATACTCGAATACTATCATACGTAGAGGGACGGCAAAGCAGCCCTGCACAGCAGAGCGTACGTACTCGTATTCGTACATACTCGAGCTATGTGCTCGTACTCGTACAACGCTCGAGCTCGGAGTTAAGCTACTACGCACCATAGTACCTGTTTCTGACGTTGTATACTCAGACGAAATATTTATACATGCCCGTTCATTCTTACGCTCTCACGTGAAACCGAAATCGAAGATTCTTTAATTCACAAGAAAAGGGATAATTTTTTTATAATACAAATAATCCTAGATCCAATCTCAAGATCCGAAAACCAACGATAAAAATAATCTCGCCGAATCACAGCAATACTCGTACCGGTACTACATACAGCAGTACTATTACGGGGGTCCATAGTTAATAGGACCTATGGTACACATGAAAACCTATATATTTACCTATTTTTACTAACGATATTTGGTCCTATTTACTAGGGTCGCCCGTAATACATACCAGGTAACAGATTAATCCTCCAGGAGCGAGCGTGTTTACGCACTCCACACCACGAGTTGGCCGTGAAGGGGAGTTGCTTGCTGTAGGGGAGTTGTTGCTCTGTACCTGGTACAGCAGTAGGGCTTGTTTCACACGTGCTCAAGCACTCACATTTTCTGTCAATGTGTCGTTTTGCACAGCATATCAGACTGGCAGGCAGAGCGCGCGTACTCGTGCTCGTACAAACTCGTATGTGCTTGTACTCGTACAAGTATACCCACTCGTATGTCCTTGTATTCGTACAACAACGCTCGAGCCCGGGCTGCCTTCCGCCTCCTCCTTTCCGCTTTGGTGACTCCCGCCGAATGCAGCGTGTGTGGCGAGCTCGCCGTGTCGCGATCCATCGGGGACCGAGACTTCAAAGGCTTCACCAAGAGGCGTTTGGAGCAGGGGACCGAGGGGGTTGCTCCCCTGGAAGTGAGTGCGTGTCATGTGTATATGAGGCATTTCGTCATGGTGACATTTTCTATAGATACGTAGGCGTTGTAAGCAATGCCACGAAACCTATTAACCCGTTTTAGGAGTGCTCCCGTTGTGGGGACAAATGGTTGGATTTAGAGTAGGATTTAGGTGCTTGTACAGTGCAGTACTAAAAGGGTTGACAAATGCAAGTACGCAAGACATTTTTTTTTTTGTTTTTTTTTGTTGTTGTTGCGAATCGGGAAACGAATTCTTCTTTAATCCTGTGGAAGTGTTATGATCGACGCCACTTGTTAAGGTCAAGGTCGGGACATTTTGTATCCCTGGACAGGTTTGCCTAATAAGCCGGTACTCGTTGGTACTCACGTGTGTTGTTCGCTTAGAGATAGAACAAGAGCAGCTTTGTTCCTTTCGTGCACGGGGAGACTGAGAGCAAAGCTCGTGCCCGCTGAAGATACGAGATACGCCTCCCAAGTACTACGAATACGATCCCATTACCTGAACCCAGGTAATTGCCGAGCTTTCAGCCTCATTCAAAGCAGTACGATAACAGACGACTGTTTTTTTATGGCGCGCAACGTTTCGTTTGTCTCGGGCACGATTTTTTTTTTTTTTTTTTTTTTTTTTTTCACAGAAATGTCACGTTTTTTTTACTACCAGTAAACTTTACGTTTTTTTTTTTTCATGTAAGCTGCCCTTTAGATTTTTTCACGTGATGTCTCGGGTGATGAGCACTGGTATAAAGTACGGCACGATTTTGTGATGGAAAACGGTTACTTTCCTAACGAAAAATCCCCATTCATGGGGGGGCACGACAAAAAAGGAAAAAAGCAGAAAAACAGCCCGACACTTCCCCCCAGATTATGACGAGAAAGAAACCGGTGGGGTGGGAGTTCTGTGCAGATGTTTTTTTGCAGCGATTTTTTTCGTGTTTCCTTTCGTTTGGCCCTTCTTTATTTTGCTCTGTCTGGGAGTAACTCAGATCCCGGGCGACATGGAGGGGTTTGGTACACTAGATAGTAGCGAGAAAACGATCGCTATCCTAGGGAAAAAGATGGTGGCCACAGGTGGCGAAACCGGAAGTGAACAAGACTACCGTAGCAGAAGGCTTCTATATGGAAATGACGTCACGAGCGCCCAATTGTTGGAGGTGTCTCTACTAGGAGTAGAAACGGTGCTTCGTCTCGAAAGGGATACGTGGGCAGTGGGCAAATGACTAAGGCAAGCAGCAAATGAGAACCTCCCCCCGGTGCTCCGGCTCGAAAGGGATGCGTGGTCAATGGTCAAATGACTAAGGCAAGCATCAAGTGAGCCCCCCCCCCCCCCCCCCCCCCCCCCGCTCTTACAGAGGGGCTGCTACAGTAGTAGTCTATTAGTGTGCTACGATACAGGTAGAGCACTTTTTGGCACTGGGACTGACCGGGTCCCTAAACCCTACAACGTTGGAATACCAGCATTAACACTGTTGCGGGGTCCATAGTAAATAGGACCTACGGTACATACAAAAACCTATATATTTTCCTATTTTTCCTAACTTTTTGGTCCTATTTACTATGGTCTCCCGTAATAGTGTTTCTACGATATTATTCGTGACGTACCCACACTTCGTACGTGGTATAGGCTTTGGGATAGTTCATCGGGTTTTGCACTTCGATAGGTTTTTCTCAAAATCAGTTCCTGGGTGACTTACTATGACGAGGGACCATAGTAAATACCAGGTAGGACCTATGATACGGTACACACTAAAACCTACATATTTACCTTTTTTTAGTAACAATATTTGGTCCCATTTACTATGGCCCCCGTAATAACGAAGAACATAGAGCTACTCAAGTGAGAAACCACAGAAGACAAATGTAGATGCTAAGCAATACGTATTACAATATTGATATTCTTAATAAATCTTCGAATCACCATTTTAATAGGCTTTTGGGTATGGTCATCGAATTTTGCACTTTTAGCTTTTTGATACAAAATATATTTTTTTTCGGGTGAGGTATAGATGTTCTCAAGTGAGGAAGGAGCCTCAGAAAATTCTCGGAAAATTCTCAGAAAATCATTGCAGGGGCTTTACACCTCTACATACCGTTGCACGCCTACTTTTGTCGCGAGAAGGGTGCAGCATTTCTCTGTCCCTCGTCTGTCCCTCGTCGACTAGCGCCTTATTTGTTTTATTTGTTATTCATCATTTATGGGATCGTGCGCTTCGGCCCACTTGCCGTTTCCAGATGACCGTCTTCTCGTGGCCCCAAGGCCACTCCGGCGAGTTCCGCGACGATTTGCTCTCCGCCGAGCCGGAGTTCATGGAAACTGAAATTGGCGAGGAGGACGAGTTCTTGCTGATTGCCTGCGACGGTCTGTGGGACGTGCTGGGCAAGCAGGAGGCGGTGGACCACGCCAAGAACTTCCTTGACGAGGCAAGTTTTGTCGCTATTGTTGTTGTTGTTCTTGTTGTTTTGTGTTGTTTTGTTTCTGTTCTTTGTACTTTGAGGCATGTTCTTGTTTTTTTGTAGGAGTTGGTTTTGGTTTCGGTAAACATCGGTGTTGGGCTTGTGTTTTTTCATTTTGTGGTTTGGTGTTTTTTTGGTTGGTAGGTTGGTTTGTGATGTTGGGGGTTGGGTTTTGGTTCGTTTTTTTTGTTGTTTTGTTTTTGGCGTTTGGTTCAGGTATGATATGCGCTATGCTGTTTGGTTTTGGTTTGTCGTTTTCGGGTTAGGTTATGGTTTATTCTGCCTGGAGTTTGGTTTGGGTTTTGGTTTGGGCTTTGATTATGGGTCATGGTTGATGCTTGTTTTTTTTTTTTAATTGTTATCGGTTGCGTCCCCTTCGTAGGTCACTCGTGGCGTGCTTGCGTTTGATGTTTGTTTGCTGTTTCTGGTCGGGGCTTCCAGCTATAGGACCCCTGGAGCTTGTCGAAGCGGGGGAGGGGGGAGCGCTCGAGGTTGCCACGGTGTGGTCTTAAAAAACGCTTTGTTGTCTTGGCGTCCTGCCTGCTGTTTCCATGCTGCTATTCCTATACTGGGGTACCCGTATTTCTATGCTTTGCGTATTTCCTGCTGTTTGTGCGCTGGGCGCTTTCCTTGCTGTTTTTTATATGCCGTCGTTTTTCCTGCTGTTCCCATACTGGCATTGCTTTCGATGCCGGGATTTCCATTATTTTTCAACTCTGGTGTTCGTTTCCTGCTATCGCTAAGCTGGGGTTTCCATACCGCTTTTCCTTTGCTGGTGCTTCTCCCCTGCTATTTCTGAAGCTGAGGTTTCCATGCCGGGATTTTCACGATACAGTAGGGTTTCCGACGAAGTTGGCATTCGCTCGCCCCCCCGCTTTCGCTCACTCGTTTAAGTTCCACCCCCCTTATTTTCTGGCGTTTTTTGTTTTGGACCAATTTCTTGGACTGGACTAACACCCCCCCCCCCCTCCCCCATGAGATAGATGGTGGCCACGGGCGGCGAAGCAGGAACGGGATGAGACTAGCAAAAATTGCTTATGTACGATATAGAAACAACTTAAGGAGCGTCCAACAGTTGGGGATGTCTCTATTAGGAGTAGAAAACGGTGCTCCGCCCCGAATGGAATGCCTGGTCAATGATCAAAGGACTAAGGCAAGAAACAAGTGAGTACGCCTCCCCCCCCCACCCCCCCCCCACCCCCCCCCCCACCCCTACTTTCTGACTTTTTTATTGTTTGTTAGACTAATGACTTGGGACTGGACTGACTGACCCCCCCCCCCCCCCCCCCCCCCCCCCCCCCCCCCCCCCCCCCCCCCCCCCCCCCCCCCCCCTCCCCCCCCCCCCACCCCCCCCCCCCGCCCCCGCCCCTATTTTCTGATGCCTGGTTCTTGTTTGCTGGACCAATGACTTGGACTGGACTCAACTGGACTGGACTCGGCTGTACAGGGGCTATGTGCGCAGGCTGTGGCGGAGCGCATGTGCGAGCTGGCGTACCGGATGGGCACTTCGGATAATGTGACGGCGGTCGTCGTCCAGTTCCACCACTACCGCCCCTTCTAAGGCTTCTTGTCGGCTCGCTCGCTCGCTCCGCGCGCGTGGGAGAGTGGGGCGTGGGGGCGTGGAGGAGTGGTGCTGAAAGGAACGTGGACGAGGTTGCCGAGACACAGAAGACGACTTTTTTCGGAGTGGCTGGTGTGTCACGGCTGGTTGATGCCGTGTGCGGTCCAACTACACTTCCTCCCCCTCCTGGGGGCTTCTCGCTCGCTTCGCGCGGCGGCGGCGGCGGCGGCGGCCGTGGGGATTAGTGCGGCCGGGATGAAGAAGATGGCGTTTATCAAGGCGTGCGGGAGAGGAGTGTAAAGACACAAGAACGTACTTTAAGTGGTGCCGAATTGTCCTGAAAAACTCCCGGAAAATATATGGGAAAACTTCTTGGAAACGTCCTGGAAAGTTCTTCTGCAACGTCTTGAGAACGTGCTGAGTGCTGAATAGTTGCTGCCGAGTACCTGAAAATCACAGAACCGTGAGTCCTGAAAAGTTCTGAAACTTATGAAAATGACGAACTGGGACGACACGAAACAATAAACGAGCGAAAATACTAACTGAGGAAGACATTGGTGCGCGGGGGGGGGGGGGGGGGGGGGGGGGGGGGGGGGGGGGGGGGTGGGGGGGGGGGCTGGAAGTTCCTGAAAATCACAGAACCGTGAGCCCTGAAAAGTTCTGAAACTTATGAAAATGACGAACTGGGACATGCAACAATAAAACGAGCGAAAATACTAATTGAGGAAGAAGTCGGTGCGGGTGGGTGGGGGGGGGACTGGGAAAAGTCCCTGAACCGTGAGTCCTGAAAAGTTCTGAAACTTATGAAAATGACGAACTGGGACGACGTGAAACAATGAACGAGCGAAAAATAACAATTGAGAAGAAGTTGATGCGGGGGGGGGGGGGGGGGGGGGGGGGGGGGGGGGGGGGTGGGAGAAAGGATTTTGCTGAGCAAGAAAAAGTGGCACGCGAGAGCATTTGTTGTATGTCTAGTTGCTCTTGAAATAGTTTTGCTGCTGTTTTTTTGGGGGGGGGGGGTTGCGGTGGGATTGCGGTGTCGATGACCCATTCGGTCCAGCACTCCCGCAGAGCATACGTAGCTTATATATCTATATACCTCGTTGTAGCGATCGCTACTCTTTTTTTTCTTGAAGTAAGTGGTACCAAATGTGTGCATGTGTTTTTTCAGCGAGGGTCGGGATGGGGGGGGACGGGGGGGGGGGAACGGGAGAGTCGCCGCGGAGAAAAGCATATGACGAAGTACACACCCGTGCGATCTCGCCCAAGGTGATTGTACTGTAAGGCGCTATCACTCAAGGAAAAAGGGGTGTCAGTGTCGCGTCAAAGCGTGCTATTTTGTTTTTTTTTTTTTGGAGGTCGCTGAAGGCGAACTCACTTATAAGGCGATGTCACGCAAGGAAAAAGCGGTGTCAGCGCTACCTCAAAACGTGCGTTTTTTTTTCGATTTTTTTTTTTCGGGGAGCTTTTGCAAAAAATCCATGGGGCTAGGCTGACGTTCGGGGCGAAGCAACCCTCGACCCCCACGGCATCCCGCGCTATGGTCTCTCAGCTGCGGTCCCAGATATCCATGTATCTGGTGGCATTCCATGGGAGTAGTAGGTCCTCGATCGGAGGTGCTATGATGTGGTCGCTGTCTCATTGACTCGCTGCTAGCTCGGCGGCTGATTGCTGTGTCGGTAGTGGTTTATTGCTGCCTCGGTGGTGGCTTAGTGTCCAAGAGCAACGCTCAAAGCATTTTTGTGCACGAGCCTTCCAAGTTTTCTTTCCGTGTGCGTGCTTAGTTGGTCCTGCGCGCTGTCCCCAAAATACAGAACGCGGCTTCCTTGTACAGAGAGACGAACTCCCTCAGAGTGTGTTGGTTTTCATAGTGGCGGCGTCGCCGGTGGTGGGAGGGGGAGGGGGAGGATAGCAGAATGTCCTTTCCACCTCGTAGTGGCAGTGTGTAGAGGCGGTGGTGGTGGTGGTGGTGAGTGGGCGAGGGAGAGAATTATGGTGTTTTTCCTCGAGGGGGGGTAGTACAGTAGTGGCTCCCCTCTAGTGCCGGTTGCCCGGTATAGTGCCGATGGATTCGCTTGGCCCAGATGCGATTAACCAGTTTGTCAGTGTGCGGAGTAATTAGTGCCGGTTGACGCTATTTAGTGCCGGTATTGTTGGTTGGCGCATGCATACCGGCACTATAGAGGGACCGGCACTACTATTGCCGGGCGCCGTTAAAAGCTGTTGCCGCCTTATTTGTGTTGTCTTCTGATTTTTGATGCGCTTTGTGCCGCGCGGTCTGGCACTTTTTTTTGTGTTGACCTTTTGATTTTTTTTGTTTTGTTTTGTTTTGTTTGCTGTTGTTGCTGGTCGGTGCGTTCTAGATTCACCTATAAGAGACGGCCAACGTATTTGTATGGCTCGGAAAATCGAAGTTTCGAAAAAATCGAAAAATTGCAGCCGATACGTTTTTTTTTTTGTGTGGTGTGAGTCTTGACAGCCTCGTCTGCTAAAAGATGACACGATCATAAAAGGGGAGGGGAGGGGGGGAGGGAGGGAGGGAGGGAGGGAGGGAGGGGGGGGGGGGGGGGAAGGAAGTGGGGTGACTTTCCCTTGCTTTCTTTCATTTATTTTGCGTCGTGTAGCCAGGACTTGTTCGCCTGTTGTGTATTACGGCGAATATTTTACTCCCTTCCGGAAAATCACTCGGAGGATGCTTGAATGATGGCCGATTGGGAGAAGATACATGTGGACGAGGCGCGCGCGGGGCATGGCGGGGGGGGGGGGGGGGGGGGGGGTTGGCGGCATGCGTGTGTGATGATGGTCGCGCTTCCTGCAGACCAGACCACCACAGACTGTTCGTGGAGTCAACGCTGAGGAGTAGTTTAAGGTGTGGCGACGCCTGGACGAACCGCTCGAGACTCGGGGTCAGGATTTGTATGTGTGGTTTATGGTTTTGCTTGGTTGGTGTGCATTTTGAGGGTGGGGGGCGGGGAGGCGCAAATCCCAGCCCCCCCCCCCCCCCCTCCTCCTCCCTCTATGTTTGTTGAGCCAATTGTTTCGCGTCATCATGGTACGACATGGCAGCAGTTAAGATGTGTTGGTGGTGTCGGTGGTAGGGGCGGGGGGGGGTAAGTGAAGGTTTAAGATTTTTGTGGAGTGAGCAGAAACATCACAAGGTGCGGTATGATCGATCGGTGCTTTTGGTAGCAGATGACGATGAAGGTTTGAGGTTTTGTGGAGTTGTTGTGAAAACAGCATCACAACAAAGAATTGTGAAATCGATCAGTAGCAGATGGTGGGTTCGCGTTGGATAGTACTGCGGGCGCTGGGTGTGGCGCTTAGTTGCTGCTACGTAGGTGTGTTGGTTAGGGTTGGGGGGGGGGGGGTTGAGCCCATCGCGCTACATAGCCCTGATCCTAACTCAAAGTCATGGTTGCCTTGTTCACGCATGAGGGAGAGACATACCTGGTATATACGTGATACAGGCTGCCTCTTCCTGTTTCTCCCCCCCTCCAAGTAGCGGTATAGGATATTGAACCCCTTTGCGGGCAGTAGTAGGCGATATACAGTGATGTGGTGATGAGATGGTTGATTGATGATAATTGTAATGATAAACAGCGGCATCAACAACAACAAAACATGGATGACGGAATAACAAGTGGCCGTGTGAGAGGATAACGATGACCGATACATTATAACGACTGGCGGGGTCGTCTCTCCGCTCTCGCTGTGCAGTACCGCCAGCGCTATGATGCAAGAGGTCGCCTGTTTGTTATCGTTAGTGGAAGAAAGAGCACGAAATTGGAAGGTGGAAGTAAGTGTGGTGAGCTTAACCTTTGTTTTTTACCAATCCGCCGGAGGATTGAAAAAAACAAAAAGAAAGTAAAAAGGGAGGCACTGATACTACTATTACGGGGGTCCATAGTTAACAAAACCTATGGTATACATAAAAACCTATATATTTACCTATTTTTACTAACAAAATTTGGTCCCGTTAACTACGGACCCCCGTAATAATACTCGCACTACTACTATATTCGTACTGTACTTTTCTACTACTGCTGCTGCTACTACTATAATACTACTACTCCCAATACTACTACTTACTACGACGATTACTATACTACTACAAGCAGTACTACTACTACTACCACTACTACTACTGCTTGCTACTTCTACGAGTACTATTAATACTATCTCGCATGTACTACTACTACTACTACGAATACTACCACAACTACTACTGCTACTACTATTACGGGCGTCCATAGTTAACAGGACCTATGGTATACATAAAAACCTGTATAGTTAGCTATTTTTACTAACAATATTTGGTCCTGTTAACTATGGCCCCCGTAATATTACGGGGGGACCATAGTTAACAGGACCTACGGTACACACACGGGGGGGTCCATAGTTAACAGGACCTATGGTATACATAAAAACCTGTATAGTTAGCTATTTTTACTAACAATATTTGGTCCTGTTAACTATGGCCCCCCGTAATATTACGGGGGACCATAGTTAACAGGACCTACGGTACACACAAACACCTATGCGTATATTTCCCCTATTTTCACTGACAATATTTGGTCCTATTTGCCATGGTCCCCCGTAATACTACTACTACGATTGTACCGCTACCATACTACTATTAATATGGTCCCTCCATGTATAGTGCCGGTATGCATGCGCCAGCCAACAAGACCGGCACTAAAATTGCGGCAGCCAGCACTGCTTCGCACTCTACCACGCTTGGTGAATCCCATTACTATGGTGTCCGTGCCAACCGATTCCAGAGACAGGCACTAATAGTAGGCAACCGGCACTACTGTGCTCAACCGGCATAGAGGGACCAAAACATCCTTTTTTTCGTGGCCACTCAATCAAGTAGTCGTATCTATACATATATACCTGGTACTATTTTAATCATCACTTTCACTTTCCCGCTTAACTCGTAGGAGGTTTGACCCTCAGCGGTCTTCTTCTGGACAAGCCGTGGTTACAGGTGTCGTCCCTCCCCCCCCCCCCGGTACGTGCCTTCATTTTTTGTCGAGCACAGGGTTCAGCATTTCCTCTGCTCGCCGATTTTCATCGAAGGTAGCTCACGCTTTCGCGCTTTCCGCTAATCAATTTTTTATGCAAGAAAAAGTCATTACGCATCAAAGGTAATAATATGTAACGGATTTTTCGCTCTTTCTCTTTGCACACCCTCGCAACACACGCCGTTTTGCCGTTGTTCTCCGCACACCGCCTACCCCCCTATGCCGGACAAAAGAAGACGAGGCAAGATGCGTATAGCTAGGTGTGTCCTGTTGTGAATCCCTGCCAAGTGCAAAGCGGCATGGACCTTGGGACCGACTACCGCTAGCAGGTGTGCCTATGGCTTTGCTCTGGTCACTCACACGAGGTGCTTGACGGTGTTGGAAGTTATAGACTCTTGTACTACCTGTAGTCTGTTGCTGCTTGCCTCGCCGGACGTCTTCTGGACGAAGGGGCGAGGCGTTCATCAGTCTGAGGGGATACCATAGCATCCCGAAGCAAGCTCGATAGGCGGAAGTCCACTAGTGAGTCCGAGGGCAGGAAGGAGGTGCGTGAGCTGTGTTCGGTTTTCGCTCGAAAAGAAACAACAACAAAAATGTCGGCAGGCTGCGGCAGGCGGTGTGTGGTCATTTTTATGTTCGTTTTGGCATCACTTTTACTTTCCAGCTGAACTCACATACAAGTTTTTTTTGCCCTCAGCGACCTTATTATGGACAAGCCGTGGTACTACTGTACGTACGTACGTGCCTTCGTTTTTATCGCGCGCATAGAGTTCAGCACTCCCATCGCTCGTCGTCGATTTGCATCGATTTTTTTGCCAACTGGCGCCCTCGCGCATTCGGCGGTCAGCGCATGGTTGTGTTGATTCCTGTGATGTTCCACATTTGTTGTTGTTGTAGCAATTGTTGTTGTTGTTGTTGGTGTTGTTGTTGTTGTTGTTGTTGTTGTTGTTGGTGTTGGTGTTGTTGTTGTTGCTGCTGCTGCTGTTGTCTGTGGGTGGCCTGTGAATTGCTCTCTCTCTGCCGATGGTGATCAAGAACGAGGCAGCGACGAAATACCGCACCCACTATACAGCACATACAGCACACACGTACAGTAATTTTGGTTCGATATCCAGCAACACTAATAATACTATCGCTCACTCACAACACACAAAGCTATGACACGCGTCACTCACCAGATATATCTCGAGAGAGGCTGGGCATCGTCTCTCACGGTTTCTGGACGATAACCACCGGTCAGAATTCGTACCACACCAGCAACAACAACAACAGCAGTAGTACCAGGTACCTCCTCTGTAGAAATAATAGTAGTTATTGATAGACTGTCTGGTTGAAGCATTTCGACTGAGAATGATGTGGGCTTGGCTCGTGGTGTTTCCATTCAAGACAACCCTCCACATCGTCGCTCTCGCCTTTTGCAGCATGAAATCACACATGCACATAATACTACGAGCCTGTACTGTACCAGGTATACCTTTACAGTACCGGGTACATAGTGTTAACGTGTGCGCTTGGTGGTTGATGGGTATTCCCTGCGATCCAAAGATTCAATATCCAGGATCCAGGTTCCAGGATGAGGGATCCAGGATCCAGGATTTTTCAAAATTCTGGAACCACGGGCAGCGTTACCAATGAAGTTTTCTTTTTAATACACTAGTGCAGCAAAATTTCACCGCGTTGTTTTGTTCGCGGTCTTCTGTCTTCGGTAGTCGGCGCCAGCGCGCCAGAGCCCAACGCCCAGCGGTATAACGGTCTATTAATAGTGCGGGACCCTAAAGAGTGCGTACCCCCAAACTGTCTTCACCAAAACTGAGTGGGGGGCAAGGCGCTGCGCCGAGAGCGACCAAAACGATGATATATTTTTGTGTTGTCAACCGTCTGCGAGTACTACTGCATATAGCGTGAGCGCCTATAGCAGTACGGGTAGGAACATGTTCTAAAATAACACTTCTTGGGCAAACTGCAGTCCCGTTTTTTTTTTGCAACCCACTCAAATTCTAAGTAATTTGTCCCCCAAAACGGGACTGCAGTTTGCCCTAAAAGGGGCAAGCGCGTACTGTACGACTCCTTGCATTGTGCATCGTGCACCAATCGGTATCATGCAGTGCGCCCCCCCCCAATCATGCATTGGCAACTATGGTAACGGTTGATGTATCCGTCACTTTTTATCGTTACTTTGCTCGGCTCAAGTCCGAAGAAGGCTAGACAATTTAATAATATTAATAGTGTTGCTGGCGAGTTGACAAAAAACTAAACCATTGTTGGTTCGAAGTCGTCGGAATCACACACCGCACAGAGCACACAGCAGCCAATGTTATGGTACTGCTTTGAATGAGGCTGAAAACCCGGTAATTACCTGGGTTCAGATATTGGGATTGTATTTGTAGTTCTTGGGAGGCGTATCTTAAGTGGAAAACCAAGGGTTTTCCCAGCGAGGCACGAGTTTTGCTCTCAGTCTCCCCGTGTACGAAAGGAATAAAGTTGCTCTTCTTCTATCTCTAAGCAAACAACACACGTGAGTACCAACGGGTACCGGCTTGATAGGCAAACCTGTCTAGGGATACAAAGTGTCACTACTTTGATCTTAACAAATGAAGTCTATCGGCAGGACATGGCTCGTTGGTCGTGAGTCCGAATCTCACGTCCACCATGAAGACGCTTTTCAAAGAAAAGTGAATTTCCTCATGTCAAGAATCTGATAAAACACTCGTCTTGGGTCCCCAGAGATTGTGGAGAACTGCGAAATAGGCACGTACGGGCCCATACGAAGACCAAGGACCCCGCTGTTCCGAAGGAGAGGAGAGTGTTATCAGGCTTAGATTGGGTAGGAGATTGATTAACCTTTTACCAGTAGCCCAACGGATTAAGACCTTAACAAATGGAGTACCGCAAGGGCAGCGCCAACGGAAATGCTGATTTTTTATCCCGTTTGCCGGAGCCCGCAACAGAACACGACCACAGTGGGTCTAGCAGCCTCATCCCGTCGAGGACGGCGGTATCTGCCTTTTCCGAGCCTGCGGGCTTCGCAGTCGCTCTTCGCCGACCCTTGGTATCGGTTTGCGTGAGCTGGTGCCCCGCACCGAACGCGCCGTCTTGGGTGGGCTGCCTTTCACCTCCTTGGATTTTCGCGATTTTCGCGCACAGGGGCCACGTATGAGGATTGACGACCTTTCTGGCCTTTTGGGGAGGTTCGTCGCCCGTGTATCTGCTTCCGTCGCCACCGTCAATCGCTGTCCTGGCTTGGGTTCTTTTCACCCACCGCCAACCCGGCTTTCGCTTCGATTTTTGTCGTACCCTCAGGGGGCGACCAGGGCTCTGCAGAAGCCCCAGATGCAGCGACGATTGTCGCCCAGCGCGCTCCTTTCCCGACGAGCACTTTACATCGAGAAGATTTCGCCGTGATCACTGATCCGGCCGCATGTGCCCCTTCGCCGCCTGGCAACCCGGCGCTTCTGAATATCTTGCCGCCTTCAGGCCGCATCTCCACTTGGTCGCGCCGACGGCCAGACGCTACCGCTGACACCGTGCCGCCTGCCGTTGATTGTGGCTTCGGGCCCAGCGGGGCCCCTCGATCATCTGTCCAGCGTGCTATCACCCCACCGCGAGTCCCACGGCCGCGACCGCCCGCATCAGTCGTTATGGCCCCTGCTCCTGTCGCCTCGTTGGTCCCGACGGTACCCATCCCGCCCGACCGCGACGGCGGCGAGCCCGCTAGAACTCCTCTTTTACGGCTTCCGCCGCCAACTGACGCACCTCCCGTCCTCACCACCGACTTGAATGCCCTCGGTGCAGCTGCCGAAGTTCATTTCGGTGGTTCCGCAGCACGCCATTCGCACGCCGACTGGGCTCGGGAACAACAGGCCGAGCCCGCGAGCAACGCCGCCATGCGCTACATCGCTCTTGGCCGGCCGGAAGCCTTGCCCGTCGACTTTTTATCGTGCTTCCCTTCTCATCAGCGCCCTCCCTTTTCGAAGGCGCAGGAGCTAGCTAGCAAAGGCCGATTACACATCACCGATGCAAGCATCGTCCTACTCGTTCGACAGCCGCCCTCCCCCCTTGCGCCGAGCACGCAACGCCCCGTGGGTCGTACGGCCTGTTTATTGAACGACGGGCCTATTCGCATTTATGTGCCGCTGCTCATGCGCCCTTGGGTCATGCAGGCTTGCCATTCCACCGCTTCCTGCCACCTGGAAACCGCGCGCACCTTACGTATGCTCGAACGTTTTTATTGGTGGGTTGATATGGGCATCTGCACCCGTTGGTGGTCACGCAACTGCTTGAAGCGCCAAGCACGGGAAACATCGCGGCAGACGGTCCGGTGGCCCACCATCACGTTGCCCTTGGCAGAAGGGCCGGGCACCGCCGTCAGCGTCGACTACTTCGCCCCTCTCCCGGTGACGTCTCGAGGGAATACGTACATCTTTCTTTTCACTGATCGTTTCAACCGCCGAGCCGACATGTACGCCCACAGCGGCGGAGTTCACCGCTGAGGGCACGGCTAAGATTCTCATCAACCGGTATACTCCCTCTGGGGATGCCCGCGTGGCATCCTCTCAGAGAAAGACTTCTTCTGCTCCAAGTTTTCGCACGCCGTTTATCAGCTTGTCGGGGTTCAGATAATTGCCACCAGCTCCTACCACCTAAACGGCAACGATGGGGTGGAACGTGTGTAAATCCACACGATGGCCCAGATGCTGACAATGGTCATCAACGAGCTCCAAAACAACTGGGATGAACAGCTCCCTCATGTCAAATTTGCGTCCAATAATTCCATCAGCGCTGCCACGAGTCTGGCTCCCAACGAAGTCCATATGCGTCGGCTGCTACGCCTCCCTCTCACGATTCTCGAGCGTGCTGGAGTCGCCGGCCACCAGAGTGTGGCCCGCGACCAATTGGCTTACTGCGATTTGGCGACGGACTACCAGCAGCGTGCGTACGATATCATTCGCGAACACCACGCCCTCACTGTTGCTCGCGCGAACCCCCGCAATTCCACCCTTTCAGACGCACTGCGCCCAGTCCCCAAATTTGACGTTGGCGGCTGGGCGTGGGTGTACAATACGGCGGCCAACATCCGCCAGGGCGCGAAGCCTGACACGGACACCATGGTCCTCATGGCCAAACTCTCACTCAACTGGACGGGCCCCTACTAAGTCCTCGCATTGGCCCTGCTCCTCGGCGGACACCCCGGACGGATCTCCTCTCGGGGCCAAGCTCCTGTATTAGGATCTCCCTTCCGATATGCCCGGCGCTGATGCTCGCCGGCGCGTATCAGTTCAACGCTGCAAGCCCTGCGCCAACCCCCACGACCGTGGCGACATGCCGAAGTATTTGCCAGCGGGTTTGACGCAGTACGTGCTCAACACCTTCTCCAAGAAATCCCCCCCGTACCACGTCACCCAGGATGACGTTTCGACTCCTCTTCAACGACTCGAAGTGGAAACGATTACCGGACACCAATCGGTTCGAGGTCGAGGTGGCATCATCGTGGTAATGTACGAGGCGCACTGAACAGGACCATCCCGACTATCTTGGGAACGGGAAATGGACCTTTAGCTTTCTCGCCACGAAAGTTTGCGCGACTGGGCTGGCACCCCGAACCAGCACCGCCAAACCAACCGTCTGTACCGCCGAATGAGAATTGGCGCGGCACAACGGGAGCTCTCTCGGCGTAACGGCGAGCGGTTTCTGGCACCCGGCTATGGCTGCGTATCGCACGCCGATTGGCTTCGCCGATCCTGCAGCACCGTGCTTCCCAACGGGGTCCACTTTTAGTGCAAGGGTGACGACGGTCTGTGGTGGCTCGGGAAAATCAGCCCGACTACGCTAACGGATGGAGCATATTTGTCTCGATTTTTGGACGGCCCGGGACCGATCAAGCTTCTTCTTTCTCCGGAGCGCGACACGACTTCAACGAGAGCTGTACGAGGTTCTTGGTGTATGCTAATACGCTTGGCTAGCGCGTTTGCACGGGAGGTCCAGCGTAACGTAGGTGAATCTCGAGGCGCCGCCGTGGATAGCTGATTTTCGCTTCTCGGCTGCACTCGATATTGTTCTTCTTGTTGTTTTTCTGGACTTAGGGGGATGGTCTCCTACTTTTTGACGTTTTCCGAGTTTTCGGGTCGAGGTTTTTCTGTTCGTTATGTTCCTGGTTTGCTTTTTCTTGGGCTGGGTTGGGGATGGTTTTTGCGTGTTTTGTCCTGCCTACCCCCCCCCGCTCAGTGTCGGGGCTGGTCTTTGTAATCGGGTCACTCATTTGTGGCATAGGACACGTTTCCGGAGTTGTGGGCTGGGTTTGGGTGGTTCTTGGCGTATTCCGTGTTATTTTTCTTCTCGTCCTATCGATCCCCTCCCCCGCTAGGGAGCTGGGGGCGATCTGGATAAAGTTGACAACACCTGCTGGGGAACAGGCCCTCCTTGTTTTTGTGTTCACTTTTCGCTTTTCCGTAGACACTTTCTCGCCCTCCCCCCGTCGTGGGTGGCATGGCGATGGTTTTCGTTAACGATTTATTCGAGTTCCTCAAGGCCAGGTCTTTCTTTCTTTTTCTTTCTTGACGTACCTTGCCGGCTTCGTTACCTTTCCGTTCAGAGGTGTGGGAGTGGGTTTTGAGGACCCGCATCTTCGACTCATGTTCTAGCTCGTGGAACCGGGGTTTTCACGAATTTCCCACAATTCTGCATATGCGGCTCATCAGAGTGGGCTAGTGTTATGGTATTGCTTTGAATGAGACTGAAAGCCCGGTAATTACCTGGGTTCATGTATTTGAATCGTGTTTGTAGTACTTTGGAGGCGTATCTTAAATGGAAAACCAGGGGTTTTCCCAGCGAGGCACGAGTTCTGCTCTCAGTCTTCCCGTGCACGAAAGGAAGAAAGCCGCTCTTCTCCTATCTCTAAGCAAACAACACACGTGAGTACCGACGAGTACCGGCTTATTAGGCAAACCTGTCCAGGGATACAAAGTGTCCCGATCTTGACCTTAACACCAACTCAGGGTTAGGAGGGGGCGTAGAAGGAAGGGAGTGGGGTGACTTTCCCTTGATTAAAAAGATGTGTATTTTGCGTCGTGTAGTCAGGACAGGACTTATTTGTTCGCTCGGGAAAATACCTTACGGCAAATAATTTACTCCCCTCCGGGAAAAACGCACCGAGGATGTTCGAGGTAATGGCCGATTGGGAAAAAATAGTTGTAGACAGGGGGGGGAGGGGGTTGGCGGCATAAATAAGTGATTATGGGCACGCTTCTTGCAGACCAAACCACACCACACACTGCTCGTGAAGTCAGCGATCCGTAGTAGTTCAAGGTGAAGCCTTTGGACGAACCGGTTCAGGCGGATTTTTATGTATGGTTCGTGGTTTTGCTACTACTGTAAGTTGGTGTGCGTTTTGAGGGTGGGGGCGGGGAGGAGATATACGCGAAAGGTATGTGGTGGTCTGGTTTGCAGGAAGCGTGTCCGACTTTTTATTGGCGGCACAAATAAATTATGTAAGCAGTGGGTGCGGTCTTTCGTTTTTGCGAGCAATGGGGGAACAACTGATGAATACAGCAACTGTACCGTTCTGAAGTATCCCCCTTCCGACAGCTTTGCAATCTACGTATTAATAAGTGGTACGTCGTGGATACGTCGATACGTCGGCCTCGCGCGTTCCGGGTTCCATGTGAATATTGAATACTTGGATGCAATGGCCGTGCTTTTAGAGTCTAAAAGCAAAGATTGCGTTGATTTTTCCACCTTGTTTTCTTGATTTCCAAACAAATGCCAGAAAGAAGGGAAATTTTGGAAGTTCAAAGCTCTCCAGTTCTCTTCTTCCTGTTGAATTTCGAGCCTTGCACATTTCTATTTAAGCATTTGTTTGAAAAAACAAGGAAAAAAATGTGGCAAACCTCGACAACAAAAATACTTGCTTCGATAAGCACGGCCCTAAAATTCTAGCAATAGCTGTGAGTTCCCCTGATTGACTATTATTAGCTGTGAGTGCACCCCATGAATGTCCAGCTTCTTCTTTTAATAAAACTATTAGTAGAAACATTCTCCGGCGGTAAAAAGCTCTCCCGATCGATCGCCACAGATATTTGTAAGCTGCGTGATACACCGCTCTCGCGTTTCCTAGACACGTTCCTCGCGAAGGACGTTAATAGGCCGGTGTGACTCCCCTTTCGCAAGCTCGTAACCCCCACTAGCCAGCCTGTCCGGGATATTTTCCACCAGAATATCATACGTGTGTACTATTACGGGGGACCATAGTTAGCAGGACCTACGGTACACACAAAAACCTATATATTTATCTATTTTTTCTGACAATATTTGGTCCTGTTTACTATGGACCCCCGTAATATGATACAGCACACAGAAAACCGCTTCCTCCGCGGAAGAGGCGGGAGCTCCTCCACAATTCACACAGTCCAGTACGACCCATTTCACAACAACATCCGCTGCTACATGCCCTGACCGTCAACCCTCAGGATACCTCTTGGGCAATTGCCCTTCCAAAGACTTCTCCGGCTCTGCTCCTGCACCCACCTGGCTACGAGTACCTCCACTGCTGTAGCGCCTTTTTGTCTAAAATGGCGACCAGTAAAGGGAGACAACCAACTGCGGTCGGGGCAATGACGGCGACAAGGGGAGGGGAGGGGGGGAGGGGGGGGGGGGGGGGGGGGGGAGGGGGGGGGGGGGGGGGGGGGGGGGGGGGGGGGAGGGGGGGGGGAGGGGGAGGGGGGGGGGGGGGGGGGGGGAGGGGGAGAGGGGGGAGGGGAGGGGGAGAGAGGGGGGGAGGGGGAGGAGGGGAGGGGAGGGGGGGGGGGGGGGGGGGGGGGGGAGGGGGGGGGGGGGGAAGGAGAGGGGGGGGGGGGGGGGGGGGGGGGGGGGGGGGGGGGGGAGGGGGGGGGGGGGGGGGGGGGGGGGGGGGGGGGGGGGGGGGGGGGGGGGGGGGGGGGGGGGGGGGGGGGGGGGAGGGGGGGGGAGGGAGGGGGGGGGGGGGGGGGGGGGGGGAGGGGGGGAGGGGGGGGGGGGGGGAGGGGGGGGGGGGGGGGGGGGGGGGGGGGGGGAGGGGGGGGGGGGGGGGGGGGGGAGAGGGGGGGGGGGGGGGGGAGGGGGGGGGGGAGGGGGGGGGGGGGGGGAGGGGGGGGGGGGGGGGGGAGGAGGGGGGGGGGGGAGGGGGGGGGGGGGGGGGGGGGGGGGAGGGGGGGAGGGGGAGGGGGGGGGGGGGGGAGGGGGGGGGGGGAGGGGGAGGAGGGGGGGGGGGGGGGGGGGGAGGGGGGGAGGGGGAGGGGGGGGAGGAGGGAGGAGGGGAGGGGGGGGGGGGGGGGAGGAGGGGGGGGGGGGGGGGGGGAGGGGGGGGGGGGAGGGGGGGGGGGAGGGGGGGGGGGGGGGGGGAGGGGGGGGGGGGGGGGGGGGGGGGGGGGGGGGGGGGGAGGGGGGGGAGGGGGGAGAAGAGGGGGGGGGGAGGGGGAGGGGGGGGGGGGGGGGGAGGGGGGGGGGGGGGGGGGGGGGAGGGAGGGGGGGGGGGGGGGAGGGGGGGGGGGGGGGGGGGGGAGGGGGAGTTCAGTGTGGCTACGGGCCCCCTAGCAATATCCGTCTTGCTACATTCTGAGCTGGGCTGAAACCTTACAGCGATGTATACAAAGCCCCGAGCATAGGCCAGGATATAGCGTACTTAGTGCTGTTCGCCGTGAAGCATGCCTTCCTAATCCTAAAGCTTTTCAGAGTCTTGAAAAAAGGGCGTGAGACCTCATTGTGAAAGAGGCGTCTTTCTTAGCCCAAGGCTGTAAACGGCCTCGTGCTTCGCGCTCGAGTTGCCTCGGTACTATTGTTATGCATCTTTCTTTCCGTTATCGTTATACTTCCCGTCCATTCATTTATCGTACATGTTCCATTCTGACTTTGAATCGAATATCTGGTATCTTCTAATATCAGACCAGGTGTTGTCTATTGTTCTATTTTCCCGCGACAATGGCTAGCTCAAACATTGATATCTCATAGCCCGTACATTGGAAGAAGAAACCCAAAAGAACATCGAAATAAGAAAGTTGCGCGTTACTGTAGGTTGGCTGAACCCACGCGGTTGTACATTGATTGTCTCTACCTGCCCCATACGTCCCATTGTTCTTAATAATTTTGGTATTAACAAAATCAAGTAAGACAAAACTGAACAAAAACATGTTTTATTTCATTTCTGACAGATATCCCAACCCGCTAGTTTGTTGTCAATCCCGGCATGATGATGGCGAGCGAGTACCCTTGTCTGATCATTCTTTAATTTCGCAGAAAGAAGAGCACAATGTCAGGGGGCGAACAAACAGCATAATTTACAATACAACTTCCTTTTCTTCCTCTTCTTCGTTCTTCCTACTTAATTTTTCCCTTTCACCGCCGTGTGCCGTACGTGTACCGTGCCTTGCTGTTTTTGCCGCCGCTGTGCAGGCTCCACGACGTCAAGGTCAACGATTGCGGGGGGATCGACGCCCCCACGAAGACCACCGATTTTGTCTGTACTAAGGGGGTGGGAGAATCAAACGAGGAGGAGGAGGAGGAGGAGGAGGAGGAGGAGGAGGAGGAGGAGGTTACTGGTTGCTGTGTGGGAGGTGGGCCCTTAGACGGCGGCGGACCAGGGATGGCATTTCTGCGTGTCGGTCACTGCGAACGTCGTCGCTAAGTTCGCGAGAGTGCACTCTCTCGACAACGCGATCTGGGATACCGGCAGCGGCAGCAGCGGCAGCGGTGGCGGCAGGGACGGTGGCTGCGGCGGTAATAATGGCGGTAGCAGTGGTGGCGGTGGTGGCAGCTATAACAGCAGCAGTGAGCGGCAGTAGCGGCGGCAGCGGTAGCGGCAGCAGAAGTGGCAGAAGCACCAGCACCAGCAACGGCAGCAGCAGCAGCAACAGCAACAGCAACGGCAGCACCACCAGCAACAGCAACAGCAACGGCAGCAGCAGCAGCAAAAGCGGCACCACCACCAACAAGAACAACATCAGCCGTAACGACGGTGACAGGGGTCGCTGTACCAACCCCGTGTCTACAACGGTTTTGTCCTGAACGACCCAGAACCTCTCCGCAGCCGAGGCGCTGGTTGACGGCGCCTGGGTCTAATTCCAGACCTTTAATTTAGTGTTGATTATTTCTTTTTAACTTAGTTTATGTTCCGGCGGTCATCGCCCGTTGGGGGTGGGCAAACCTACACGGTTGGGGGGTTGGTGGGCGGGGGCAGGGGGGTGGGTGATAGGTAGGTTGGGCCCTGAATGGTTGACAGGGTTTGTGGTTTGAACGGGACTTTGGGGCCTTTCACAATGTTTTTGCTTTGCTGCGGGGGGGAGGGGGTAAGAGCATCACGCGTATACTATAGCACAATGATTTTCCTGGATGCAACCTCTCCGAGTTTAGGAGCTGGGACGGGGAGGGAGGGGGGGGGGAGGGGGGGTGTAGTCGTATCACCATACACCCTCGCATCCCTACAATCCCGAAACGGAGTACGTTGGGCTATCACCGACCAGACAGCAACATTTGGCATCTCCCAATACGCCTGCCTGCTATCATAAATGATTACACCCACACGGCGATGGATTGGGTGCATGGCAAAACAAAGTATGCTATTTTCGGACCTTTTGACTCTTGACCTGCCCCGTGCATTTAACAGGTGATTGCTATTTTGTGTACTGTAGTTTGTCATGCTTTCGATGACGTAAGGCCGCGGGTCGAACGTTTTTTTTTCCGTGCCCTCTTTTTTTTCTTTTTTTTTCAGAAGGTTTTGGGATATGGGTTCGTTTTCCCGCAATCCACGCTACTAATAGTTGTTTTTACCTGGTAGAGGTTTTAGCATGGGGCTCATTCTTGCTTCTGGCGAGAAGAGCAGACGATTTAGTATCTCCCTCAAGGCGTGACCAAGGTCGGTCAGTACGGAATCGTGTGGTCCATACGGCGTACCTGGCACGAGAGTTTCTGCCCACCTGCTATGACTCGAAGTGGGTGTTCGGGTGGCCCACCAACTGTATAGCTCAAGGCACAAGAGTCCCGGAGAAAAGCCGAGCGTTGACGCGCTTGTACCAGCACGTACAGTATGGACGTATATACGTCGGCTCTCGACGACCGCTGCGCGTGGTATGGGCGTCAATCCCTTGGCGCCGTTTGGAAAAACATACTCGCATGAATATACTCATTCCGCTGGCCTCGGGCGAGCGATTGCTGCTGCTCGTCCCGTCCCCACTTTCGGGATGCTGGCAGTCAACTCTGATAGCTCCGCACACAGGGCACCCGATGAGATGCGGTTTGGTCAATGACGATCACCTCCGTGAGGGCTATCGACGGGCTGCGTGCGGTATGGGGCGTAGCCGTTTTGAAAGAAATTTGTCCGTAGATCACCATACATAGAGTGACCTTCATGCGGACAGACAGACAGTATTTTGTATTCCGTTCTAGACACCACAAGCGTGCCACTTGTGGAATAGGATGTGAGAGCTTTTGAATTGGATGGGTCAGACGGACATTTTTTTGTCTAGTTTTGTTTTGGGGACCCCAGACGTCCATGAAAACAAGCGCTACGCGCGGGCGAGGACGCTCCAGGCCCGTGTTTGCCTTATATGGGTGATGCCTTTTTGGGGGCAGCCAGGGGCGCACAGCAACAAAAAGAGAAAACGACACCACACTCCTAAAAATGTCAAAATATTGAAAAAAAATCCGTGGGTAGAGATTTTCTGGACAACATTTGACGAAAACGTTTTTTTTTTTCAAGCATTAGTCCAAAATGGTTTTACTTCTATTGGTACAGCCCTAGAAGGAATGCATTCGAGCGCTGTTCTCAGTTTGCTTGTCTTCTTTTTGTGAAGTCGCAGTTGGAGTTGGTGAGAGTGACGAGAGAGACCACTCGGCACCGGCACTGACGACACCCCACCAGGCGGGGTTTGGCTCATACTCAGCGTCTGCGTGCTGGCTATCGGTACTACTCGTGGTCGTACCGGGCGGGGATATGAGATATTCGTCGTGTGTTTTTTTGTTTTGTTTTGTTAACCGCGTGAAATGAACACAATTAATTGCAATACATACCACAATTCGATACGAGTCGACGAGGTGAGATTGTATCAGTTGCGAGTCTTGAGTGTGGTACCTGATTATAAAAGGGCCCAATATCGTGTTTGTTGGGGGAATTTTAACGTTTTAACTCTCTTCTACTTTTCAGCTTGTGGACAAGCCGTGGTCGCATGTGATGTCGACCCTCCTCAATATCGTGTTTGTTGGGGGAATTTTAACGTTTTAACTCTCTTCTACTTTTCAGCTTGTGGACAAGCCGTGGTCGCATGTGATGTCGACCCTCCTCCGCTTTATTTTTATGCCCAGGCGGTTCAGCATTCCCGACTGCTCGTCGATTTTCATCTAGTTTTAATAGCTAACCCTCTGGAACAAGTAAAGTCGTGTCCGCACGTTGCTGCTCTGGACAGGCACAGTCTGCCTACGAGTACTCGTAGAGAGTTGGGTTTCCCTGATGGGTAGAACTAAAAAAAAAAACATTTGATTTTTTCGGTTCTGTTTGGCCCAGCCATGTACCTACACACGTTGCCGCATCTACTGTACCAGGTAGCTCGACCAACCATGGACGAACTCCAACCGCACCAGCACGAGAAGGTTTCGTTTGTGTGTGTGCGTGCACAGAGTCCGCCGGCACTGGCATTAGTGCCGTGTGTGATATGAGTAGAGTACTCATGGGCTATATATATATATATATAATATGTTGCAGTCTTGTAGTCTCACGAATACGAGAATAATCCAAAGAATGGATTAACCCGGCAGATATTCCGTTAGTTGAGAGTAGCGTTCTCTTAGGAATGTTCCCTAGGGCGGAAAACCCGTTAGACGAGAGTAATGTTCCTTAACGCAGATAGGACCACAAAGTGAGAAGTTCTTATATTAGCAGAAGAACCCCCGGTAGCCATAGGAAAGTTCTGTAGGCGTACATCAGATAAGAGGAATTTAGGAGAGCTTGTGGCGTGGGGTGGGACGAGTATATCTAAGCGCCGAGTCCTGCCCCCCTACCTCTCACTTCTCTACCAGAGCACCTCCTCAGCTCTCGCCATCAATAAGAAGATCTAAATCAGAAGAAGCGAAGCACTGCTTTCCAGCTGCCGTCACCGCATCACCAACGCGTCGCCGCTGCCGCGGGAACCCCTCGGCCTACAGCCGACTACCGGTTTGGACGCCGACCGCCACCGGTCGTACACAGACGATCTACACCCGCCTTCCGTGCGACCTCGCCCAAAACCGGGGCCCAGCCAAGACTTCCTCACACGACGACGCCTCCAGCCACAGCCCCCGTGCCACCCGCACCATCGACGCCACCCAAGCCATTGGCGCCCACTACACAAGGAGCGACCCTTCAAGAACGCCCTCTCCGCCGGCACCAACACCACCGTCAGTGCCCCTTCCGGAGCCCGGGACCGTCTGAAACACGGGTCGGCGGAAGTCGACTAAGGTCAGAGTACAGCTCAGGCTACAACACGATTTTACCTCGGCGCCAATCGCTCCGCCCAGCCTCCATTTCCTCCCCATCTTCACGACCCGGAGCCAACACCCGTCCCCACCGACTCCACCCGGGTCTCCCCCACAGCCGACGGCATCCACGAAACAAGCCCGACCCCTCCATGGCAACCGCCTAACTCTCCACTTGGGCCACTCCTACCGCCATCCACCCCCGACGCCTACCCTAGCAGCCACTTTGCACAAGTGTCCACCATCAACACCGCAGCCCACAGCCACCTCCCTACCCGCCGCCCGCCGATACCGGAACACGGACCATGCCCTACAAGCGGCATAATTTCCGGCGTTCCCTGTGAAAGGGCGGGCATATCGAGGCGGAGGGGTACAAAGGAAAACGCTGCTTGGTTTGTGCGATGCGCACGAGGTCATTTGGGGGGTCTCCAGGTGCATTCAACCACGTGATATCACGTATCGTGGAGGTCATCGACCTCGTCATTCCACGGCGGTGCAGGTCGGGTCTTATTACGAGGTGTGGGGGGATCTATAGCCTCATTTCTTTTGTTTCGAATAGCCGCATCTTCGACCACCTTTTTTCCTGGTCGTTTGGGATGAACTTTGTCATCACCCTCCGACCACCTTGTGGTCTGCATATACGACTATTCAGGTGGGCTAATGTGATATGAGTAGAGTACTCATGGGCTATAGATATATATATAATATGTTGCAGTCTTGTAGTCTCACGAATACGAGAATAATCCAAAGAATGGATTAACCCGGCAGATATTCCGTTAGTTGAGAGTAGCGTTCTCTTAGGAATGTTCCCTAGGGCGGAAAAACCCGTTAGACGAGAGTAATGTTCCTTTACGCAGATAGGACCACGAAGTGAGAAGTTCTTATATTTGCAGAAGAACGACCGGTAGCCATAGGAAAGTTCTGTAGGCGTACATCAGATAAGAGGAATTTAGGAGAGCTTGTGGCGTGGGGTGGGACGAGTATATCTGAGCGTCGAGTCCCGCCCCCCTACCTCTCACTTCTCTACCAGAGCACCTCCTCAGCTCTCGCCATCAATAAGAAGATCTAAATCTGAAGAAGCGAAGCACTGCTTTCCAGCTGCCAGAACCACCTGCGTCCCTTACCACTACCCTTACCACTACCCTAGAGCGGCCTCCGCATCACACGTGTGCGTTGGGCGCGGTGGACAAACGTGGCCGAAAACATTGTTGAATCACTCACGATGACACAGTGACACAGTGACACACACAAACACCTAAGATACGCCTTCCAAGCAACACAAATACGATCCCAGTGCCTGAACCCATGTAATTACCGGGCTTTCAAGCTCATTGAAGTATCATAACAAAACTACGAGCGAGGCACCCTACTCTCATACGAGTAGTTGAGGCTTTTTTTTTATTGGAAAACAAAGAAAAAAAAAGCTCGTGCTTCGCGCCCGGGCGCCTCATCATAATATTATTTGGTATCAAAAATAGTAAGATTCTGGGCATTTTGAGAAAATACGACAAGGACCGCAAAATGATAGCGAAGTAAAAAAGTAATCGACAGACGAATAGACAGAACAGGTTGACAAGAAATCTCTGTACCGCGAAATATAAGAGATCCCCAACAAGCAGTTTCACACAACAACAGCATTTCCAATGTATTTTCAACAGCGGGGATATAAGAGTGCCGAAAAAAACGACGGCTACAAAGTAATGGACAAACACATACAGGAGACAGAAAAATATGCCTGCACCATACAGAAGATCGCAAAATGAAAGCGACTTCAAAAGCAATCGACAGACGAATAGACAGAAATGTTTGTACCACACAGAGGATCCCAGCATAAAAGCGATGCATTTTCAACACCGGGATATACGTAAGAGTGCCGAAAAATACGACGGTTACACAGTAACTAATCGACAAATTTTGTCCTGAAGTTGATATCTCGTGCTCGAGTGCTCTGCGCGGGGCATGCTCTTCTTGTGTCCTCGTAAGGCTCTGCTGTCAGAGAGCTGACGACGCTCTGCCATCCCTCGTCGCGCACTTGCTCCTGTTGGTGCAGCAGTATGATATCTATACTCGCATGCTCTTGTGTAGTACAAGTGGTGTTGGTACAGCAGTATGATATCAATACTCGCTCCTGCTCTGTCGCCCTGAAGGCATAATATGCTCTTGTGCACTTGTGGTGTTTGTTGGAACAGCAGTATGATGGAATCTATACTCGTTCAGTCTTCGTATGGTTGAGCCCCTCTCTCGGGTGTGTTGGTACAGTATGGGCATGGTATGGTACGGTGTGGCACGGTATGTAGTATCGTATGTTGGTATGGTATGATGGCACGGTTTGATATACTACATGAACAAAACACGGTATGTGATATGGTATGTTGGTATGGTATGATGGTATATGATATGGTATGTTGATATGGTATGATGGTACGGTGTGGTGGATGTATTATATCGCTACATATTGCCTAATAGTGGTATGGTATGTTTCAGTATACAAGGTCCGTAAGAGTCGAATACGTCGTACGAATATCATCTGCAACGATCCAATCTATCGATCATTGGAACGTGTTGGAAAATATAAGGCATGCGGACAGAGAGACGGACAGACAGACAGAAAAGACAGGCAGCAGACAGACACATTTGCAGCTACCGAAACAGAGACTCAGTTTTGCAAACTGAGAATTAATAAGTACCTCGAAGTATACATGCTGGTATGTGCCACGCCCCTGTCTGGGTCTCGAAAAATGGGCAGTTTTTTTTTTCGTTCACGTGTTTGCCTTGCAGGGATACGATCTATTTTTTCTGAGGCTCTATGGTGTGTTACTAGTAAGTCAGAAGTAAGTCACCCAAAAACTTATCTCGCGAAACGATAAACGTGCAAAACCCCATGAACAATCCGTAAGCCTAAACTATGCATACCGGACAAATGTTGGAGAAACAACACTTGGTAATATTGGACATGGTATTTCAACGATATCGGGTTGACCCTCTTAGGACGTCAGGGAGGAAAATCGACGCCAACGAATGACGATTATACCCAGCGGTCCGTCGCGTGACCGGGGATGATAAGAGAGTAAACAGTGATCTCTGGAGACCCACAGGAGGTCCTCCAGCTATCGAATGATGCAGCGGCAATGACAACTCCACCCGCCCCTTTACTCAGCTCATGGTAAAAGTTCACAGTTATCAGCTTCCCGCCACGGTGGAAGTGCGAGTTTCAATGCAAGGAGTCGCTCGCATGTCTCGGGGCGCTACTACTACATGATCCTCTGCCCGTATATATTGCTGAGTGCTCACGGTTGCGCTTGAAAAAACGGTTTTGATCACACACCAAAGCGATCACTGCTTTGGTCGATATGTGGGAGGATCTCGAAGGGGTTAAGGAGCGCGTGTCAACCAGAAATATCTCCGCCAAAAAGTGTTGTGTACCCATATATATCGTAACACCCGTCTGAAAAAGAAAATATAAATCGAAAGGGCCCCCTCCTTTTTTCATAGTGCCGTTAAAACTATGGACTCGCGTTTGCTCGAAAACATATCAACATGCATGCTGTGAATTTGCCGGAAGCAGGGAATGCCCAGAGGTAGGTGGGACTCACTCGCCTTCCTTTCCCGAGCACACTTGTACGAACAAGAAAGGGGTTGTTACAGTATTATATTCTGTAGTTTCGTGCCATTCATGTCTTTCCCGCCAATCGCCAATTTGCATCTAGATCGTATGTCGCGTCACCAAATCAAGGTGTACATGGTAGTAGTACACTCACAAAAACTATAACGATAAATGACCCCCCCCCCCCCCCCCCCCCCCCCCCCCCCCCCCCCCCCCCCCCCACCCCGCCCCCAGCTCCACCCCCCCAGCTCCTTTTTCGGTGCAAAAAAACTGTAAGGCAAGGGAAAAGGAGTGGCGTTGATGTTATTTTAATATCGCAGAAGTTGACTAACGTTGACTGACAGCAGTAGCACTAGTTGTCGCTTCTTCCCTTTTCAAGCGAGCGGTGCCGTGCTTGCTCCTCTGTCCCGGCATTGTGGGGATGCGAGGGTTTATGTCACACGACTACGGCCATGTATGATAATGAGTACATCCCCCGCCCCCTACCCACCCCCCCCACTGAGTAAAATACGCCTCTCTGCACAACAAAAACACGAAAATGAAAGAAAAGCTAACCAGAAAAATAAAATAAAAAGTCCAACCAACCAACCAACCAACCAACCAAGTGAGAGAGAGAAGGTATGAGGCAATTGCCGCCGGCCGCCAACACTAGCAAGCAAGCGCACTGAACACACGAACAAAAAATCCGTCGCGCCGAAGCCAAGCCTGGCCAAGCCAAGCCGAGCCAGGCCAAGCCAAGCCGAGCCAGGCTAAACCAAGCCGAGCCAGGCTAAACCAAGCCAAGCTGAGCCAGGATAAAGCAAGCCAAGCCAAGCCGGGCCAAGCCGAGCCGAGCCGAGCCAAGCCAAGCCAAGCCAAGCCAAGCCAAGCCAAGCCAAGCCGAGCGGAGCCGAGCCGAGCCAAGCCAGGCCAAGCCAACCATCTTATTTTTATCCTCCCATCACACGCAGAGATGAGAGAAAGATAAATCCTCGATCTTGTGCCTGCACATCAAGTGCCGCAGCACGCCATTCCCGATCATATGACACCACTTCTACCCCGGCTATTATACCCGTCGTCACCATTTCACGCTCTATCCCCAACGAACTTCTACAACAGCCCCCCCCCCATCTACGCCTATCGCCTACTCACAAAGGAACTGCTTTCGGTCAGTGACAACCAGTGGTAATTTCAGCCAGTGGCAGGGTTTCAGCCAGTGACAGTTTCAGCCGGTGGCAGTTTCAACCAGTTGACAGTTTCAGCCAGCTACAATTTCGATACTACCAGCGTCATTTCCAACCAGTCACAGGTTACCCCAGCGGCAGTTTTATCCAGTCACAGTTTCAAACCCTTTCACCAAAGTGCAAGTTTCAACCAGTGACTTGTTCAGATAGATGACGGTTTCATCCAGCAGTGTCAATTTCGGCCCGCAGTGTCAATTTCAGCCGGCAGCGACAGTCTAGAAGGTCACAAAAGCGAAGACCAGCCCCCCCCCCCCCCCCCCCCCCCCCCCCCCCTCCTCCCCCCCACACCCCCCCCCCCCCCCCCCCCCCCCCGCCACCTCCCAGCGGACCAGAGCGAACACCGCCAGCAAAAGGGAAACCGCGACGCAACCCAAAAGAGGTGATCACATCACGTCCCTCTTCCAGCAGCACCACCAGCGCTTGCGCCTGCTCCTGCGGAAGCTCCAGATCGAACCGCGCTGAGCATGGTAGCCAGCGCCTCCACCTGGACATAATGAGGCGTTACGTTTAGGTTCGGCCATGGCGTATGTGGCATGATGGCGGAGGGAGGGGGTACAGAGTGAACGCGAGAGGGGGGGAGAAATGTGAGGTGGGTGGGAAGATAGACGGGGGGGGAGGGGTGTATTCATGTCATACATGGCCGTAGTTGTCTGACAGACCGGGGGGGGGGGGGGTACTCATTTGTTTCTTGCCCTAGGTCTTTGACCATTGGCCACGCATCCCTTTCGAGACGGAGCAACACCGGGGGGGAGGGGAGGAGGTACTCAATATCATGCATGGCCGTAGTCGTGTGACCATTGGGGGGGAGGGGGTACTACTCGATATCATGCATGGCTGTAGTCGTATGACCATAGACCTTCGCATTCCTAGAACGCCGGGACGGAGCACGCCGGGTTTTCAACGACCAGGCAGACATGGCCTGCACCAACAAGCGCGAAGCGCCGTGAGATGTTCGGCGAGTCGTCTGAAGGGTGAGCTGCATCCTACCAAGAACCGCTTGTGAGGTGGTCGGTGAAGGGTAAAAGGGGAGGTGGGGCGGGGGGGGTTATGTTAAGATCGATTGCGAGAGGTCGAGCGTGTGCCATTTTTCGAACGCCCGTTCAAGCAATTCTCGTTGGTTTGAGTCGCAATCTTCCGCACGTCAGACAGATCATCTACAGATCCTAACTTGCCGTTAAGAGATGTTGTGCAGGATCTGTACAGTACAGATCAAACCCGGGAAAAAAAATCCTATTAATAGATCATGCAGACTATACGGCTCCCACCCGGCAACAGCAGTTAGATATTACAGATCATACCGATCATCTGCCTAGAAAGATCAAGACAATCAAGTGGAAATCGACTATCGCTCTGAGGTCTGGAATCCCCCCTCCCCCTTCAGCCGATTCCGAAGGCCAGACAGAACAAAGTTCTACCTGGTACTTAATAATAGACCTCACATGCCGTCATCTCATCTCAAAGAGAGAATGAACGAAAACAGCAACGAAGAAGCGCACCCAATTACGAAAATATGTGAATCACGCTCGATAAACGAAAACTAATTGAAGAGAAATTAAGAAAACAAAATGTGATTTAGTGTACGTATACGTACCTGGTACATATGATACGAGTAGACACCAGGAACGAAAATGATGACACATTTATCTACGAACCTTTTGAGAATCGGTGGTATCCGTGCGGTGTATCGTGGCCTGAATCTTGGCCGTCAGTTGCGGGTGAAGCCGGAGGGCCTCGAGAACCTGGTGCGTGGAACCCGCGCCCCCTCCTGCTCCGCCACGGCTAGGAGTGCGTGTCAACAGCGCCCTGACGCACAAGTCAGAGAGAGAGATGACAGAGATAAGCGGTCCAGATAGACAGAGGACAAACGTGGACAATACATAGAAACATATTTATACTGTACATATACATATACACCAGGTACACACAAGCAGATACAGATAAAACATGAATACAGATATAGCCCCTCCCTGATCCCTCCCTGGCCCCATCCTAACCATCGTCTGATCCCTCCCTGACCTCTCCTCCTAGCCTGCCCCCTCCCTGACCCCAACCTGCCCCTTCCCTGACCCCACCCCCGACCCCCTTCTCGTCCCACCTAGACCCCGATCTGATCCCACCCAGATATCCGCCTGACCCCACCCTGATTCCATCCTGACACCACTCTGATATCGCCCTGACCCCTCCCTGACCTGACTTGAGACGAAAGGTTAGCCGCCAGACTGTGTGCCGGAGATGTGGGCACCCCCGCCCCCGCCCCGACCGCCCCCCCAATCGGCACCGAGACAGACATGCCCACAGACCCGGGACCTCCGGGATGATGCCGCCGCCGCCGGCTGCTGCTGACACCGCACCTCCAACAGCCCCCCCCCCTCCCTGCTGCTGCTGCTGCTGCTGCTGCTGCTGTTGTTGCTGCTGCTGCTGCTGCTGGAGAGCTGCAGCTGTTGTGGGTTAGCCGTCGACGTCGGAATGACGTTGACCTGGGGCTGAAAGGCCGTGGTTGACTCCTGCAGCGAAAAATAGAGCGCACACACGGCGACAGATGTACTGTATCACGATCTACAGTAGATGATCCGCACTAGTTCCTACCCGGTACGTGTCTGCCGTCGTGCGATGTTGCGGGAAACCTGTGTTGGACAAATCCCGTACTACTAGGGCTGGGCACTGGCACAGCAGGTACTGGCAGTAGTAATCTACTGACTGACCTCGCCAGTATATTCGCCAGTAGTTTCTATACTACGTACGCCTGAGAGACACGCCATATTATGTTACGGAAACCCGCTAAATGCGTTTCGGGCGAAGAGTACGGAGAGGAGAGACAGCATACCGCGCCAATCCAAGCTGCTGACTTTTTTTTTACGACGGTGTAATCGCTACCGATTGAGTCAGCCAGTGCCCAGTCCTATCGACTGGGTATTATCTGATACGTCGATGCGTGAAATAGAGTCACGCACCGCAGAGGGCGTATAAACCTCTTGATATTGAAAATTGCCAAGTGTGTTCAGTAAATATGGTGAAACATACGCTGGGGTGCCCAGGTACGAAAGAAACCTTATGGTTTAGGTCATACTCGGATAGGTACACTATTAAGCACGGTGTACAATACACGAGGCGTTTCGCTCAGCGGGCTCAAAGAAGCAGATGGAACAAACCGTAAAAGCAGATAGAGGGCATAGGAGGTGACGCTCGCGACTTGGTGCACTGGGCGACATGCTAAAATGCCAAAGAGATCAGTGGTGCAGGTAAAAACTATGCCGGGCCAATATGACGTTCAACACGGAACCACAAAAGAAAACAATTGAGCAAGAAAGGAGAAACTCTATAGACTACACAAAGCGCCTCGCTCCGCGGGCGGCCTACGCCGCCCGCTACGCTCTCGCTCAGGAAGGAAAAGTACATCACCTTATGCGAAGCGGACAGAGGTTTATGATTGAATATATTAATTGTAGTTGCAAAGCGGCGACTTGATAATGCCAAGAGTCCCGCCGCCGTACTTCAGGAGAAAACAGCTCGGACGCCATATATGCTTCGCGTCGCGGGCGGTTCCGCCCGCTACGCTCGCTCACATGCCGTACGTACGTAAAATACCCCAGGTAGGGTAATTAATTTCTTCTTCTGATAAGCTGTATGCACGAAAGCGAAGGCACAGCACGGTATGGCCAGCAGCACCGCAAAAAAAAAATTGAACGATACCGGAAATTTCGGAAAGAAAAAGAAATCCCCGTCCCCTCTCATGCAATAAAATTCTGCCCGAATGGAACACCTTGCACTGGTCAAAAAACAAAAAATAAATGAAACAGCAGAGACCTCTCAGCCTCGTACGCCGCCCGCCCCTCTCGCGACTACCTCGCCACCGATTCGGTCGGGGTAAATATTTCCTCCCTCCCTGCCACAGTGATCCCCGTCGTCCGCCTCGCGTGAAGCTCGGTGCTCACCGTGGCCCTCGTTCGCCAGCTCGATAATGTATGGTGCTCCGAGTGCGTAGCTCTGTGAACTTCAGTCCGTTCGCAAAAATAAGCACCGCTTGAATCTTACCTTGCAATCCCGAACGACCCTTAAGGACTCGTACATACTCAATCGAATTATGCAGATCAAGGCGAGACAGAGCCCACTCATGCTTCCCTCGTGCCTCGAAGCACACGCGACACCTAGGCACGAAAACGGCGACAGCGCTCCTTTCAACCCCCCCTCTACCCGCCATCACCCGCTGACACCCGCGACGGCGCCGGGCTCGCCCGCGGTGCCGTGCTCCGAGTACACGCACGCATACGGAGCGAAAGAAGAAAAAACGAAAAAAGAACCGAACGTGCCAACAGAAATGGAGAAAACAAAGAACCGCTGGAAAGGTCCTGCAAGTAATAAAATGAGGCGATTTCCAAGTGGGAGCTCTGAGAGGCCAGGCATGTACCAACAGAGCACGAGAGTGAGATATCTGTAAGTACTTCTATATACGATCAACAGTCTCTCCAAATCGGCATAAAATAACTCGAGGATCGATCCCGAACAACTGATTATCCCGTGGGCAATCGAGGGCTGAGAGTGACTAACTACGCAAGCCTATACTCTGGGGTACTCGGGTACGAAAACTTATTGTTCTCGGTATACTCGGGTAGATACCCGGGTAAATCCGGGTATAATACTCTGGGGGTACCCGGGTACCAAACCTGATTGTTTTGGCCATACTTGGGTGACACAAAATGAAAATATCAAGTGACACGTCAACGTCACCAACCTTGCCCCCAGACACAAAAAACCTACAGTAGTCAACTACCAGTTTGTTTGTATCGTGCAAGCGCTGTTAGGATTGTCACATGCTTGTCTTTTGTCGAGATAAAATCTCTGAGGTGACAATGCTATGTAGGGTATATATTCTGGAGTACCCGAAACTAAACCTGTTTTTGACCATTCTCGGGTAGGTACTCGTGTACGCTCGGGGTATATACCCCACAATAAATAGGAAGGTATGTACTCTGAGGTATCCGGGACTAAACCTGGGTGTTTAGGTCATACTCGGGTACGTACTCGGGTACCTCTACGGTATATAGTCTGGGGTGCCCGGGACAAAACCTGGTTGAATTGGTTACACTCGGGTAGATACGCAGGGTGTATGTCTACTCTGGGGGTACCCGAGACCACACCTGCTTGATGTGGTCATACTCAGGTAGGTACCCAGGTACCCGCAGAGGAGTATACCCTACTAAACACACCCTTGGAGTGCTACAGGTGGTGTCAAAAAACATAATCTACCTGCTGCTGCTGCCGCTGCTGCTGCCGCCTGCTGTTGCTGCTGCTGCTGGCGTTGCTGTGCTGCAATTGCTTGCTGCTGCTGCTGCTGCTGCTGCGCGGCCACAGCTGCGTGCTGCTGCGCGAGCAGCTGTTGTTGTTGCTGCTGCTGCAAGGCCTGCTGAGCTGCGTGGTGTTGCTGTTGTTGCTGCTGCTGCTGCTGTCGGTGAACCTGCCGGACAGAATGGGAGAGGGGGGCGGGGGGGGGGGGAGGGAGGTGGGGAGGGGGACAATGTATAAAAAAGGAACGCGTACAAGTGTCTACACAAACACCACGAAAAACACACTGCCTCCGGATAACATAGGCCCAGAAGAAAAACGACAGGACCAACCGCAACAACAACAAAGCAACAACAGTCATAACTACGAGAGTGTTTGCGATAGAGGAGAAAAAAAAAAAACTTTAATTCCGCTAAAAAAAGTGAATTTCCTTCCCTTCCCCTATTTCGGTGTGTTTGCGAGTGAGGTAAACTGAATCCTGCAGGCGACGCCTCCGAAAATAAGAAGGGAAGTGGGGAGGTGAGGCAACGCGGCAAACAAAAAAGGAACGGAAAAAAAAAACAGCGTGCGAGTAGCAACGGCAGCCCAGCACCGTTTCGGCGGCAGAGTTGACCGCGAAGCCACCACTGCTATCCCACGACTACAAGCAGCAGCGCAGCGAGCGGCAGCTAGCTGGCCCTAGCCGTAGCTAGGGGCAGCTTGAGCAACAAAAATAAACAGCGTCAGCATCAGCACCAGCAAGCACCAGCACCAGCACCAACCAGCTTCCATTTTGGGATTGCTGCTGCTGCTGCGCTCGGCCTACGCACGCCACAGCGCCGGCGCGCTCCACTCCGCCGCCGCCGCCGCCGCGGCCGCTGCTGCCGCTGCTACTACTGCTGCTGCTGCAGCCGCAGTATGGTGAAATCGAAATGATACACGAGCTGTCATGCTGTCGCGCTCTGTACGAGCACGAGTACGAGTACGAGTGTGAATACGAGTCCTTTTTTGGGACGACGCATCCTCCACGTCGTCACCTCGCGGGCGAAAGCGTGTACTGTAGCAGCGGCGGCGGCCCGCGGGCACAATCCAACGCCGCTCGTGCGCTATACTCAAGCTACACCTCTCGAGCCTCTGTGCTCCCAGCGGTTGTCGTGATGCGTACGGCAAGCAGCATGGTGGTATGGTGGCATGGAAGATGCTCGGTGTTTTGATCCTTCGTGTTCGAGATTTGAGTTGCGTTTTGCGTCGGGATAATGCTCGGTGCGTGTAGGCCAATGAAACAGAGAGTCAACAGTTACCGCAACTTTTGATGAAATCCTGACTTCGCTCACGTACTTTTAGGCTTTCTCGCAAAAAATTACCTCGAAAAGTTACCTCGGGAAATTTTTTGGAGAAGCAAAAGTAGCAAAAAAAAAATCGCAAACACTCTACTCTCACCAATTGCACCTGCTGCTGTTGCTCCAACATCTGCTGCTGCTGCTGCAGCATGTGGTTCCGCTGCCGGTCCGTGATCTGCGTAGGGGCAAGAGCACCAGTCGCGCCAGCTGCACAAGGCGTTTGACAAAGCATGCGGGGAACGGGGGGGAAAAGGTACTCATTGTCGTGCATAGCCGTAGTCGCATGACCATAGACCCTTGCATCCCCACAATACCTAGACGGAGCACGTCGTCTTGAAGGGAGGGGGGGGGGGGGGGGGAGGGGGGATTATTGGGTGCCAGGCGTCACCGCTGCGGAGGTCAATCCGTTCGTCATGATCGGCGGAGAGTATCTACTTCTAGTACAACGTTTATTCGCGGTGGACGCGTGTTTGCTTTGTAGGGGCGGCTCCAAATTTTGCTGACCCAAAACCTAACGATAAGTTACGTCAAGATGAACAAATCCCTACCAGGTATGGCCTAGGCATGATGCAATACAAGGCACGCCTTTTGGTAAAAAACACTTTGTCAATGATTACATTTCCCACGATATCGGGTAATTGCTTATTACGGTGGGGCGTAGTAAACAGGACCTACGGTACACACAAAAAACCTATATATTCACCTATTTTTACCAACAATATTTGGCCCTATTTACTATGGTCCCCCCGTGATAGTTGCAACCTTTTAGAAACTGCAGTTCCGTATTGGGGACCGCAGTCCTGAAACGGCCAACTGTACGTAAATACGCGTGTGACTCTGATCCCAAGTAAATTTGTCCCCAAATTGTCCCCAAAACGGGAGTGCGGTACTAAAAGGGTTATAAGGAGCCCCCCCCCCGCCAGCCAGATTTTTTTTGTCAAGAAAATTCCACCTGTATCATAGCACGGGTGAATAATGTTATTACGATACCACTCTTGGGCGAGAATATCAGGACCGTTCAGACATTAATATGAAGACCAAGCGATATCTACAAGTGTATATAAATATAAATATAAATATAAATATAAATATAAATATAAATATAAATATAAATATAAATATAAATATAAATATAAATATAAATATAAATATAAATATAAATATAAATATAAATATAAATATAAATATAAATATAAATATAAATATAAATATAAATATAAATATAAATATAAATATAAATATAAACATAAATATAAATATAAATATAAATATAAATATAATATAAACATAATATAATGTAAATATATTCTTTTTCATCCTCACTTTTACTTTCCAGCTTCTGGACAAGCCGTGGTCGCACGTGTCGTCCCTTCTTTCTTCCCCCCGGCACGTGCCTTCGTTTTTATCGCGCATAGGATTCCCACTGCTCGTCGACTTGCATCGAATGTTGCTGACTCACACGCTCTCGCGCTTTTCGCTGATCAACTTTTGGTTGAGATAAAATCTCATACGCTACTACAAGAGCACGCAAGTTGGCCGCTCAACAACCTACGCAGACAAAATATACCAGTGACTGCTCTCATGACTGCTCGACAAACTACTCACCAGGTAGAGAACATTAGACTAAAAGACTCGGGGATAGTTCTTCGCAGTACGAAAGCAAAAACTGCTTTCAATCTATAACCAGTTTCAGGCTGAGAGGGCAAAACAAAAATCGGAACCTGTATGTCTATTTATAGCACTCGCCACACGGCGCACTCACCTTCTTCTGCAGCCTGAGCGTGGCTGTTGTGCGCCTGCTGAATAGCCGCCTGTGTCGATATGTGTCGACGCAACGAGACACGACGGGACAGGGGAGGACAGGGCAGGACAGAGGGGGTCGGAGGGGGGGGGGGGTGTACTCAAAATCATTCCTGGCCGCAATCGTATGACCTTAGACCCTCGAGGGGGAGGGGGCTGCATAACCTTATCGGGAAGGCAAGGGCATGCGTCCGTCGGCTGTTGTTTGCGCGAGAGCCCACAAGCGCTCGGGGGCCACAAGGTCCGAAATATCGGGGTGTCCAATACCTCGCGTGGGGACGAAAAAAACGCGAAGCAAGTGAACTAAATCACGACAAAACACAAAAAAAAAGGATCACGAAGAACATAACAAAGCACAAAAAGCACGGCAAAACACATTTGAGAAACGCACATAAATGCGCTCAACCCAACCCAACCCAACCCAACCCAACCCAACCCAACTCAATCCAACCCACCGCAAGCCAAGCCAAGCCATCCCCCAACCCAACCAGACGAAAGCAGTATGTTTGCGCGTCGCTAGTGGACCCAACCCGACCCATCCACCCCGTGCTGTCGCAACCCACCTCCGGGTTGTCACAGCCAGGGATAGGTGGCGGGACTGGCTTCTTCTGTACCGCCGTGACCAAGGCCGTGAATCTCGACATGAAAGCCTGACGAGCAGCCGCGCTAGCAATCGGCACGAGCGGGACTGCTTTAGCACGGCGGTGTGCGGCAGAAAGCCATCATGAGCATAGTCCGTTCGGTGCAAGAGAGGGCAGGACGGAGGGGGAGGGGGGGGGGGGGAGGGAGGGAGGGAGGGAGGGACACACATAAATATCAAGGCACACACAACAGCAAAAATAAGAAAACGCGTCAAACCACTCCAAATGCACACAAACACGCCTTCCAGGTACTCTCCAGCCCGTGGAACCCCTGTACATATATCATTCATAAACCAACCATATTTACCAATATAGCAGGATTATAGTGTCACACATAAATATCGAGGCACACACGCTACAGCAAAAATAATAAAACCCGTCAAACCACTCCAAACGCACACAAACACGCCTACCAGATACTCTCCGGCCTGTGGAACTCCGGTGCATATAATATTCATAAATCGAGTATTGTTAACACATATATATATACTTGATATCACCGCTCCTCCAGCGGGATCTCGACCCATCGGGCAGCTCCGCCGTGACCTCCACTTGATACGTTCTCTTAGCTTTCACTCGGAGCACGCTGACAAGCTTGCGTGCGCCCCGAGAAGCCAACGTTGCCCTGATGCTTTGCAGTGGCTCGGGCTTCAGCGTAAAAGACATGGCCTCGAGTCCGAGAGTCTTTTGTGTCTTCAGGCGTAGGGGATTTTGGGTTGATGTGGGCAAAATATTTGAAAAGTTTTTTGTTTTGTTTTTTTTCGGGCCGGTCCGGTAGTTTTGTTTTGTTTTTTTTTCGGCCGGGTCCCGGGTAGGGGATCGGGGATGATTCAGATACCATAAAATCGCTGAGGAAGCTAGCTTTCCAAATCTGCAACTTGTTTCGGCGGACTCGCCATAGTTGTTGAGATATGGTGAGGTTTGTACGGTGAAGTGCCCTCTGGAGCGACGGTCAACACTCGATTGTGAGCTTCACAGGGCGAACCCGCTTGTTTCCATAGGCTCATTCGAAAGCTCCCGCGAAGAGCTTTCCGAGGTATATGCTAGATTTTCTCAATTTTTTCAGGACCTGTTACTTTTTTTACCAAAGTCCCCCAAAATCGGGTCACAATTTCCCGCACTATAAGGAGTATAGTGTCAGGGTATACCTGGTGGTAGATCCTACATGCGGCTCACTGATTTTTGTGAGGACTCGACAAACACATACCTGGTACGGATGATAGCGTTGGGCTAAAATTCATCAAGAGTTTATAAGTATAAGCCAGAGAAGCCAAATAAAAGACGGTATAGCTGTCGCTAGAAATTCGCGCACCAGCATGTTCGTAACTGACGCCTACCTGTCTGCGTTGGTGCTAGGTATGAACGTATAAACAAACATAAACCAACCTTCTGGGGACAAAGCCAAAAAAACCCCCTACATTTTTGGGAACAACAAGGTGTTTTGCCGACGACGCTTCAGGCAACTCGAAAAGGGGCCCCTAAATTTTTTTGGAGTCAAGATAGAGAGCCCCATTCGCTCGTGACAATTAATTCTGAACATCTCGGAACAGATAGATCATGTACAGATAGATCATCTAGATCATCTGACCTGCCGTTATGACATGATACGCAGGATCTGTACACTCGTAGAACAGATCAAATCCAAGAAAGTTATTTCCTAGATCACGCAGAATATACGGCTCCCACCCGGCAACACGAGCTACTGTAGATAGATCATACAGATCAGGGATCTATCTGCCCTGAAGGATCTAGATCATGAAGTGCGAATCGATGCACCTGTCTGAGGTGCGTAGTTGCTTATTTTTAGGGAAATCGTAGTATATCTACGAAGAGCTTGCTTGCCTCTGGCGCGCACGGCCATGGCCAGGGCGGCGGGCTGCTCCGGCAGAATGGCACCTCCCAAAAAGTCCTCCGGCAGCCTGACGCTTAGGGGCCTCGCAGGTCTCGGCAGTAGACGGTGAACGCCTCCCAAGGCCAAGAGGTTAGAGTGGCGAGCTTGGCACTGGCTCCCAGACCTGCGCCATTATGAGCCAAAGCAAAACGCAAAGAACAAGGAAAGGAAAGGAAAGGAAAGGAAAACAAAGGAAAACAAAGGAAAGGAAAGGAAAGGAAAGGAAAGGAAAGCAGTGTGCAGTCACTTGAACAAAAAACAAGACAATCTGGACCCTCACCGGGCGCCTCTGATTCGCCCCCAAAAAATCCCAACGCCACCTGAGTGATCCTTTCTGAACACTCTGAACGCATCTGGTCCGTCCCCTAATGAGAGCAACGCCACCCGATTGGTCCCCCTCTCATCACTCCGAATCCTAAGCGGACGCACCTGATCGGTCTGCAGGCACGTCGCGGGGACAAACCACTCAAATTTCTAAGCAGGTTGGTCTCACAACGGGACTGCAGTCGTAAAAGGGTTGATGGCTGGTTGACTTGACTAGGATACGTTTCGTAGTACTGTAGGTTCACAACACCAACGTCACACGATTGGCTCAATAACAATCCTGACCCTAAGCGGAAGCACCTGATTGGTCCCTCAACAATCCCAACGTCACCTGATTGGCTCAATAACGATCTTGACCCTATATAGGCGGACGCACCTGATTCGCCCCCTAAGGCTGGGGCACTTGTTGAGCGCGAAAGCGACAAGCGCCCAGTTGTCCCCGAACTGTTGAACCGCGCTTACGAGGAGGCCATCCTCCTGCGGGAGAAGGGGCACAGGAGGGGGGAGGAGGGGGGGGGGAGGTACCCGTCAGCACAGAAGTCAAAGGGCCGGACGAAATACAACAGGCACTCTCCGACGGCCAAAACGCCACACCAGCAGGAGAACAAGAAACAGCAACCACGACAACAACGACGGCAGCAACAACAATATCAGCAACAGCACCAACAACAAATACCAGCACTATTAATAGCACCAGCACAAGCACCGGCACTCGCCACCACCACCAACACCGACACCAACATCACCACCGCCACCACCACCAAACGCCGCCCCCAACAACCCCAACACAACCGCCACCCCCACCACCACCAACCCCTAACACCAACCCCGACACCACCACCGCTACTACCGTCAACACCAACAACAACCTTCTTCTCGACCATCGGCCCATTCTCACCGTCTTTGTCCATTCCTCCACCGTCGTACACGGACCATCCCCTGCCCCCGCAGACTGCGCCCCCTCTCTTCTTGACTCCCGTGGTGGCATTGCCTGCCCAACATTGTGGAAACCCCGCCAAAAAAACACAGCCGTTGTTTTTTTTTTTTCGTAGAGTGAAGAATATCGGGCAAGCGAGCAAGCAGGCAAACAGGCGAGGGACCAGACTCGATACATAGAAATCGTACGTTATGCACTGCGTTCGGAATACTATTCAGTTTCGCCCCATATTCGGTTACGTTTCATGTCACATCGTGTGGTCTCTCGTGTTTCGTGCGACTTTTTGTTACGGTTCGTGTCACGCTTGTGTTCTGTTTCGTGTCACCTTTTGTCACGTTTCGTGCCACATTTTGTTCCTATTAAAATATTAATATTTACTATTACGGCGGGTCATAGTAAAAAGGACCAAATATTGCTAGAAAAAAATAGGGGAACATATAGGTTTTTGTGTGTACCGTAGGTCCTATTTACTATGGCCCTCCGTAGTAAATATACTGCACGCCGATACTGTAGTGCACCGTACCTTCTTGGCCTTCTTGCGGTTCACGGGCAGCTTGTCGACGTAGCTCAGGGAGCAGCCCAGGTCCTGCACAGAAAACCCACAAAACCAAAACAAGACAAAAAAAACAAAAAACGATACATAATTTAGTACCAGTGAAAACAAACAAACGAATATATTCATAGGTGGGTGTACCTCACGGTGTCGTCACGAGAGCTAAGTTCATACTTGCATGTACACCAAAACACCCAGAAAAAAAAAAAAAAACACAAAAACGACAAAAGAAAAACTCAAGGCTGTCTTTATAACATACCAGGTAAATATTTTCATAAAAAGACATCATGAACAAACAAACGAACACATTAAAAAATAGCATAATTGCGAGAGGCTCACCCACTCATCATACACAAGAGGAAAACCCGACCCCCCCCCCCCCCCCCCGAGACAAATAAAAACACACACACACACACACACCTGGCCGAAGGAAGTGCTTATCCAGCTCGGCACTTCTACCGCCTCGTTGAGCACCATGTTATGGTCCGGCGGCATGGCGAGATCGATGCACGGCATGCAGTGGAGGAACGGGTCTGGTGCGATGCCCAGGAGGTGCAGATCGCGGACCTGCGGTCGCCGAGAGTAAGACAAACAATAACCACGACAACACCCGTGAGGAGCCGCGGGAACTGGGGTATCGATCGATCAACAGCAGTAGCAGCAATGGCATTGACACCAACAATGGCACGAAGGAGTGAACGCCAAAACAAGCCCGAGAATGAGCGGCAACTGGGATCGATCAACGCAGACGGTCACAGCAGCGGCAATGTGGTCAACCAACAACACCACAAGAAGCAGCAAGAACAAGAACAAGCGGATATCGGGGCCAATCACTAACGATATCGGGGCCAATCACTAACGATATCGGGGCCATCACTGACGATATCGGGGCCAATCACTAACAACAAGGACGACGACGACGACGACGACAACAGCAACAGCAACAACAACAACAACAACAGCAGCAGCAGCAGGAGATCGCGGACCTAAGACAAACGCACAAGAACAGCAGCAGCAGCAGCAGCAGCTGCGACCAATCAGCGATGACTACGCACTCGTAATGTACTTCCAAAACAGAACACCCACTCAACAACACGTGCTGTCAAAATCAACAACGCCTACGTATCATACTTCGCACAACAGCAGCAACAACATCACCATCACCAACAACGACAAACACACGAAACAAACAAAAAAAAAAAAACAGAAATAAAACACCGGACAAAGAACAGAAATTCCCGTGGCAAAAGAAACTAACAAAAACAAAATCGCCGGGAAAACCGTCGACTTAAGGCTCACCCTCTCCGTAAAAGACCGGCCGGGAGTGGCGGGTAAGGTGGAGTCGACGGAGTACGACAGGAGCGGGGGGGGGGACCGGGTGGCCCGCCTCCGCAAGCCTTGCGAAAACCCTCGTCTCGTCGGTGTCGAAGGAGCCGTTACCGGTATCGAAGTCGTTCGGGTTCAGCTGTTATGTTGCATAAGCGAAATCAACCGGGCGGCCAAAAAAAACGCGACAAAAAAACGGAAAGAGTTTCGACGAAATTCCTTGTTGATTGGTGTCAAGAAAATGTTTATTAATAGCTGTCATTTCATACGTATGACATTGAAAATAGTGTACTTCGAAGCATGTAAAAACATAATAAAAAAGCAGAACGCAAAATAATACGAAACGGGGAATGGTTCGTTGACGATCGATACACATGAAGAAGAACGAGCAGGAGCGGCCGAATAAATCGCATACACGCAGCTTGCAAAAAGATTGTCATCGATCGGTCGAACTCACAGCTTCCGTACTCGTAATCGGGCACAACGCCAGACATATCATGATCTATCTGTCTACTGTAGATCATCTAACTCCAAACCTACCCGTGATGAGATAGGTTGTGCAGGATCTGTCTATAGCACAGATCCAACCAAGGAAACATGACCTAGACCTTCCGGATTATACGATTCCCGCCCGGCAACATGAGCTAGATCATTCGTATAGATCAGGGACCTATCTGCCCCGAAAGATCTACATGACTGAGAGGGAATGATCTATCTGATCTGTCCCATGTGTCAAAGGTTGAGCTAGAAAAAAAATACTTCGGATAGATCATCTACAGGTGAATCATCTACAGATCGATCATCTACAGATGGATCATCTACATATAGATCATCTACGGATAGATCATCTACAGATAGGTCATCTAGATCTTAACCTGCCGTTATGAGAGGTTGTGCAGGATCTGTCTATAGTACAGATCCAACCCAGGAAACACGTGACATCATAGATGATGCAGATTACACGGCCCGCATCCGGCCAAACATGAGCTACTGCAGATAGATCATACAAATAAAAAAACCCCATCTGCCCCAGCAGCTCTAGATAGATCATGGGAGCAAGAATCGATGCTCTGGAACCGAGGGGTGAAAAAATCGTGCAACAGCGGCAAGTAGTCGTGTACTGGACAGCGAAACTCGAATATGGTTCCACATCCCGATCTGTGTTATTAATAGTTGTCATCACAAAACCAGCTCGTACCAGGAATTCATTTTTTTTTTTTTGTGTTGCTCGTTTTCTGTGCCGTCACCTGGACCATGTCTTCCAGAAGAATCTCCTCGACGCCTACCGGAGACCTGGCCCGCGCCTCCCCAATAGGCAGGGGGCCATCGTTCCAATCTCCCCACCCGCTATCCGGGAACTTTCGTTTGCCTCCAACAGAAGACGCCTCCACCGCCGCCCCCGCCCCCGCTGTAACGGCTGCTACCGCCGCCTTTTCCTAAAATATGGGAAACCCCCCAACCCCGATAGCCCCAGCCCCGGACAGGGGAATGAATGAACGCGAGAAGCAGCGGGCACGAGACAAAAGGATAAGGTTGTTGTGCATGTTTATGAAGCGGTTGCCGGTCGATACACGGAAATAAAAGAGAAAAAAAAAATGAAAAAAAGAAGAAAACACCCAAGAAAAAAAAAGGGAGAACAGAAAAAAAACGACGATAATTTTTTTTTAAAAAATGGAAAAGAGATTTGACAAATCGTCATCATTTCGCCATCACGTCATCACCTATATCGCCGTCAACCATCACCCCCGCGCCAATCGCTTGTTATTGTTGTTGTCATGGTCATCAACCGTCATCATCATCAACGCTACCACCACCGCGTGTTTCACACATCGACAACAGCACCAAAAGCTTAAGGGCGGGTGATGTCACGCCATTTACAGAAGAACGCTTCCACGCTTTCCACCAAACCCTCGCCAAGTGCTCATCTATAAATCATCCGGCATTTTGTTTTTGCGAGCCTGTCAACTCCTGCGTTAACTCACACGCAGCTCTTACAGCACGCCAAGCCTCCGAAGTTGAGTCTGGCCAAACCCTTATCTGGTCTGTCGTCATCCCGAACCATCATCGCAACTATCCCCATCACCAGCCCAACCCCCCGCCCCCCTAACTGTTGGAGGTGTCTCTAATAGGAGAAGGAACGGAGCTCCGTGGTCAACGGTCAAATGACTAAGGCAAGCAAAAAACGCCCTCCCCATAAACGCCGCCTCCAACTCCCTACCAAAGCCGCACTCGCCAGCAAATCAATCACGAAACATACACGATACCAGATACCAGGTGGTATAATTTACCTCAACTGGCGGTTTTCCATTGAGTAGGAAGGTCTTCCCCTCGAACGGACACTTCCCCTCCTTCGGCCGCCACAGAACCGAAAAACCAATATAGAGCGAACGCCGCAGGTATTGGAAACCCCCGACAGGGTATCATCACACAATAGGGAAAAAAGGAGGCGTCGGCGGTGACGGTGCGGTACCAAGGTGTTTGTTTAGTAAAAGGCGGTAATGGAATCACGCGGGGGGGGGGGGGGGGGGGGGGGGGGTGTCCTCATTATCAAGCATGGCCGTAGTCGTATGACCATAGACCCTCGCATCCATACAATGCCGGGACGAGCACGTCCGGTTTTCACCGACCAGGCAGACATTGCGCCAAGCGAGAAGCGCCGTGAGGTGCTGGGCGAGTCACATGCAGGGTGAGCTGCATCCTACTAAGAACCGCCCTTGAGGCGGACGATCTTGCATATGGATGACAGCGTCGATGAATTTGAATTTGATTTATGGGCGGGGGGGGGGGAGTGTGCTCGATATCATGCATGGCCGTAATCGCATGACCATATACCCTCGCATCCCTGCAATGCCGGGACGGAGCACGTCGGGTTTCAGGTGATACAGAGATGGCGGGGCTGGTAGGTGGTACGGGGATGATGGGGAGGAGGGGGAGGGAATACTCATTTCTTGCTTGCCCTCGTTATTTGACCGTTGACCCACGCATTCCTTTCAAGACGGAACGCCAGGAGGGGGGGGGGGTGTACTCGTGTCATGCGTGGCCGTGGTCGTATGACCATAGACCCTCGCATACCTACAACACCGGGAGGGGGGGGGGGGGGGGGGGGTGGGGGGGGGGGGGTATGTGGGAATTAAGGGTAAGGGGATGGGCAACCAGACTTTGACGTGGCTGCGCTGACCAGTAGGGCGAGCTGAATTGTTGCTGTTCGTGCTTTCGACTTCCTTTTCGATTCCCAGCCGTCAACTTTTTGATTTTGGAAAATGGGTTGTAAATCGTTCATTTTTTCGGAACCTAAAAAACGAAGGGGGGACCATGTTTTGACCAGGGACCAATCAGGCGCCTTGATTATTATCAATTCGATTTTCGACTTTCGATTTCGATTCTGTTAAGACACACCCTGATGCGCAACTGCAGTCAAGTCCTGCAAGGATTCAACAGGAGCATGTAGGAATGAGAGGTATCCAGATCGTGGTCTGATTCCTACATGTTCCTGTTGACCCTTCTAGGACTGCAGGAGTAGTCCCGTTTTGGATGGGCAACCCAGTCAATTCTATTACGGGGGACCCTAGTAAATAGGACCGAACATGGTTAGTACAAATAGGTTAAATATACAGGGTTTTATGCATACCATAGGTCCTATTAACTATGGCCCCCGTAATAAGTAGTTTGTCCTCGAAACGGGAGCGCAATCCTAAAGGCGTCAAAATATATTATGCGCAGAGTAGGTTTAGCAATCTGGGAGAAGGGATCTTTAGGGGTGTTTCTGACTTGAGAATTGCGTAGCGAGGTCTGCACTTCGGAATCGTCGTCTGCAACTGAGAAATTTCCTGGGTCGACGCAAACGCGGCGCAGCCGCGTTTATGGCCAGTTTTGGCCCGTTTTGGCTGCGGTTTGATATCAGGGTTAGGGTTAGGGCTAGAGTCAGGGGTTGGGTGGGGTCTTCGCCCGTACATTGATCCCAACAGGAACCAAAGTACCTGAACAGCCTACCAACCTAAAGATCCCTTCTCCCAGATTGCTAGGGGACCTCTGTGCGCAACTGCCTTATCACCATACATAGATGCATCCCAACCGGCGAAACTAGGCGTGCGCGCCAGCCGTTTCATTTCCAGATGTATCCCGCCCTGGCATACACTATTACGGGGGGCCGTAGTAAATAGGACCAAATATTGTCAGCAAAAATAGGGAAATATATACCGTAGGTCTTATTTACTATGGTCCCCCGTAATATCTAAACCCCGAGACTTATCTGCCCCGAAGGATTGATATATATATAATACATACCGGCGTCCCCGGTGGCTTGGTAGGTGGTCCGCGTGCCTATCAAGATCAATTTCGTGGGTTCGAGTCTCACCGAGTGCATGCTCGTAGAGACTTTTTCTTGCATAAAAAATTGACAAGCGGAAAGCGCGAGAGCGTGAGTTAGCTACATTCGATGAAAATCGACGAGCAGTGGTAATGCTGGACCCTATGCGCGACAAAAAATAAATTGCACGTGCCGGGGGGGAGAAGGGACGACACCTGTGACCACGGCTTGTCCAGAAGCTCGCTGAGGGTAAAACCTCCTACGAGTTAGGCTGGAAAGTAAAAGTGATGATTAAAAAAAATAAAATAATAAAATAAAACAGGTTTATATGTATAGTCTATATATATATATATGTACAGTATTACGGGGGACCATAGTAAATAGGACCAGATATTGTTAGAAAAAAAAGGGAAATATTTAGGTTTTGGTGTGTACCATAGGTCCTATTTAACATGGTCCCCCGTACATAATGGTCCCTCTATAGTGCCGGTTGAGTAGTGCCAGTTGCCTGCTTGAAATAGTGCGCGTGAATTCGCTTGGCGCAGACGGGATTAACCACTAACCAGTGTGGTAGTGTGCGGAGTAATTAGTGCCGGTTGACGCTAGATGTACTGCCGGTATTGTTGGCTACCGGCTATATACCGGCACTATATAGAGGGACCGACACTACTGTATCATGAAAAGGGGGTCAGATCGAGACGAAATGGATGCACTTTTTATGATCCAAGGGTCGATGGGGCACTTGGGTAAAAATCAGGAAGATCCGGATTTTTGTTATGATCCCTAAAAAGCGGCGAAACGAAATGGGCGCAAAGAAAAAAAAAAAAAAAAAAAAAAAGCAGTAAAAATTTATGCAAGCGACAGAGAGATACAAAAGTACCAGGAGTACGGCAACAACAAACAACGGCAGCGTGCCGCTGCCAGCCGCCATCGCCTGATGTTGGCGAGCTGCATGGAGCATCATACGCACAAGCTAGTAGCACAGCAGCTAGCTGCAGCAGCAGCAGGAGAAGCAGCAGACTGCTGCCATCCATATACAACCTGCAGCAGTAGCAACACGGCAAAGAGGAGAGCGACTACTTCCCACTTATTTCGAGTATGAGTTGCTGCTGATGAAAAATGGTGCGCTCAATACCAGCCTGCTGGCGCCACTGCGCCCGAGCATTACGCTCCATGCATGCCGCCCTGAGCCCAACTTGGATGCTTGGCAAATAGGCCGCGGAGACCTCACTCGCACCGCCGTGCTGCTACTCTACTGCTGTGCTGCAGCTTCTGCAGCTTCTGCTGCCGCTGCTGCTGCCGCTGCTACTGCCGCTGCTACTACTGCTGCGTTGGGTGTGTGGGAAGATCGTGCCAGTAGATAACTGTGCTGCTGGTGTGGAGAGAGCTGGGAAATAATAAAATAAAGGAGTGATGAGCTGGGGGCGGGGGGGGGGGGGGGGGGGGGGGGGGGGGGGGGTGATGGTCGCTTCTCCTCTTCATATCTGGCACGGGACTGTCTGGTTTGTCCCCTTTGCGTGCTAGAAAACCGCCGCATGCCTCTTTTGGGTTCTCGCTCCATGATTTGAGCACGCTCATTGGTTAAAACCAACAAAGCAGCCGGCAGGCTGAATGAGTTCGCAAGGTTTATCCCCGGTCTATAGTGGCTGTGTTCGTCTGAGAGTATATCGTAGACTTCTCGCACGTTTCATAGTATAACCCAACGATAAAAAGTTACCAGGTACATTTTTGTAAACTATTCAATCAGATACCTTTATTTGGGACGTCGCCCGCTTCTCGCTCCTTCGTTTGGGCACGCTCATTGGGCAAAACCAACGAAACGCCGGCATGTTCCAAGCTGTGTTGTAGCCCTTTTCAACAGTTGTATTCATTCGCCCGCGAACAGTGGTTTGACCCCCCCCCGATAAAGTCGACACATTTGTTTGTTTTCGAGCGGGTTTTTGCGTGCTTTTCGTGTTTTTTGTGTTTTTGACGGATTGGCCCCGCATGAAATCCTCGTTTCAAATATTTAAAAAATCTTCGAGAATGTTGCTTTAATTATTTCTTTTTCGATTCGGAGTTGCAATCTGACCACAACAATAAAATAAATGGACCTGAACTTCATGTAATTAATTCGTGCTGAAAATAGAGTGAACTATTTATTTTCCGTCTTCGGGCACACGAAAATGTTCGAGGTGTGAAATATTTCACACATTCGAACAGATCATGATCTATCTGATCTGTCTACACATAGATCATCTAGCTCCTAACCTGCCCATATGAGGCGTTGAGCAGGATCTGCATACCAGCACAGATCCAACCGAAAAGAAGCCCGTGCTATACGGGGTCCCACTCGGCAACATGAGCGACCGTGTACAGATCATACAAGATCGGGAACAGATGATCTATCTGTCTCGAAAAATCCAGATCATCACACGGGGATATATCTGCCACACCTGCGCGGTGTGTTAAAAATGTTTAGAAACAACTGACACGGCGCATCACACCTTTTCTCTTTCGGCACCACCAGCCCCAGCACCACCGACATCTTCATCTCCCACGTTGACATTCCCTCCTTCGCTCGACCCCATCCCCGCGCCCCCCACCCCCGAGGCAAGTACACCTTGAAACCCCCCCGAGGCGTTTCCTGCGGTGCACGCTGCCGCTGCCGCTGTTGCTGTTGTTGCGGCCTTTGCTGCTGTTGCTGCTGTTGCTGCTGCCGCCACCGCTGTTTCTGTTGCTGCTGCTTCCTTTGCCGTTGCTGCAGCTGCTGCCAGGCTCACGCCGTAGGCGGGGCCAAAAATCGCTTCCCCCAGAGGTTTCCCCTGAGTACGGTAGGAGGGGGGGGGGGGGGGGGGAGGATGAGATGTGGAGGATGAGATGAGGAGGGGGGAGAGCGGGGGGGGGGGGGGGGTACTCATTGTCATGCATGGCCGTAGTCGTATGACCATAGACCCTCGCATCCCTACAATGCCGGGACGGAGAACGTCGGGTTTTCACCGACCAGGCAGACATTGCTTGCACCAAGTGCGAACCGCCGTGAGGTGTTGGGCGAGTCGCATCAAGGGTGAGCTGCATCTCACTAAGAACCGCTTTTGAGGCGGACGTTCCTGCATATGGACGACAGCGTCAATGAATTGACTTAATTTCTGGTGTCGCCACTTCCAGAGACAGCAATGGGTTCACTATGTAACTGCCTCGTGAGTGCCTTACCACATACACACTACGTGATACGATCATCCCCCTTGTGCGGAGTAAAGGTTCTCCCTGCACAAAAATGATCTAACTCGATCGCCAGCCGCGGTAACCGCCAAAAAAAAAAAAAAAAAAAAAACGGCACCCTGAGTGTCTAGCCCACGCGAGAGGCGTATTTCACCGACCAGGCAGGCATTGCTTGCACCAAGCGCGAAGCGCCATGAGATGTTGGGCGAGTCGCATGAAGGGTGAGCTGCATCCTACTAAGAACCGCTTTTAAGGCGGATTTTCTTGCATCAGCGGGGGGGGGGGGGGGGGGGGGGGGGGGGGGGGGGGGGGGGGGGGGGGGGGGGGGGCGCACGTGAGCAAGCGTACTGTTCCTTTCCATCAATGGGATGAAAGGTAAACGAACCGCTGGCATTGCTGCTGCTGTGGACTCACCAAAAGGGACGGAAGACAACACACACAATACTTCGAAAGACGGAACACACGCCATACACACATTACTTCATTAGATACACTTCAACTCCCTTCACTCCTCCTCCACCAACTACAAAAAAAAAACATGCACACAACACGCAAATACAACAACAACAACAAAAAGACACAAGCAACACAACATACCTCAAGGACCCCCATCCCCCCGCCCTCTCCCTCCAAGGCTTCCTCCAGCGTCCCCTCCATCAAAAACCTAATCACAGTGATAACCCTGCCCCCCCCCCTCCGCCCCCCCTTCCCCGCCCCCCCCCCCCCCACCCCCCCACCCCCGGCACATCTCCCGCCTCGGCTGCCGCCGCCGCTGCCGCGGCCGCCCCTCGTAACCCCTTAGGCGCGGCGCCTCGGGCGCACAGAGGTAACGTCATCAGCGAGTTCAGGGCCAAGCTCAGCGCTTCGCGAGCTGGGGAGCCACCGGCGGGGTCTTCCCCGACAACAAGGACGGCGTCGACGGGGCCGAGCCCGAGCCCCGCCAAGCTTCTCCAAGCTTTGTTGTCCTCCCCGCCTTTCCCCCCGTCCTTCCCCTCCACCCCCTCACCCTTCCCCTTCCCCTTCCCTTCCCCCTCCCCCTGCTTCTTCTCGGTCTTCTTGCTTCTACTCGCTTCCGTACCGTTAGGTCCTTCTGCTGTCGCATTAGTTTGTTTGGCGGTTTATGAAGGGAGGGGGGGGGGGGGGGGGGTGTAAGGGTATGGAGGAAGCGGGGGGGGGGGGGGGGGGGGGGGGGGGGGGGTAGTGGAAAGTGAGGGGCAGATAGGGGAGGGGGGCAGAGGGAGGAGGGAGGGGAGGCAACCTCAACGATGGCCTCAACGGTAGCCTCGACGGTGAACTCAACAGTAGCCTCAGCGGAAACATTCAATGATAACCTCAATGGTAGCCTCAACGGTAGCTTTAGAAAAACATTCAACGGTAGCCTCTACGGAAACCTCAACAGTAGCCTCAACGGTAGCCTCAACAGTATCCCTCAACGGTAACTTCGACAACAGCCTCAATGGTAACCTCAACGGTGGCATTGACGTAAACGTTCGACGGTAGCCTCAACGGTAACCTCAACGGTACCCTCAACGGCGCCCTCAACGGTAGCCTCAACGGAAACACTCAACAGTAACCCTCAACGGTAAACCTCAAAGGTAAACCTCAACGGTAGCCCTCAAAGTACTACGACGACGACGGCAATGAAGCCAACTCACCAACACCACAACTAGCACCAGCGCCGCACAGCCGAGCCACGGCGGAAGTCGGGGCTAAGAGTACTGGAGTTCGCGGCGAGCTACGGAAACGCCAGACCGGGGCTATCACCCCGTCCCACAGGCGTTGGTGCGCCGGCGGCGGTGGCGGCGGCGGCGAGCGGGAGGAAGACCTGGACATTTGTTTTCCGATTCCAAGATGCAAGGATGGGGAAGAGGGAAAGGATTGAGGAATGGGGTGGGGGGGGGGGGGGGGTGCTCATTAGTTGCTTGACTAAGTTATTAGACCATTGACCACGTATACCTTTCGAGGTGGAGCAGGGGTGTGTGTACTCATTATAATGCATGGCCATAGTCGTATGGCCACAGATCCTCGCATCCCTACAATGCCGGCACGGAGCGCGTCGGGTTTTCACCGACCAGGCAGACATTGCTCGCACCAAGCAAGAAGCGCCGTAAGGTGTTGGGCGAGTCGCATGAAGGGCGAGCTTCATCCTACTAAAGAACCACTTTTGAGGCGGATTATCTTGTATATAGATGACAGCGTCAATCAATTGATTTTTATTTTCTGGTGTGGTCAATTCCAGACACAGCAATGGGTTTACTATGTAACCACCTCGTGGGTGCCTCACCATATACACACTACGTGATACGATCATCCCCCTTGTGCGGAGTTAAAGGTTCTCTCCTCTCACGTAAATGATCTAACTCGACCGTCAGCCGTGGTGACCGCCAAACAAAAAAACAAAAAATACGACACCCTGGTTGTCTAGCTCACGCAGTGAGAGGCGTGTTGTACAGCGTCGTCGCCAAAACGATGCCAACCCAACCTATATATACATACAGGGGGGGGGTACTCCTTTGTTGTTCGTCATTTGACCATGGACCACGCACCTCTTTCGAGACGGAGCAGAGGGGGGGGGGGTAGCGATACATTCATAAGAAATTGAAGCAATTTCGGCGAAAGAGTTGGGGGGGGGGGGGGGGGGGGGTACTCATTATCATGCCTGGCCGTAGTCGTATGACCATAGACCCTCGCATCCCTGCACTGCCGGGACGGAGCACGTCGGGTTTGCACCGAACGAGGCGGGGGAGGGGTGGTACTGTACGACATCAGCGATTGATGTCCCAAATTTCACAAGAAAAGCACGTTTGTGAAAAAAGGGAAAACTATACCAAAAAAGTAGGTACGCGTGCGAATCCAATACCTGGTACAAGACAAAGAAAGTTACGTTTCAGAGACACACTATTTAATAGAGAAGGATCAGCTCTGCGATAGTAAACAAGTCGTTACATAGTTAGTGCTACCTACGCTTCGAAGCCAAACTACTTTCGTGTCAGAGAGATCGATCATATTTCGGCAGTTTTATGCTACAAGAGAAAGAAAGGATACTGCCATTTACATCTATGCTATACAACAACCCACCTAGAAGACAAGGACGGAAGGTGGTCCACGTTATACAGGGAGCCGGCAGGGGGCGATGGCGATAAACGCCCCCCCCCCATGGCGGCGTAAGGTTTTCCATTCGACGTCGGGGTGACATTCGAACTAGCACCTCCTCCCCCCCCCCCCCCCTTGTCCCCCCCCCTCCTCCTCCGTCTGATTCTGTCGGTGATGTCTCGTCGGGAGCTTCAATTCGAGACGTGAATTATGAGGCGGTGGAAGGGAAGGGAGAGGAGGGGGGTTACTCGACATGTTTCTCGAGGACAAAAACTGTGTGGGTACACCTTAAACTGACAAAACAACAGATACACGATATTATTAGCAATGCTACAATACTATGCCAGGCAAGGCACGCCGTTTCGTACTATTACGGGGGTCACTAGTAAATAGGACCTACGGTACACACAAAAAACTATATATATTTCCCTATTTTACTAACAAAATTTGGTCCTATTTACTATAGGTCCCCGGTACCACCAAATAAAACCACATCGACACCAGAAGAGAGAACAATGTGACCTTATTCGAGTCGACTAGCACGCCGCTCGTGACTTCAACCCAGCACAAACCACGCCACGAGAACCTGCAGTACTACGTAGCGCGGACAATCAACCTTGAACTTGAAGCCGGGCCGAGCCGTGCGTGGCATGCAACCTACATGCCGACACTATCACACGCACGTTTTTCTCTCAATCTCACAGCTTAGGCTGTTCTTCACGTTTGGGAGAAATGTGTGACAAAAAACTTATTCAAGTACGCAAGTGCCATCAACACGCGGCTGCAACAACGAAATTCTCGAACTCACAGCTTAAGGGTGTTCCGTTTCTATCTTTTGGAGAAAAATATTACAAAGCTTGTGTCAGGTGCGTACCGATAACTATTAATAGCAATTTGCTGCTGCAACGACAGAAGGCTACACGTGATATCGCATCACCGCCACAATAGGAAAAATAATGGTCACCTGCCCAGCACTCGTGAGGCACGTCTGTTTCTGCGAGGTACTGGTGGACCAAAGAAAGAGCATCCGGCAGCGTTCCCAGAATAACCACCTAACCAACAAAGCCGGGGGGGGGGGGGGGGGGGGGGGGGGGGGTCGTCAGTGACATGGTACACGCAACGCACAAAAACAGCAGTAGCAGCAGCAGCAGCAGCAGCAGCAGCAACAACAGCAGCAGCAACAACAGCAGCAACAACAGCAGCAGCAACAGCAGCAGTAGCAGCAACAACAGCAGTAAAGACAGGTCGTCAATTCTATGAGACACACACCACAAAAAAACAGCAGCAGCAGCAGCAGCAGCAGCAGCAGCAGACAACGTCACCACAAAGGCGCAAAGGGTTCAACGTGTCGAGTTGCTTGTAATGCACAACATGCAGTACTGGCGGCAGTGTAAATAGCAGCACCCGCAGCACCAGCAGCAACAATGTTGGCACCAGCAGCAGCAGCAGCAGCAGCAGCAGCAGCAGCGATAACAAAGCCACCTCAAAGTCTGATGACCACGCGGTGGCAACTACGACCTGGTAATCGTTCTCGACAGAGTATGCGCACCAAGTACGACACACAGGCGGCAAACATCCATGCATTACACTTGTACCGCTTTGCTGCACGCTCTTCGACCCGCCAGCAGACAGATAACAAAATAAAAACCTTGCTGCTTCATTTTGTACATCGTGATACATCTCGGGGCTTCGAAGGGGGAAATAAAGGCACTCTGGTCTGGAACATGAGGTTCGTTTTGATGTTCATGTCACAAGCCCAAACCGGGATTGTATTCCTGTTTGGACTAAAGCAGTGGCATAAATGGCATACCTTTTTCCCGGCAGCGATGAGCCTCCGCACCACTTTGCCCATGGTCGCCAGCTTTCCCGAATACTTTTCCAACCGCTCAGGCACGCTCAGCTCCAAGTCCTGCGGTAACGGAGGATTGGGCGATGGATAATTGGGTGATTGATGGATTGTTGGATGACACAGGGTGAATGGTATTCCTTTTCTGGGCTAGAGCCGCCCTATGCTAATCTCAAGATAACTGTTTTACACTACAGTACTGGATAATTCCGACACGATTTTTCCCACCCTCAATTCGAGACAAAAAAGAAGGGCTTGGATTTCATGACTCTCAACTAATCGGTAGGTGCCGGTACCCAACTAACTGATTCTAGCCGGCAAGTCGGCTTGCGAAAGACAGTCAGATGATAGCCAGCCGACTTGCCGACTTATGCCAGGCGGAGCGAAACGAGCCCAATGATCCATATCTCCACGGCCGAGGGGGGGGGGGGCGGTCAAAAACGAAAAAAAAAATGAAGTATTTCGCGCGCAATTATCCTTCCCACACTCCTGGAAACCCAATCAGCAGGATGGTTGGCACCGCCGGGAAACGACTAACTATTGGTCCTACTACTAACTAGTTGGCGATTGAAGTCGCGCCGAACCAGTTCTAGTTATTGCACAAAGGGTGATTGGATGACAGATGATCGGATGGTTGGATGCTGGACGAATGGATGATGGATAATCGGTGGCGGATGATTGGATGCTGGGTGTTGGATTACGGTGATTGGACGATGGATGATTGGGTGATGGAAGATTGGATGGCGGGTGATTGGGTGATTGCTTGAGAGGGATGATTGAGTTACGGGTGCTTACATACTTGGATACCGGAAGCTTGGGGTGTATGAATAATAGATGACTGGATGACACAAGCAAAACAACACACGAACACACAACGCACGTGTGATGTAACTCGCAAACACACGCACACAATCAACACTCACAAAATACACACTAAAGCCCTTCCGCTGTTAGCACTGGAAAAACAAACACACGTAAAGCATGCAGTTTTAAGTGGGTCACATCACCCAATCAAGACCGCTCTCCCCCGTTTAGTACACAAAGCATTTGAAATTAGAGTCGTGCATTAGTTCATGTGCAGTGCAGTTATGCAAGGGTTGAATTAGCACACCTAGCTTACACACAACCAGACCCCATCAAGGCCAAATTAAGACCCAGTTCACGCGAGCAACACACGATTGCAGCCTATACACACAACTCATGGGACAAAAAACAAAACAAGCAAGCAATATCTTCGCTTGACCCCTCCGAGCACTGAAAACACAAGCAGTGACCCCAACAAACACGCACATACAAAATGTAGACAACAATGAACAAGCCGTACGTACAGATCCCGATCTGTTGTGGATGATCTGTCGACCGTAACCTGTGCCGCTGTGAGGTGTTGTGCATGATCTGTGCAGCACAGATCCAATCCAGCATGCCTGCAGGTGCAATGACAAGGCTTTCCCACTGGTGGTGCAGATCAGGGGGGAAATAAATCCATGAAAGGTCCATATCATTTGTTGGGAATCGATATTATGTCCGAGGTGCACCCACCCGTAAATGCGGGACACACGAAACAAAATAACACGTTACCTTCGCGTGACCCCTCCAAAACGTTTCCTTCTGTGCCTCCGCCTCCCCAGCAGGAGTGGAACTCCCTGGTGGGGGCTTCTCCAAGGCGCCCGTGAACGCCGCCCGTCGAAGAGCTAGCACCGCCTCCGCCGCCGCCCCCTTCCCCCCCCCCCCCCCCCGTTCCCGCGGCGGCTGCCACCAACCCCATATCAGTGGAAACCCCTGCTATGGAACCGTTCGCAGCAGGAACGTCTCCCCCCGATAGAGATGCCACGACCTCGGGTGATCTGGTGCAGAACACGCGTGGGGGAGGGTTGGGGAGGGACCGGGTAAGGGTAAAAGGTTAAGGAGGTAGGGAAGGGTTAGGGGACGGGGTCCCCTCGAACAAATTTCAGAGCCAGGTTTCTCCAAACCCAGGGGGAGGGGGGGGGGGGGGTACTCGATAGGAGAGATGTACTCGATCTCATGCATGAAAACAAAAAGAAAAAAAGGTACCCTGGATGTCTAGCTCACGTAGTGAGCGGCATGTTTTACAGTGTTGTGGGGAGGGGAGCGGAGGAGGAACACACAACCAAAGTGGTGGTTTGGGAAAGATCTGGACGACATATAATTCCACAACAAGCGCGTCGCTCGCCGAAAAAAAAAAGCCCTTTCCCATCGTGGAGAGAACATCAGCTCCGAAATTCGTTCAAAGGGGTGTGTTATCGTGCGTGTCACGACCAGGTATGCGATAGGCGTAGGGGTAGGGGTAGGGGAGGGGGGGGGGGGTGTACTCATTATCGTGCATGGCCGTAGTCATATGACCATAGACCCTCGCATCCCTACAATGCCGGGACGGAGCACGTCGGGTTTTCACCGACCAGGCAGACATTGCTTGCACCAAGCGCGAAGCGAAACGTGAGGTGCCGGCGAGTCGCATAAAGGGTGAGCTGCATCCTACTAAGAACCGCTTGTGAGGCGGGTTTTCTTGCATATGGCTGACACCATCAACTAATTGATTTAATTTCCGGTGTGGCCACTTCCAGAGACAGCAATGGGAGTACTATGTAACTGCCTCGTGGGTGCCTCACCATATACACACTACGTGATACGATCATTCCCCTTGTGCGGAGTGAAGGTTCTCCCCGCACAAAAAAAATCTAACTTGACCGCCAGCCGTGGTAACCGCCAAAAAAAAAAAAAAAAAAAAAAAAAACGGTACCCTGGCTGTCCAGCTCACGCAGTGAGAGGCGTGTTTTACAGCATTGTCGCCAACCGACGCCAGCCCAACCTATATATATATACCAGGTATATATTAGAGGGGGGGGGTGTAGGGGAGGGGGGAGGGGGGTCGAGGTCGGGGTAGGAAATAGGTAGGAATGGGGGTTGGGACGGGAGTCTGGAGGGGGGGGTCAGGGTAAGGGTACGCGTGGAAATAGGGCAGGAGTGGGGGGGGGGGGGGGGGGGGGGGGGCACGGGACGGGTCGGGGTCAGGGAGAAGGTCGGGAAAGGGGGAGGGGGTGGGGGTGAAAGGCACAGATGCGCGGTGTTGCTACAGAGTGCGCGGGGAGATACGGGTGGGGGCGGAGGAGGGTAGGGCCGAGCGGGGGGGGGGGGGGGGATACATGTCGTAGTTAGGGGTGGGGGGTGTACTCATGCCATGCATGGCTGTGGCGCGGGGGGGGGGGGGGGTGTACTCATGTGCTGCTTGCCTCCGTCATTTGGCCATTGCCCGCCCATCCCTTCCGAGACGGAGCACCGGGAGCAAAAAATACGGATCCCGGTCGGCGACGAGCTACTACGGCCGTGTTGCGTCAAGCTGGCAAGAAAAAAGGCACAGGCCACCCACTTGCAAGGCGTCAATCCAAGGGGGGCAGCCAGCATCCGTGCCGCGTCGTGATGCCCGCCGCAAAAAAAAAAAAAAAAAAAATCAAACGAACAGTATTCGACCACTCGAGAGAAAACGTCTCAAATCGGGGTTCCTCAAGCACCCTGTGCCGCTCCGCCCCGCCCCACCCCGCAGCCCCCCCCCCCCGTCCTCCCTATATTTCCCCTTCTCCCCTTCCCCCCCCCCCCCCCCCCCCCCCCCCTCCTCAGTCTCGAAAGGGATGCGTGGGCAATGATCAAATGACTTAATGCAAGCAGAGCACGCCCCCTGCCCCCCCGCCCGCGCCCCTCCCGCACACAAAATATCTCCCCCGTCACGTGCAAACATAGAGGAGCACTAAATATATACTGCTGAACACATTTTACATATAAATATATTACAAGGTTCCCCTTCGGGATGGTTGACTTGAAATCCCGGGGGTGTGTCGCAAGTTGAAAAGGGATTACACCGCAAGTAGGCGTTCCTGTGTAGTACGTATATGACGAGATAGATTCGACGATGTGTAGTTGATTAAAAAAAAATTGGACGCGAAAATGTGCTGCTGCTGTAGTCACGAGTTTGCATCTTCCGGTGGCGAAGACTGTGCACGCACGCACGAAAGCACCGCCGTGGCTGCCACAAAGACCAGAGCATGACGCGCGGGTGCTGCTGTACCCCTGCTATTCGACTGCTGTTGTTGCTGCTGTTGCACTGCTGTTGTACCGCTGCTGTCATTGTAGGAGCAGGCAGTCCCGTGGCTGCGCGTTGCTTTGTAACTTCAAGGAAGTGTGGTCGGAAACACCTCCTGCCTCCGCAATCACACCGCTTGCTGAGACTACCGGTATGTGTTCGATTCGACTTTCTAGGAAGACAGTATTTATGGCACACACACGCACACACGCAGAAGCACGGCCCGTCGCCGTCACACACAAAAAAACCTCATGTGGGACTGCTGCTGTACCGTGGCTGCCACAACGTACGAAGCTTGAGAGCTGGAAGGACAGCAGTGTGATACAGCAGCAGAGCAAAAATCTGCATTGTCCTGGCAGGCTCTGGCTCGGCGGGAAAAAAAACCCGTAGTTACTTGCTGGTTTTCGCGACTATGAACCCCCAGAGCACGCGCCATGGACCTCGGCCGGGGGTCCAAACCTGAGCCGTGTGTACACGCGGGCCTCCTGCGTGCCCCGCGGTCGAAGCACAAGAAAAAAAACCCGGCCGGGAGAGAAACGTAAAAGTTTTTCCGGAAAAAAAAAAAAGTCAATTTGATACCTATACATATACCGGGTACACCTGTTACGTTCTATTCTGACTGACGGGGCTGGAAAAATCTCGGAACTTTCTTTTTCGCTTGCTCGATTCGCTTGATCCAGCATCGCTTGGTTCTACCACATGAGGAGTTAACTTCCTACAGGTCATGAAATTGCCCATCGGGTTAAAGAGGCGTGAGGTTGCTCTTAGAAGCCCCTACATTTTATGTCTTCAAAGGCATACCGGTACATTCTATAAACTTTCTCGAACGAGAAGCCTCAGGGAAAAAAAACCTAGGCACCCCTATACATACCGTAGCCAAGCGTCCTACAGCCATATATACGTCGCCTCTTACCTCGCCACTGCTGTGTAGACTTTAGCCTGGGGCCCCGTCATCTCACACCGGATCACAAACTCCTTCACGACGACTCCCACACCGCCGACTCCCCCCCGCCGCGGCCGCTGCCCGCTCCTGCTTCACCCCCGGCAGCATTAGCTTTCCATTCGGCCTTTGCTTCCGTCCCCACCGCCATCCTCCCCGCCTTCCCCTCCCCAACCCCAGCCTTGACCCTGGCTATAACTCTTCCGCCGAGGAGACCCGATCGCGTTAGACGCACGCCAAAAAGCATCGCCGCTAGCTGTGCCCGAGTCCCCTCACCCCCACCCTTGCCCCCACCACTAGCTGCCGCCTCCGCCGCTCCATGAGACGCGGCATTCAAGCCTTTCGCTTGAGCTGCAGTTGCTGCGGCCGCGGTGGTCCGCGCCCTAGAGAGGGCCAGGGCGGCGCGGGGTCCGGGGAGAGCGGTGGACAGCGCGAAGGCTGCCAGTCCCGCAAGCCGTTCTTCGGCCTCCGGCCCTGAACCCTCCTCCTCCTCCCCCCCCCCTCCCTCATCCTTCCCGGTCTCCTCCCCATCCTTCTCCTCCTTCCCCCCCTTCCCGTGCTTCTCCCCTATCTCGTGCTTCTCTGACTTCTTCTCGTCCTTCTCTTTCTCCTTCGTCGTCTTCTTCCTCTTTTTGTCGACGCTGTTGGTGTCATTGTCAACCTTGTCGCCGTCGTTGTCGGCGCTGCTCTTGTTCTGCTTGCCCTTGTTGGCCACGGCGGGACCTAAACCCGTCGCCTTCGAGTCGAGCGCAAAGCGCAACCGCCGCGCCCTTCGCGAGGGCGGAGAACAGGGGCCAGTTGATCGTGGGACCGCTGCTGCTGCTGCTGCTGCTGCTGCTGCTGGCGGTGGAGGTATCGGAGGTACCCCCACGCCCCGCACATCCAGAATCACCTGGTATTGATGGAGGAGTTGCACACAATAGTGGCGGTTCGGGGAAGGGGGTGGGGGGGGACTTTCATTTCCGACGAAAACAACGACATTTCCCGCGTGACTGGAGAGTTCGGACGAGCTAAGCCGACCTATGATCCCGTTATTTATCCCCGTCATGTGGAGGTACGTCGGCAAAGTTCAGCAAAACAAATGGTAGCGCTTTCATTTCTGTCCCCCGCCCTTCATCCATCCGTTCGTCTATCTACCCATGTGTCGTGCATCAATGTTGTTTTCTTCGAATGAAACCGTTCTCTTCTACCCAACGACGCCAGTACACCAGTGTCCGTCCTGATTCCTCATCCTGGAGAGATGCTAATCCTGTGGCCACAGACTGTGAGAAAGAGGAACCTATCTAATACAAATAGTCAGCACGTAAGTACCGAGACGTACACAAGCTACCTGGTACGCACCTCGGGCGGCTAATCGATCCCTACTTCATGATCTAGCTCTTTCAGGGCGGATGATCTGTACGATCTGTAAGATCTAGCTCGATGTTGACGGGTGGGACCCGTCCAATCTACATGATCTATCTAGCTCATGCTTCCTGGGTGGGATCTGTACTGTAGACAGATCCTGCACACAAACTTTCACAACGACAGGCGAGGAACTATTAATAGATGATCCAGATACTGGTCTGTTGCCAAGCGTGAAAAGCTACCAACACCTTCATTGCGGCAGACACAGGCAGAAGAAAAAAAAAAACGCTCTTTCCCTCCTTCCCCTATCCATCTATTCTTCATTTTTCCCTAGAACCAAGGCCGCTCCTTCCCTAGCCCAGTGCACAGGCCACAGTATGGTATCAACACCAATTCCAACACCACTACCACCACCGCCCTCCCATTGACCGACGTGGAAACCCCATGTTTGGGTGACGGTATCACTGAACAGCAAAACGATCTAGCCGTCCCCCGACCGACAGCATCTGTCCAAGCACCTCGGAACGGTTCCCCACGTGGTACAGGTCTCCTGCCGTAAACAAATGCGTCCCTCGCCGGGATACCCCCCACCACCACCCAAACCCACTCCCTCCACTATCATCTCAACCCCCCCCTTCTCCTCCCACCTACGATCACCCCCTCCCCCTGAGAAGTTTAGCACACTGGGTGATAGAAAAAAAAAGCGATCGCCATACCTGGTATATCATACTGGTACAAGATAGATGGTGCCCACAGAAGGCAAAAAAGGAAAGGGATAAGGTAGGGAAAACGCTTTTATGCAACATATGGAAAAAAAAAACGTAGTGGGCACTCGGATGCTAGAGGTGTCTCGATTAGTACGAGTAGGAGCGGTGCTCCGTCTTGAAAGAGTTATTTGGTCCATCGCTGTATGATTGCGGCCCCGCATGACATGAGTACCTCTCCCCCGCCGCCACCACGCCAGCGTCTCACCTGACTCCATCGAACCGACCGCGCCAGCCGGACATCAGCGCTCGCCTCCCCCTTTCCCTCCCGCTCCCCCATTCCTCCCTTCCCCATCCCCTTACCCCCCCCTGCCACAGCTTCCCCGCTAACATCGGCCAGACGCTCGAGCGAGCAAAGCACAACATCCGCAGACGTAGCGTTAAAGTTGGCGGTGGAGGCGGCGGGGGGCGGGGGCGAGGGATAGCGACCAGGCAGACCGTGCGAAGAGCGGGGGGAGGACTGGGAGGAGGGAGAAGGGGAGACGGGGCGGTTTCCACCACCGCGGAGGCGTTCCTGGTCCCTCCACTCTTCCCACACCTAGGAGAACGAAATGGAAAGGGGAAGGGAAGCAATGTATCAGGAGACGTCACATCAGACAAGGGAAAACGTGCGCCGGGTCAAGGGTGAAGGGCCGAGCGCTCCACACCAGAACCTTCACCTATCACTCCGGCCTGGATTAATCGTCACAGTTTCGACTCTGGTGAGAACATCAAATGATTATTATATTTCCGACCGAAATGGTAGAAATTTGGCATCCGCCAAACAAAACTAGGGAGGAGTATTGCCGAGTTCCTCGAAAAAGGGGTTACACATAGAGCTTAAAAGTGCCGTCTCCAGGCATCTTTGTAAAGAAAGAGAGGATGGGACGGGAACGGGAGAAAAAAAAATCAGAAAACGAAGCCAAGAAAATAAAAATAAATAAAACACGAAACGAAACCAGAAACAAAGCAATCACGACGTCACTGCGCTGCACACAACACGCTTGGCGCGGCGTTTCTCGAGTCGGAATTGTTTCAACGACCGCCCCCCTCCCCCTCCGACGCACACACGGCATTGCGGGCAGGGCTACGAGAACGATGGTGAAAACCGCAGCCGCGGTGGCTCAGCTTTCTCTCTTCTCTCTCACCTTTGCGAGCTAGAAAGTTCTTTAGAATGCATACACACATTCAATGTCTCTGGCTCTTGTCTCCGTGTGTTCCCTGTCTCTCTGTCCTTCTGTCCCCGACTCCGACTCTTGTCTGTTACATTGTCTCCTGCCCTCCCCTCCCTCTCATTACCTTCTCTCCCTCCCTCCCCTTCCTCATTCCTTCCCACCACACCAAAAGACCCCCCCTCTCCCCCTCCCCCCCACCCCTCCCCTCACTCTCCCCTCCGACAACATTTACTCACCTTCACCACGAGACGTGGACATGCCACTACCAGCTCCATATGCCACCTCGCCATCGCCCACGACGGCACTACCACCAGCTGCGGCGGCGGCGCCAGCCTTCCAGGCCGGGGACAAACCGCCCGCGCCCCCTTCCCCGGCGACGCCTTCGTTGAATAACTCCCCCCCGCTCCGGCGGCCGCCGCCGCCGCGCTTGAGCCCGACGAGGCGTTGCTGGGAGGGGACGCTCCCGGCGCAGCCCCGGTACGCTGGCGAGCAGTTCATGCACGGAGTAGAAAAATATCAGTTGGGGTGCGGGTGGGCTTTCAATTAGACCCTACTATTAATGAAGCTTTCCAGTGTTGATACGTGCGACTCCGTGTCCGGCCTGCGCTTTTTTTTTCTTTAATAGCCTCGGCACGGGACCGAGGAACGGCAAAAAAAAACGTACCAATACATACCAAAGCATAAGGATTGTTTGGAAGAAATGTGAATATACAAATAGTACCTGCACTATAATCAAGGACAGAACGACAGAGCGGCAGTGAAATACAAGATACCTGCTTAGGAATGATGAAAAAAATATATACAAATGCCACATGAAGCACGCTGACCTACTGTATCAAATAATACGCATCGAGTATCGACCATCCCCGAAGAGGCCAGGACACGGCAGTGTAGGCCTGTGGCGGACGACCGTCCAGGCTTGTATATACTGCTGCGGTTCAAGCGCGGGAGGTGCCAAAGCTGACTGACGCCCGAAGCTGCGCTCCTGACATTTTCATTATCCCTGTCCCGAGTAACGTCCGTGAAAAAAAAGCCTCCAGTATTTATGTGTGTAACTCCGTGTCCGGCCTGCGCTTTTACTCCCGGTCCCGATGGGAAAGAGAAACTAAAAATAAGGTGGGAAAAAATTCCATATCATGTACCAGGTAATTTTCGTAGCTGGTTCATAAATACGAACAACTAATAATAGAAACGCCACACGACAACCGCTGATTTATCGATCATCCCTGGCCCCTGGTCCGTGTATCCAGTGACGGTCCGTAAAAAAGCCTTCCGGAATTGATACGTGCAACACCTCGTCAGTACAATTTCAATCCGCTCACCTCGCCCTCCCGTTTGACGGCCTCCTTGGAAAGGCGATCCCTCTCCCGACCCAAGAAGGTCTCCACGCGACCCGCTTCCACTGCCGCCCTGCAAGCCGCCACGCATGCCACACTAGCCGCTGCGACGACCGTCTTTTTCGCATTTTGTTTCGGGGAAATGTGCGGTTTATTGTTCATTATATTTTAATTTTTAATTTCCGTTTTTCCGTTCCGATAAACGTACAAGCGGCG
>JASSKH010000029.1:7525620-7568120 GCA_031763025.1 Macrocystis pyrifera
CGTGATGCGTAATTCCGACGTGGTATTTCCGTAAAAAGTCAGGTTAAATCGACAACCGAGCCGGGAATACAATGAGTGATGGCGTGATAAATTAGACTGGAATTCATACAAAACCTCAGGCTGAGCTGGCACGAGGTAGGTGATCGCGTGATGACTCGGACGCGATTTTCGACCAAAAGGCGGGTTAACCAACACCCAGGACTGCTGAAACGAGACAACCCAGGCATGGTTTCTGGGCTAAAGGGAAGGGTGATCGATACACTAGGTGATAACGTGATAACTCAAAAGTGCTTCTGGGGTGAAACCACCACGTTAACCGACACAGGACAATTGACACACAACTCAGACGTGAGTTTGGACCAACACAGACACCAACACGACGACAACCACCAGCATCAACACCAACCCAAACACTCGAACGCCAACACTCCAACCTCAACACCACTACCAAAAGCACCAGCACCACCAGCACGACTCACAACACCGACAACACCAACACCAACCTCCCACCCCCGCACCCCCCCCCCCCCCCCCAGACACTTGACAACGCCTGGATAATGCATGCAACACCCCTGACGCTATGCGTAACTCCATATTTATTACTTGCTGCAACGCGAGGATATGCTTCCTACCACCACCCTACCACCGCCACTACCGGAACAAAGACAAGAACGTCTACGAATACATGACGGCCCTAACCCCAGCGTACCCCCATACCCCTCACTCGCTGCAACGCGTGATCATGCTCTCAACCCCCAGCCCTACCCGCACTATCCCCACCGCCCCCACCACCAGAACAGAGGAAATAAAGCCGACAACAGAAACACATGGCAGTCCTGACCCTATGCGTACCTCCGTACCTGTCACTCGCTGCACCGACCGGTAAAGCTCGATAGTAACCTCCACCCACCACCCCGCCGCCCCCACCACCAAAACAAAGTAAACAATGCCTACTACAAGTGCCAGCCCCGTCCCATGCGCACCTCCGTATCCCTCACTCGCTGCACCGCGTGGTAATGATCATACCACCGGTCACCTCCCGCGATACCACCAAGGCCCGCCGCTACGGCACCCCCGCCAGCACCCGCCCCAGCGACGCCAGAAGAATTAGCGCCAGATGCAGATGCCGCAGACGGCGGTATTGGGCTCGCGGTTCCCTGTAATGCGGAGACGGCGGGGGTAGGGAGTGGGGTTGAGGGGGGGGGGGGCGAGATGGGGCGCATGGGGGTGAGGTGAAACAGTGTGAGAGGAGGGGGGGGGGCACGCGGGGGTGGCAAGAGAGAGGAGGAGGAGCGGGGGGGGGGGGGGGTACAGTAGGAGCATGAGCCGGAGAAAAGGTTATCGATCAGCGCGCATTGGGCGCCAGTCCAGTGCGCCCGAGAGGCGCAGCGCTCTTAACCCCCTTCAGTCTTAGGGCTGCACCGCACCGCAGTTTCGGGGGCAAACCACGCGGAACTATTACGGGGAACCATAGTTAATAGGACCTACGGTACACACAAAAACCTGTATGTCCACCTATTTTTACTAACAATATTTGGTCCTATTAGCTATGGTCCCCCGTAATAGTGTGTTTCTGTACAGTGCACTAGCAAAAGGGTTAATATAATAGCTCGCTAAACGCGCCGCACATCAGACCGGCCCACCACGAAATGCAAACATTCCATCAACATGGAGACGAAACAGGAAAAGAAACACACACGCACAACAACACGAAAAAAAAAAAACAACAAAATTGACAACGGTTGGGCAATGTAAGGTGTATGGCTCCATCGTGGAGACGCACCAACACCCTCCAAGCCCAAAACCCCTGAAAACAACAGCAACGACAACCCCAATAACAACAGCCGCCTAAAGGAAGCCAAGAAAAAAAAAGAAGATAATCAGTACCAGCACTGGGACATCCAGAGCGTGTGAGACACACAAAAAAAAAAACTCGCCTGAGCCGCTCCTCCCGCAGCGGCAAGGCCTCCCCCCATCGCCCCCGCCGCCGCGCCCCCCCCCACCGTCCACCCCTCCCCAATTGACCCCCATCCCCTCCTCCGTCCCGGTGACGTTTCCCTCCAGCTTAACCCGATCTCGTTCACCCCGATAGCATTAAGGCCCATCCCGATTCCGGCCCCAACTCCGATTCCCATTCCGATCCCGGGGGGGGACGCTAAGCCCCCATCCCGCCCGCCGACAACGCCTCCGCGCGGGCCCCGAGAGCCACGGCCTTGAAGCGGCGCGCGCGAGGGAGGGGGTAGGAAGGTGCGCCTGTGGTAGAGGCAACCGCCGCGGCTACGGCGGTGGCGGCAACTCCACGGCGGGAGCAGGACGGAGGCGGTGGTGGAGGGGGGGGACGGGGGTCTGCGGAAACCCTGGCCCCGAGCCAGGGGCCCGCGCAGCCGAGCACGGGCGCGTAGGGTAAGGGAGAGCTTGCCTGTAAACAAGTTTACGACGCGGTGGGTAGGGGATGGGAGGAGGAGGCAGGAAGGAGGGGATACAGGAGAGGGGAGAGGGCAGGAGGGGGGGGGGGGGGGGGGGGGAGGGGGTAGGGTTCATTGGTACTGAACATATCTTCGGTGGATCGAATTGGACAACACGTCGAGGAACATAGCGGGCCCTACCGTTGTTAGCCTGATGTTCACTGTGAGAGGTGGACATAGCCCGTGCTTACTGTACAACGGAGCCTGTTCATTCTGTCGAGAGTACGTTCCAATATTTTCAACTTCTGCAGCTGATTTTCATTGTCACTTTAGCTCTGCGCCCAAAACTAGACTTCGGTTACGACGCCAGGTACAAGACAGGCTTAACATTTAGGAACGGAATAGAACCACGCACGGCAGCTGTTGTGGTTTACCGAGATGAACTGTCGTGATGACAACACACGCACCAACAGCATCAACACACCCAAAACCCCCACCGCCAACGCCACGAACACAAACGACACCCCGACAAACAACGCCACCACAACCAACACCAACACCACCAGCCCCAGTAACATCGACGTCGCCATCGCCACCAACATCAACATCACAACAGCCACCACTCCTGACACCAACACCAACACCAGTCACACCAGCACCAACAACACCCATAACACCAAAACACCGTCAGCATGAACACCATCAACACCAACACCAACACCACCAATACCGACGCCACCACCACCACCAAAACCGACACCGCCACCACCACCACCAAAACCAAAACCACCACCACCACCACCACCACCACCACCACCGCCCCCAACACCACCAAAACCACCAACATTACCAACACATAACGCCTACACTTAGACCAACACCATCACTACCATCACCATCACCACCACCGCCGCCGCCACCGCCACCAGCACTATCAATAACACCCAACACACACACACCTCCGCTGCTGCGGCTGCCGCGGCCGCTTCCGCCGCTGGCGAACGAGTTACGCCGGGCTTGGCCTTCGCCAAGGCCAATGCGGCAGCGGAACTGGCTGCCTTCGCTCGAAGCTGCTGCTCGGCCTGGAATAAAAAAAAACGAAGGCCAGGGGTTTTTTAAAACGAAAGAAAGAGAAAACGGAACTGTATACACGGAATGAAAATACAATTATATAAACGTATAGAGCGGGTTTCAGAAATAAAATGAAGGAGAAAAAAAAAACATGCTTTTTCATTTTTTTCACTTGATTCTAGTATACCCTCCCCCCTCCCTGCCCGAGGCTGAAAAAAAAAAAAAAAAAAAAACTGGGGTGTCGACTTTTAAATTTTCGTGTACCATTGGAAACGCCGCCGTTGGTGAGACACAGACTATGCGGTTGAAGAAAGGAAAGCAGAAACATATATATACCCGGTACAAAACACAACGCGCAAAAGATAACGCGCCCCCCCAGACGAAACTCAAAGCTGAATTGCTCAACAACGGGGACAGTGAAAAACGCCCACGTACATACGTACATGACTACGGAACGATCTCGACGTGGTAATCTCAAAGTTTTCGTTGTGTGCCGCCTTCCTGGTTCTGGAGAAAATCGGTTCTGAAATTCATCCCAAGGGGTGTTGCCTTGCGTGTTATGCGATAACCACACACCAATATTTCGCGCAGGCAACGTCACCAAGGCCGAACCCAGCACACACGACGACAACGCCACCGGCAGCAACAGCAACAGCGATAGCAACAGCAGAAGCGATAGCAACAGCAACAGCAACAGCAACAGCGGCAGCAACTTCAACAGCAACAGCAACAGTCGTGAAGAGAACGAGGAGAACACAAGAGCGAAGAAAAAAAAAAAAGAACAAAAAGGCGGAAGAACAAACATAAAGACGCAAAGAACACAAAATGCCGACATAACGATAGAGAACGAACATGAGATGACAAGAATAAAAAGTAACCAAATGTTTAAAGAACAAAACAAGAGTAACAAACCAACATAAAAAAAAGAACTATTACACACCTCGGATAACGTAACACCTGACGATTTATGTTAACGTTGGGCGTCAGCGAAGAAAACCGTAACATTATGTTACTACGTTAACTACTTTCTGGATTTTGTGATAACATAGTGTTAAGTGTGGTATGATATTGGCGGGCGATCGCGTAACATTATGTTAGAGTGTTACCTTGATCTCGTACTGACCGCAGTATATGTGTTACGGTGTTAGGGTATGCAGCCCATAGCGAGTAACACTATGTTAGCGTGTTAACGGAATTCCTGATGGCTATCGCAACACACGTTGAAGGGATAACGTACATGGCCAACTAAACATCAACATGATGTTACTGTGTTAGCGACATCAGCCCGTAGCGAGTAACGTTATGTTAGTGTGTCAGCGGGATTCTTACTTGCTACCGTAACATCCTTTGGACGGATAACGTCTCGGTCAAACAAACGCGTACATAGCAACTATGTTGGTGTATTATTAAATAGTGAATTTCCTAGTGGCTATCGTTACACGTCAGAGGGATGACGTATATGGTCAATACAACGTTAACATTATGTTATCGTATCAGCCGCAGCAGCAGTCCGTACCGAGCGACGTTATGTGAGGGTGTTACGGAAGTCTTCCTACCATAACGTACGTCAAACGGATAACGTACAATATTGTGGATAAAACACTAGCATTATGTTAATGTGTTAGCTCGTATGCAATGTATGTAGTGACACAAGTTAGCATATAACGTACACCCCCAATCTAACATCAACAATATGTTACTGCCGTGGTAACTCGTACAAGCGAGTGCGCACATTACGTTATAGATGGATAACGCACTGTGTTGTAGATGAATAACGTACTGGCGGGGTTTCCAGAAAAAACATGAGGCGTTGTTTTGCGGGGATCCCTCCTAAATAACCCCTGTTTTGGGGTTTTAAAATATGGAAGCGTTTTTTACCGGGATGCCATACCATCCTCCCCCCGGGGATACTTTGTAGGTATCCCCTACTCGGATGTCGGCGAAATTGGATAACACGGCTGCGTTATGTTACGTTATGTTACTCCCACACGCCGCTTTACCACTAATATAGGTAACACATGTTAGATCTCGGGAAGATCCAACGGGTAACGTAGTAACATCACGTTAGAACGACTTCGGCCCCAACGATAACTCAGTAACATATTGTTAGACCCGAATTGATCTTTATGGTAACACGGTAACGGAATGTTACCATCAGATCTTTACTGACGGTAACACCGTAACATAATGTTACAGAGACTTCCGCATTTAGGCTAACATCCTAACATAATGTTACGTATGGGCCGGCTAAGACTGTAACGTATCCAACGTACGGTAAGTGTTACGTTATCCGACCCTAAGGCAATCAGATGGGGGGTCCAGATAACGTAGTGTTAGAAGTGATGGCCACTGCGTTATGCTACGTTAGTGTGTTATCTGTACCACAATGCTATGGGTCAGTAGTGCCGGCGAACATGGTAACGTTGTGTCAGGGTGTTATGTGTAACACTCCTCCTAAGGGTAACACTATGTTAGTGTGTTATGTCTAACGCTGCGTCGACAGTAACATTATGTTATCGTGTTAGTAAATATGCGGATATCGATCTGGGCATGTTAGAGTGATCACGCACATGTTTAGTCGAAGCCTAACACTGTGTTACAGTGTTAGTTCAAGGACTCGTCACGGCATAATACACTGCTACTGTACCAGAGCTAGACGAGACCGAGTAGCAACATAACGTTAAGGCACGTGCACGTTCGTGGGCTTCCAGTGAACACTGTGTTACCGCGTTACCGTGATCGCTCCTCCAGTGCCTACACTATGTTAGTACGTTACCACGTTCCTCTGTTAGGCCCCATAACGCAGATAATTGTTATCCGAGTGTTTCGTTGTCCGAGGTGTGAACTATAAATAAAAAAACCAACAGACTACAAAGAGGAAAACAGCAATGAAAACGTAAAGAGATGAACAAAAAACCCACGATTAGCAAACGACGCAAAAACAACTATTAATATTAATAATCCAACAAAACGTCAAAAGAAACCCCGTCACCGGGGAAAACAATAGCAGCAACACCAACACCAACGCCAACACCAAGCCTACCACCACCACCACCACCACCACCACCGCCACCTTCACAACCATCACCATGACCACCCCCCACTCTCCCAACGTCATCAACATCACCAACACCATCACCAACACCAACACCAACACCAACCCCCACCTCCGCTCTCCGCACCGCCTCCGCCCGCCTAGCCCCGTCCGCCGCCGCCTCCGCCCTCATCTTCTCGTCGAAAACCCGACGGGCCGCGTCGTGTTCCTCCTGCGCCTTCGCCCTCACCGCGTGCGCCTGAGCATGTGCGTGCGCCTGTGCCTGTGCGCGCGCCTGCCATCGTGACATTGGGTTTCCATCAATATTATAGGGGTTTCAGGTCAGGGGACTACATGCATTGTAGTAGCACTCGAGGATCAACGTCACAAATCATCACCCGTAACCATGTCTTACGCTGTATGTGGTAGGCTCCTTCCCACTCCAGACACATGCCAGAGTAGGGAGTGTACGTAATTTTGATGAGGCGTATGCCTCCCTCGAGGAGCTCAATACCTCGCCCACGAACCGTCTTTTTCGAAAACGGACTGGCAACCCCATGGGTTAGTCTTTAGTGTATATAGCGAAAAACCACTCTGGACTGAAACGTAAGGAACTCTCGTGTACGTATTAACAATAGGTACCTGACGCCCCTTACATTTTCGTCGAGAGTCGCACAAAATCGTAAAGCATACATAACTCCGGCCGTGAATGTAACCAAGATTTACACTAACGTTAGTATCAAACGGGGACTATATTCGAGTTAAGAGCGGTGTCGGAGTCCAAGGATGGTGCATGCTACGATAGGTGGCCGGGAATATAATCAACATTTGGACTCTGATGTGAGCATCACACAGGGACTGCATTCCCGGTCAGAGCGGTGTCGGATTTCAATAAGGATGATGCATCTGCAGTAGGGGTGATCTAATATTGTCCGAGGCTTCTTCATCCTTGAAGGGCTCTACACTACTACTAAGTCACCCAAAAACGGCTTTCAGAAACGTCGCCAAGCTTAACCCGGTGAGAAATTTTAAACGCCTATCACAGTAGGTCTACATCGAATTTTTTTTGTACAAACACAAACGATATCTCGGGTTGGTTGCACGCTTAACCTGACGAGCAATCCTACATCGTCCACTTGGTCTACACGTATCGAAATTAATGTACAAAGGATAAGGCGCCTTGTTGGGTAGCTACTCAGTTGAGAAGCCCCATCATTCAGAATTTTTGCCTTGCAAGGCGAAAAAACTAACGATATCGAGTCGGTTGCACGCTTAACCCGATGAGCAATCCTTTATCGCCTACGAGGTCTATACGTTTCGCAAAATATTTCACAAAACGACAAAGCATACCTTGTTGGGTACTACTGTAGTTCCTCAGTTGAGAAGCCCCATCATTCAGAAACATCTATCTTGCAAGGCAAAAAATGCCAAAAAAATACCCCTATATATCGTATAGCACGCGTCGGCCGGGAATATAATCAACGTTTGGAATCTGATGTGAGTATCAAGCGGGGACTATATTCCCGGCCAGGGTGGTGTGGGATTCCAAGGGTAATGAGGGGTTCCTCAGTCGGTGAGCCCTCCGTCAGTTAAAAAAATATTACGGGGGACCACAGTAAATACGACCAAATATTGATAGTAAAACTAGCTAAATATATAGGTTTTAGTGTGTACCATAGGTCCTATTTACTATGGTCCCCCGTAATAATGGGCGTAGAAGGACCCCCTCTACCCCTCTATCTATATAGCACGGCTCTCCAACCACTCGCCTGTGCCTGCGCCTGAGCCTGCGCCTGAGCCAGAGCCACCGCCCTAGCCTGAGCCTGTGCCTGAGCGGCCGCCTGAGCTTGAGCAAGCGCCCGCGCTTGAACCTGAGCCTGAGCCTGCGCCTGAGCGTGAGCATGAGCCTGGGCTTGGGCCTGAGCTTGAACTTGGGCGTGGGCCTGCGCTTGAGCTTGCGCCTGAGCCTGCGCTTGAGCCTGAGCTTGAGCCTGCGCTTGAGCCTGAGCTTGAACCTGAGCGTGAGCCTGAGCCTGGGTTTGAGTCGAAGTTGGGACCAGAGTCTGAGCTTGAGTCGTAACAAGGGGCAGAGACTGGATAGGAACCTGAGGTAGAGCCTGGGTCGTCGAAACCTGGGCGAGACCCTGAGTTCGAGCTTGATGAGCCTGTGCCTGCGTCTGAGCCTGGTGAGCCTGCGCCTGGGCCTGCGCCTGAGCCTGAGCCTGAGCCTGAGCCTGAGCCTGAGCCTGAGCCTTAGCCTGAGCCTGAGCCTGAGCCTGAGCCTGAGCCTGAGCTTGAGCCTGAGCCTGAGCCTGAGCCTGAACCTGAGCCTGAGCCTGAGCTTGAGCCTGAGCCTGAACCTGAGCCTGAACCTGAGCCTGAGCCTGAGCTTGAGTCTGAGTTTGAGCCAGGGCCTGAGCTTGAGCTTGAGCCCGAGACTGAGCTTGAGCTTGAGCCTGAGTCTGGGTCTGAAGCTGACTCGCAGGAGCTGCCGCTTGGGCTGGACCCTGTGCCTGCGCCTGGACCTGAGCAGCCTGAGTTGTTACCTGAGCTGCCTGGGCCACCACAGGCTGAGCTTGAGTTGTCTGAACTGTCGCCTGAGCTTTGGCTTGAGCCTGGGCCTGAGCTTGAGCTTGAGTAGCCTGAGCCTGAGCTTGAGCTTGAGAAACCTGCGCCTGCGCCTGTGCTTGAGAAGCCTGAGCCTGAGCCTGAGCCCGAGCCCGAGCCTGGGCTTGAGCCTGAGCTTGTGCGTGAGCCTGAGCCTGAGCCTGGGCCTGGGCCTGAGCTTGAGGAAGAGGCAAAGGCAAAGACAGAGGTTGTGCTTGTGCTTGCGCCTGCAACCGAGCCCGCGCCTGGGCCTGAGCTTGCGCCTGAGCTTGAGCCTGGACCTGGGCCTGAGCTTGAGCCTGGGCCTGAGCCTGGGCCTGAGCCTGGGCTTGAGCCTGAGCAGCCTGAGCTTGTGCCTGCGCTTGCGCCTGAGCTTGAGCTTGAGCCTGAGCCTGAGCCTGAGCCTGAGCCTGGGCCTGGGCCTGGGCGTGGGCCTGTGCTTGAGCGTGGGCTTGTGCTTGTGCTTGAGCTTTCGCTCGAGCTTGCGTTGCTTGGGCTATAGCGTGCGCTTGAGCCTGAGCCTGAGCCTGCGCTTGGGCTTGAGCCTGAGCCTGGGCCTGAGCCTGGGCCTGAGCCTGAGCCTGAGCTTGCGCCTGAGCTTGCGCCTGAGCCTGAGCCTGCGCCTGCGCCTGAGCCTGCGCCTGCGCCTGAGCCTGAGCCTGCGCTTGGGCCTGAGCCTGAGCCTGCGCCTGCGCTTGGGCCCGCGCTTGCGCGTGAGCCTTTGCCGCAGTAGCTGCGGCTTCAGCCTCGCGCTTCGCTTTGGCCTCCGCTTCAGCTGCTGCTGTGTACGCAAAAAACGGGCGACAGGGGGGGGGGAGGATGCCGTAGGTAAGAACACTGGGATGATACGCTACGCGGTTGCTCGACATCATATCATCTGCCCACCGACGGTGTCCAAGGAACACAAATGCCGGAGACAAAAACGAGGAAACAGCTTGCCAAAAGCAGCGGGTCTCTCGTTGGATAGCAACGCCGCCCGACGAAATATTTCGGTGCACTGAAGGTTGTCACCAAGGAAATTGTCTCTCCAGGAACGACAACGAGGCGCCGAGCATATCGTGGGGTACACAATACGGTTTCAGGAGTAAATACCAGATGCAGAAGGTAACATCCGCACAAGGATCAACACAGGCACAGCCCACACCAACACCACCACCACACCAATGCCACCACGAAGACCAGCACCACCATCAACACCGACACCAAAAATACCCCCTCCCACCATAAATATCCACCCCCCACCAGAACATTCACCCCCAACCAATAAAGATTCGCCCCCTCCAAAAAAAATATTTCACCCCTCACCCAAAATACCTCCCGTGATCCGTCTTGAAGGGGTGCGTGGTCAAGGGTTAAAAGAGTAACGCAAGCAACGAGCAACAACTGCATATCGCCCCCCCCCCCCCCCCCCCCCCCCCCCTCCGTCCGCACCTTCCGACTCCTTAGCTCCAGCCGCCGCCGCCGCCGCCGCTGCAGTTGCTGCTGCCACCGCTGCCGCTGCCGCCACGGATGCCGCTTTTGCCTTGGAAGCCGCCTCAGCCCGCTCCTTGGCCAGTCGTGCCTTCTCTGTCTCGGCGGCGGCTGCCTTCGCCCTCGTGTCCGCCTGGCCGGACGCCGGGTGGGAGGATGGACGGGCGCGAGCGAGCGCGTCAAAGCACGAAATCGAAATGAAAAAAAGCCAATGATAAAACTTACACAGGCATGGAAATATAGCAGGATGGCTCTTATAACCTATACCCACTAACTTTGCAGTAGCAAGTGTCTGCGGTAAGAAATATAAAACTCAAGAAAGTATGGGTTCCTCATCCCCTGGTAAATATAACAATATACATTAGCAGCAGTTATGCACGCATGATACACTGATACCAGAGCACCAAGTAATAAGCAAAATAACGTAATGTTAGATATAAACAAGGAAAATGCCTGGTCGAGTAAAATGAATCGATGCCAGCGCGTCAAAACGAAAGCGTGGAACAAAAAAGGTACAAATTATCGCGTACCAAGTATAGTCAGGTATGAACGAGAAAAACATGTAATAAACACTTACTTTCAACTACGAGTAAAACGCCTGGCTACGTGAAAATTGAGCCGTGTGGCCAGTGCGTCAAAAGAAGAAACCGAAGAAAAAAAAACATGCACACACAGTCAAGCCCACTTCTCCCCCCACCCCCACCCCCCCCCTCTCCCCCATAAGCAATGTCTGCCTCTGGTAGGTGAAAACCCGACGTGCTCGATCCCGGCATTGTTGCCATGCCAGGTTCTACAATCATACGACTACGACCACTGTAGGGTCATGTATAACAATGAGAACACACCCCCTCCCCCCCCCCACACACCCCCTGCACAGTCCCAGTTCCCCCCTTTCTCGCCCCTCCTCCCCCACCCCGACCCCCCTCCCACTTCCCCCCGGTGCAATGTACCTGAGCCTTAGCAGTCGCGACAGCTGCCTTCGCCGCGGTGGTAGCTTGCGCAGCCGATGCCGCGGCCTGCGCTGCGGCTACCGGAGGCCCACTATTGGGGGCGGTTCCTCCAGCGGGGTTTGGAGGCACCACGGCCGCCCTGATCAAGGACGGTCGTACGGTGAAATAATGGCGGGGGGACGGGGGGACGGGGGGGATCGGAAGGGAAAAAGCAACGCATGAGAAGGAGAAAGACGAGGCGGAGAGGGAGAAGGAGGAGGGGGAGGAGAAGGAGGAAGAAGAGGACGGGGCAGCAGGAGGAGTGGGAGGGGGAGGAGGAGGAGGAGGAGGAGGAGGAAACCGAGCGACCAGTAACTTTACGCCGACAACGAATAGTCCGCCACCGTGTTGTGGAGCAACAATTACTAGGAACTAGTAGGGTTGACTTCTTCTTGCAGCGGTACAGGCGTTAAGCCTGCTGTTATAAGACCGGGCGCCACCGCCCATCGCAGGAGTTTTGAGGGGCGCGGCGGCGAAAATATGGATAGGCTTTGAAGTACCCTACGGCAAGTTATCTTCTCGAGGAAACGAAGAATACAAGGCTTCCGGGCGCGTTCCTCCTTCAGTCACCCCACAGACAATACAGGTAAATACACACCAAGAACGGCTGTACATGCGCTAAAACTATTTACGTTTCTCGCCCCCCCCCCCCCCCCCCCCCCCCCCCCCCCCCCCCCCCCCCCCCCCCCCCCCCCCCCCCCCCCCCCCCCCCCCCCCCCCCCCCCCCCCCCCCCCCCCCCCCCCCCCCCCCCCCCCCCCCCCCCCCCCCCCCCCGTCCCCTCTCCAACAAACCTGACTCCCTTGCCGGCCTTGGCGCGCGTTTCCTCCACGGCTTCCTCCTCCTCTTCTTCCTCTTCTTCCTCCGCCTCCTCCACCTCATTTCCCTTGCCCGCTGCTACAGCGCCGTTTCCTGCCTTACCCCCCCCCCCGCCCCCCCCCCCCCTTGTCTCCCCTAGTTGATCCCCCACCACTCTTAGACGCGGCGGCGGCGGCGGCAGCGGCCGCGGCGGAGGTCTTGCCGCGAGTGGTCGCCGCCGGCGTGCTCGTCAACCCCGTTTTAGAAGCTTGCTCGCACCCCCCTTTTTTAGCCGCTTTCCCCTTGGGGCGACCTTGTTGAGGCGACGGCAGCAGCGGCATCTCCGTTGTCCTTGTCGCTGGATTCCTCCTCCTCGTCCTCATCGCCGTCTTCCTCCTCTTCCTCCTCCTCGTCCTCCTCGTCGTCATCGTCCTCCTCCTCTTCCTCCTCCTCTTCCTCCTCCTCTTCCTCCTCCTCCTCCTCCTCCTCTTCCTCCTCTTCCTCCTCCTCCTCTTCCTCCTCCTCCTCTTCCTCCTCTTCCTCCTCCTCCTCCTCTTCTTCTTCCTCGGCTTCCGGTGAATCACTCCCACTCTCCTCCTCCTCCTCCTCCTCCTCCTCCTCCTCCTCGGGCCCGCTTGTCTTTCTTCCGCTTGGCGGAGGGAGGGTGGCAATCCTTGTCCTGCTTGCGCGTACCGGCCTGATTTCGTGGAAAAGGGAAGACGACAAGGATAACCGATGAGGCGTTTCCCCTAGGGTTTCCACGAGAATGTCCATGCGTGCTTTCACCGAGGAAAGAGATGCAAACACATACCGGCATGTCCTAAGTACGTGTTCGTAACCATAGAGGCGTTTCCATGTGTGTTTCCACCGGGGATAGGGGACGTCCACTATACACAATCAGAACCCGGTATACGTATCTATTCGTAGCCGATGAGGCGTTCCCACGCGGGTTTCCAAGCGTGTTTACACCGGGAATAGGGGGCAATACAAATGTATGTTGGCATATATCGGCACACCGGCAGGTGGAACGTTCACCGAGAAGTGCGGAAGCTCAGTTCAGCTCAGCCCTCGCGTTTCCACACGGGTTTCCACGCGGGTTTCTCACACTGACTTCCAAGCGTGTTTCTACCGGTGATAGAGCGCAATGCGACTACATATTAGCACGCCAACAGGTGCAACGTTTATCGAGGAGTGGGGAAGCTCGGCGCAGCTCAAACCAAATACGCTACGATAGGAGACCGCGGTTCGACCCCGTGGTAGACCTTCCCCTACATCTAAAACCAGTAACATAAGGTTAAAACAAGCAACCAGGATTGTTCACGGCTACGGTTAAACCTCGCGGGTCAGGTCGAGTCGAGTCGGGTCGGATCGGGTCGGGTAAGGGTGACCCGATCCGATTGGTGACTTTGAAAACCTCCTGACCCGACCTCATCCGACCCGATCCGTGAGATTTCGAAAACTTCCTGACCCGACCCGCGGATCGGGTCGTCCACGAGCCGTTACAACCCTGAAAACATTTTTGACGCGCCCCGAAAAGACCGGTCTCCCTCAAGGACCGCACTCCCGATGTGGGGGAAAAACACTTGAAATTAGAGTCAGAAGTAGGTGTAAGTACACTGCGGTTCTAAAAGGGTTATATCCCTTTCACTACTGCTGTAGTAATAGTGCAGGGTGCAGAAACATGCGTTTGGCTCTAAATCCAAGTAACTTGTCCCTGAAACGGAAGTGCAGTTAAAAAAAAAAGCTTAATAAGGATTATTTTTCTCCTTCCCCGCCCCTCTCCCCTCGCGTTTCCCCGTCTCGAAAATGCCACGGTAGCTGCTTGAAACCTGCTCCTGCCGATGTCGCGCATACCCGCACCTGCTTGTTGCGCTGCTGGGTGCCCCGCTTCCCGTCCAGGCGGTCGCTTAGCTCTGCGAGCCGCTTTTTCTCCCTGTTTCGGGCCGCGGGGGAAAGGCGGACAAAGTTCCCAAGGTGATTCGATGCGAGGCGTTCGGAGGCACGTCGGGGGGAGAGAGAGAGAGAGAGAGCACGAACGACCACCAGGTGCACCAAAAAACAACAACACGAAGAAAGAGAGATGGGGGGGAGGGGGGGGGGGGGTACAGAGAGAAAGGCTAAGAGAGAGAGGGGGTGAGGGGGGTGTACTCATCATGCATGGCCGTAGTCGTATGACGGGGGGAGGGGAGAGCGAGAGGAGAGATAACCACGAAGGAGAAGGTTAACTACATGTCGTAAAAAAAAAAAAAAAAAATGAAAAAGGTGCTGGCAACACCCACGTTTTTCGTAGGTGGGAAAAAGAATACCACGTATTCGGAATCAGTGTTGGATAGCTATTGCAGCTGGGGAAAAAAAAAGGATAGGGGTGAGTGATACCTATTGCCCCTTATAACAACGTAAGGTTTGTGACACAATACAAATAAAAAATGAACAGGACGACCAAAATAAGACTCCGGCATAGTGAGGGAAAAAAAAAAAATGGGCAAAAGCAAAAATAGATGTGTGCGATCAACACAAGCTCAACGGACTCGACAACAAAGCCGCAGACACGAGCAAAGCCCACGCCGAGTCCTGTCGATCTACCACCCCTTCCAATACTCCCGTCCGGCAGGCGCCGATCTCACGCAGCAAGCGCCCCCCTCCCCTTCCCCCCCCCCTGCCCCCTCTCCACGAGCAAGAACGCAACTACATGTTCCTTTCTCCTGCCACTATTCGAAGAAACAACAACAAAAAACCTAGCCTGGGACAGCATCCCTCCCGGTTTCTTATTAGAGAGAGAGGGTGGGCACTACTCGTGCAGCGCACCACTCTGGAGAGAAATATAACGAGTGTTTGATCTTCAAATTAATGTTTGAACGCTCCCTAAATTTCCACCCATGGGAGGTACAGCAATTTTTTCAAATAGCACCCAAAAACTGAACGCACCTGTCTTTTGCCGTGACGACAACATCCAAAACCGTCTCCTTGTACTCAACAACGTCGTTCCGTCGCCGCTTGCGTCGATCCTGCGTATCACCAGCAGCGGCAGCGGGAGGAGGAAGAGGAGGCGGAAGAGAGGGAGGAGGGGGGGCGGGGGGGGGGGGGGGGGTACTCGATCTCATGCATGGCCGTAGTCGTATGACCAGAGACCCTCGCATCCCTAAAATACCGGGACAGAGCGCGTCGGGTTTTTACCGACCAGGCAGACATTTGCTTGCACCAGGCGCGAAGCGCCGTGAGGTGTTGGGCGAGTCGCGTGAAGGGTGAGCTGCATCCCACTGAGAACCGCTTTTGAGGCGGATATTCTTGCATAAGGATGACAGCACCAATGAATTGATTTAATTTCTGGTGTGGCCACTTAGACAGACAGCAATAGGTTTACCATGTAACTGCCTCGTGGGTGCCTCACCATATACTCACTGCGTGATACGATTCATCCCCCTTGTGCGGAGTAAAGGTTCTTCCCGCACAAAAATGATCTAACTTGACCACCAGCAGTGGTAACCGCCAAAAAAAAAGAAAAAAAGGGTATCCTGGCTGTCTAGCTCACGCAGTGAGAGGCGAGTTTTACAGCGTCGTCGCCAACCGACGCCAACCCAACCTATATTTATAGACCAGGTATAAAATATAGGGGGAGGGGCTTACTCAATTGACCATTGACCACGCATCCCTTTCGAGACGGAGCACAGTTCCTGCCCTAATGAAGACACCTCCCACTTTTGGGCGCTCATTACGTTGTTTCCACATACCTGGTATAGCATAGAAACGTTTTGCTCATCCTACCCCCTCCCTGTTTCGACGCCTGTGGCCATCATCTATCTCCTAGGGTAGCGATCGTTTTCTCGCTGCTATCTAGTGTACCAAACTCATCCATGTCACACCCAAAGGGTTCAATCGAGCGCGAAGCTTAGCCCCACTACGACTACACTTACGTTTCGGCGACAAACTTGAGAGTTAGACTGAGATATACGTGTGTGTTATGTACCGTGCAGTAATCCCTTTGGGGCTTCACTTGATCATGGCATGGCAGGAAAAAGAGTCGAAAATAAATTACGATTGCAGCATCGGCCACACGGACCAAGCAGCGCGAGCCGCCGGGGTGGTACCGGGTGTTTACCGAAGCGCGCTAGAAGGAGCCGTACCACACCCGCAGCAGTGCATGCATGGTGATGGATGTACTTCACGTGCTGCGCCACTGTCTTCCATTCGCTGGATAAAATCATCGCACTCACTCGTCGTCTTTTTTTGGGCCGTTTTACATACGGGCCCCGAAAGGCTTAAAGGAACCCCTTTAGGACGCTACTGCCGCGGTGGGGACAAAACGCTGGGAAGTAGAGTCAGATTTGGATTTGTGTAGAGTGCAGTAGCAAAATGGTTAATTAACCCTCGTGAGGCCCAGATATAGCGACAAAACAAAACCACGAGTGCGGTTTTTTCAACTAACCCTCTAGATGGTGCACACCGTACCATACCAATATCCTACCAATACCCTACCAATACCATACCATACCATACCATATCAAACCATCCCACACCACACCAAACCATACCATACCATATCAAACGGCACTACAACCGTACCATACCGGTAAGTCGCCTCACCTGTGTTTCAGCTCCTGGCGCCGACCTGGTGCTACTGCTGCGCCTGGAAGAGGTCTTCCTCAGCGACCTGGCAATCCAAGCGACGAACCATCGAGGCCAATTTAGCGCTATTCTTGTCGACACCATGAAACACCAGGTACGCTTTATGGCAACTCTTGCAAGCCATCGTCTGGTCAAGAGCATATGATCTGGGGAACGCGAGTACTGACCTCGTTGTTTCGGCCATACTCGGGCGCGTACCCAGGCGAGGGTAGATAGCAGATAACCACGTACTTGGTATTCGATAAAACGGTTGACAAAAACACTGTGTACGAGACGAAAAGTAACTAACCCTAACCCTAACGCTAAGCCTCTGGCCAATCAGAGCAACCGTATCCCTGACCGTAATCCAATCAGATCCAACAGATCAATGGGTGGCGTTAGTACAGCAGCAGTCCCTTTTGCCTCGTACAAGCAGTGTGTCGAACTATTTTCTTCGACCAAGTGGTAAGCTCTACCGACCCGAGTACCGCCGGAGTTCACTTGACTCTTATCTTAAAATAGAAAAAAATATGCTAAATTGAAAAATTCTTCAAAAACAAAAAATACAAAACCGGTTTATCACAATACTTGTAAAATTCGGTAAAAATGGAATATAGACGAGGCGTATTACGCAGCTTGCAAAGTTGAGTATCAACTATTTGAGATCAGTCGAACTCACAGCTGACGTACTTCAAAATTTATAAAAAAAAAAAAACCGTGCGCATTTATCAAAATTACAACGTATGATGTGGCCCGTGCAACCTCTCTTCATTTGACCCCCTCCCATTGTCTACGGCACCAAGGTGCATTGCTTGTTCTCTGGGTGTGGGGGTGTCGTTCCAAAATCCGAAAGCACTAATGAAATGCTGAGATCCAAGGCGGAAAAATAGTTTGGAAACAAATTTTACCAAATAGGCGTTGTTCGCCTCTTTTATGATCGACAATCGGCAAACCTGGTTTACCTTCTCTTCATTTTTCCCTAGGGGTGAACTTTCTCAAATATTTAATATGGCAATGGATTCAAACAGCCCTCGCCATTTGCCAGGCGTTGTTGTTTTCAAGTTTGGAACAAGCAACAAGAAAAAAATGTGACGTGCGTTTCGGCAAAAAAAAAAACGACCAGGGTTTGTCGTTTTATGAACATTACTGCTGTAGCAGGGAGACGCACCCAGAATAATTCAAAACAGTATCGTTGATGATCGTCCCTCTCGCCAGCCTCTATACATGAGCGTTTTTCTTGTTCCGAGAAACGTCATGGTTCATGAGATGTTCATAATTTTGTCCCAAAATTGCGTATTTTCAATTGTATCTTGGCCATATTTTGGGATGACTTACTTGATTTTTAGTTGTTGAAAAAAATGACGAAATCCAACAAAAGTTATGGTTCGCCAAATAAATATTTTTTAATCCAAATTTAGCATATTTTCAGCTGATCTTGGCCAGCTTTTGGTAAAAATTACTCGACTTTAAAAATACATACACCAGGTATGTATATATAATGTTTCCCTCATACCTTCACCCAAAAACTGAAGAAAAATTATGCTGGATTTGAACACCCGCCGGACCCCGCCGCTCGGATCTAGACTCGGGGAGGGGGGGGGGGGGGGGGTGTGTACTCATTATCGTGGGCGGGGGGGGGGGGGGTGTACTCGATATCATGCATGGCCGTAGTCGTAAAGTCATAGACCTTCGTATCCCTAAAATGCCGGGACGGAGCACGCCGGGTTTTCACCGATCAGACAGACATTGCTTGCACCAAGCGTGAAGCGAAACGTGAGGTGTTCGGCGAGTCGCATGGAGGGTGAGCTGCATCCTACTAAGAACCGCTTGTGAGGCGGACTTGCATATGGATGACAGCTTCAGTGAGTTAATTTAATTTCCGGTGTGGCCACTTCCAGCGGGGTGGGTGGGTGGGGTAGAAGGGGAGATACCTACCTGTGACCAGTAAGGCCGACTTTACTCTGACGGGATCAGCTACGTATGACATCATGCATATTATACCAGGTGCGTACTGCTGTGAGTTGGGATGCAAGCGGCATCAACAAACACAAAAACACAAACACGATACACTAAAACATGCAAAAACTAAACACAACCAAACAGAACAAAACAAAACACAGCAAAACAAAACACAGCACACACAACAGCGCACACAACACAGAAAAACAACAACAAAAACAAAACACAAGACAGCACAGCACGAGCAAACAAACAAATCACACAAAAAAAAAAAAAACGAAACAAAACAAAATCTCCTGTTGGCCCCGGATAACATGCCGGGGAGTTCCTCGCTGACGATATATAAGCAGGATCGGGTGGTGATTTTCCTCGCGTGCGGTCCGGAAATATATCCTCAGGTAGTCCACTTCACGTCGAAGAGTAGATTGTAGGTTTCTTGGGGATGCCAGGTCCTCTTCCCCTGGGCAGTACCGCGTCAACATACCCAAGTTCAAGGTCACACCCGAAGTCTGTCGCACTCCGTTCCTTGCAGACCTGCGGTGCCAACCCAAACTCACTACACCACAGTCACACAAGAGAGCATACCTGCCCGGGCCCTCCGTCCGCCTCACGATCCTTGAAAAATAAAAAAAAGCGAAAAAAGCGAAACGAAACGCAACGAAATTTAAAAAAAAACTCACCTCCCTCCCCCATCTTCGTCCGAAGCAGCGGCGGCGGCGGCGGCGGCGGCGGCGGCGGCGGTGGCAGCGGCGGCGGCAGCAGCGGCGGCCGCAGCGGCGGCGCCCCAGATCGTGATGAGGCGCTGCTAGAACCGACGCCACTGCGCCGCTTGGAGGCCCTGGACGACATGCTATGTTTTCGTTTTGTCGTACGCAAGGCGCCTCCTATAAATAAATATGTAAACCTGTGTCGTTTCGGACGGATTCGACGGTTTCGAAAAGAAAACACGGGCGAGAAAGAAAAAAACACAACTCCGTTAGTAGTTTAGATCTGCACTCGCACGTTTACGGGGGGAAAAAACTTGTGGGATAAGTGTAATGTGGGAAAAATAACGCGGTGAAAGGGTGTTGCAACCTTACAACTCCCAAATGTACGTAGAACTGACTGACCCTGGATACATCCATCGGTGGGAACGTTACACAAGTTGGGCAAGTAGGTCATCGATTAGCACTTGATGATCTAGATATTTCAGAGCAAATAGATAGATCCCTGATCTGTAATGATCCATTAACATATCATGTGTCTGCGTGGGAATCGTACAATCTGCATGACCAGGGACATGTTTCCAGGGTTGGGTTTGTACCACAGACAGATCCTGAACAACATATTATAACGGCAGGATACGTTCTACAGTATACTATAGGAGCCGTACAACACCGCATAAAACGCAAGAACAGACACACACCCCCGGGGACCAATTTCAAACCCGGCTTCCTCCAAAACATGCCTTAAGGGGCGCACACAAGGAAAATGGTGGCTTATTTGGAAAAAAAATCGTCGAGAAGGTTGCATAGACGCATCGCTCGGTGTATTCAGTACGCCCTCCCCGTTGGCGAGAAACCCTCGACGTATCCAGTACGCCCTCCCCGTTGTCGAGGAAACCCAGCTTTGAAAATCGTCCGAGGGGGTGTGTTATCTTGCGTGTTATACGGTGAGCATATCCCAGGACACGTTTTTTGGGTTGGATCTGTACTGTAGAGAGATCCTGCACAACATCTCACAATGGCAGGTGACGATCTAGATGATCTATCTGTAGATAGATAGATAAATCGTGATCTGTCCGTCCTACGTGTGGAATGTTAACGCCGATGGCGACAGAGCCATGGGTGGGTGTGAAAGACGGTTGTTGTTGTTGTTGCTGTGGATCTCATAGTGCTGGCTCGTTTTCGCAATCTAGCCCTTGGTAACGACAAGGTACCCTTACCTGTGGTCACCAAAAGGCACCCGTGGTCACAAAAAGGTACCCGTGGTCATGGAAAGGTACCCGTGGTAAAAAAAGGTACTTTTGGTAACGAAAAGGTATCCGTGTTCACGAAAAGGAACAAGGAGTCTGCAGGTATTTACGCAGGTGTAGTATACACGCATTGTTCGAGGGTTTCAACGAAAGAGAGCGTGAATCACAGGCGGGTATTCGTACCCCGCTCTTCTACTGAAATATACTGGTACCTGGTATCGTACATAGTCATGTGGAGATGGCTACTGCGACAAGCGCCCGATGACATCATTGCAACTCTCGAACAGATCGTGATCTAAAGTACTTCGAAGTAGATCATCTACCGTAGTTTCTCACCTGCCATCGTGAGAGGCTGTGCAGTGTGATCTCTCTGCATAATACAGATCCAACGCACGCAACGTGTGCTAGATCATGCAGGTCATACGGGTCTCACCCGGCAACATGAGATGAGCTAGATCATACAAGATCGGATCGGGAATAAATCCTCTATCTGCCTTGCAAGATCTAGATAATGATTCGTAGATGATCTATTTTGCTCGAGGTGTGTATCATCTCGTGGTGGATATCGACCGATTTTCGAATTCTAGACGATACTGATCAACGAAAAATCTTGTCGACACGATTCGAAGGGTCGATTCAGCAGCAGTGCGTCAAGACCTTTCAAGCCTCGGGCAGATCATATATATCTGTCTACTGTAGGTCATCTAGTTTCGCGCCTATATACCGTTGTGAAAGGTTGTGCGGGATCTGTATTAGTACAGATCCAATTCAGGAAACATGTGTTACGAACAGTAGATCATGCAACATGTGTCACAACAGTTGATTATGCAGGTTATATGGGTGCCATCTGGGAACATGAGCTACCGTAGATCATACAAGGTCGGGAATGGATCATCCATCTTGCCTTGAAATATCTAAACCATCAAGTTGGAATGATCTGTGGATGATCTATCTATTCGAGGTTTACCGTCCGTTCGGCATCAGCATAGAGGGGATGCCGGAGGGGTTGGAGGGCAAAAAGGGGCAAATCGTAAAACCCCTTCGATATCCATTTGATGTATCGAAATTTCGACATTTACAAACGCCAAAAACAAGCAAAAAGCCAAAAAACGCATACCTGGCATACCACAAAAAACAGCCATCTTGATCCAATCGTAAGATCGATGAAGGATGCGCCCGCCGCTGTCGACAAATCTATGAACTCCTCTGGGGAAAAAAAAAAATGAATTGGTACTGTATAGGAGGCTGCGCTGTATGATCCAGATGCCTGGTTCAAAGTCCCACAGATGCTCCCAGCTGCAGGGAGTAAAGTACCAGGTAATGCTTTTTGGTGGGAATTACTATTAATACTGTACTGTACAGGTACCGTGAGTACTGGCAGTACCTTAGGGTTCGATACCATTCATACTGCGAGTACGTATTTCGGGGATATGCACGGTGGATACTGGATATACTGCGAGTACTCAAAGTGATTAGGGATTCTGTACTGCGGATACTACCTTTACTTCGAGCATTTCGGGGTTCGATATTGCGGGTATCGTGGGTACTCGCAGTAACTAGGGGGGAAACTGGCAGTACTCGCAGTATTTCGGCCGTCGGTACTACTCATACTCCCAGTACTCGCAGTACTTCGGCTGCAATACTCTTAGTGCCCGTAGTACAAAATACTCACGATACTCCGAGCGTCAAGTACACCGGGAGCACCAGTGCAAAGATCAACAAATGCTCCCAGTAGAGGAGAGTACAGTAAAGTATCGTATTAATAGACGGAACATACAGGAGGTACTGCGAGCACAGGCAGCGTTTTGGGGTTCGATACCGATCATACCGCGAATACTCGCAGTATTCGGGAATATGAACTCTCTGCATACTGCCTGTCCTTCAAAATATGTCAGGGTTCGGTACCACTGTCTGTAGGTACTGCCCGTACTCGCAGTATTTTTGGGTAATGTCTTGCGGATACTGCCAATACTGCCAGTATTTCGGCCGTCAGTACTACTGTTCGTTCTGCGAGCGTTCGCAGCACTATTAATAAACAATTTTAAATACTCCCCGTATACTCGGAGTATGAAGCACCTGGTACCTGGTATACTGGTAGCATATGTGCACCGTTTGAGTAAACTTTCGGGGCGAGAACACTGGAGGTGCTGAGAGTACTGGCAGTATGGCAGGGTTGGATACTACTGCTGTTCATACCGCTGTATCTCGAGAACTCGCAGCAGCATTTCAGGGTTGTGTGCCGCGAACATTTGCCTGTACTGCTGTACTTACAGCAGTGGTATTTCAGCGTTCGATTCTGCGAATACTGCCGGCACTCGCAGTAGTTTGGGCTGATACTGCTTGTACTGGCAGAACTTCGGGGTTCTGTACTGCGGACACTGCCGGTACTGCCAATATTTCGGTCGGTAATACTTGTTCATACTGCGAGCACCCGCACTACCAAATAGTCGCAAACACTCTCGATACTCAATACTCCCAGCAGTAGCATGATGTATCCTGGGAACATCTGTGCAAAGTTTTAAATCGGTTTCAAGATACCACGTACCAGGTACCAGGTACGATATGATGTGTACCAGCAGGTAAGATATGGTGGGTAATCTAGTCAACAAGAATGTGGTACTGTACAGGTATCGTACATACCTGGTGTCGTACTGCTACTTGATGTTTTGCACCGCCACCAAGCTTGCAGTAGCTTTACTCGACACACAAGCAGTAGCAGTTACTATTAAATATTAATACTTACTGTAAGGTAGTGGGGTACAATTCCACTACTGCTGTGTACGTACGACTATGAGGTCCATGCTGCTGGGCCGGGAGTACAAAATCTACCGCGTTCCTCCGGAAACCTCCGCCGATCGCTTCTTCTACCGTCGTATAAAGTAAGACACGCTAAAGCGAGATGTTGTTGGGCCGTTGGAAACATAGGCTGTCGATAGTAATCGTAACTTCGAGCAGCACAGCAGACGAGCGCCAAAACGTGAACAAAAAAATAACGTACAAGTACTGCTGGTTCATATTACGCGCCCTGTGAATGATATCAGCAGCAGCAGCATCCATCACGAAACATCACCCCAACCGATCGAAAAAAGCAAAATAACTTGCAAATAGAGTATGGAAAATAACGGACCACCGAGTCTACTTCCCCAACATACTTTCGCAATAAAAAGCGAGAAAAAAAAACAGCGGAAGCAACGAAGCGCACGCACCGCCGGCGCGAGACAGAGCAACGAGGGAAGCAACCGCACCTGATCTAGGAGCCTTTACGCCAGGTCCATCCCCTATCACGCTCCTTCAACTCACGCCTAAGCGCAACGCTGACCGCAACGAGCCAAGCCTTCAAAGAGCAAAAAAGCCCTTTTCCCTTATCTTGGAAAGCTTGTCCTCCTCCTCTTCTTCTGCGGTGAAGATTGAAAAAAAAAAGTTAAAGTGCAGATCGCTCGGGCACTTTGAAACGTGAGCCCGCTAGCCACCGGGAATCACTAGTCGGCTCCGACAGCCCTCTTGCCCGATCTTTCGTGCGCGCTCTGTTACCGAGAACACCTCACTCTCCTCCTATCCTCCCTTCTCCCTCACGTCTCTTCTGCCGAGAAATAACGCCTTTACACGTTGTGGAACACCCTCTTTTGCCTCCAGTTCTATGGTCGGTCATCTCCTGAGTAAAAAAAAGGTCGTAGCCCATGGGTCATCTCTTTTCTCGATCTGTCTGTGTGCATGCACAGCGTTAATCACGTATCACACACTGCTATAGGTGAGGTGTACTCAGGTGTCTAGGAGGTCAGCACGCAAGGAAGAACAGGACCAAGAGGCATCAGGAGGGTGTATCACTGCTGGGTGAAAGGTGTGTTCCGCAAGAGCTGGGCGTATGATATCGTACATGGTACCTGGTTGCACTCTGGAGAGCTCACTCTGGACCTTCGGGAAACTGCTGCAGTTGCAGGGAGGCTGCCTAGGTGTCTGTCTCCTGCATCGCTTGCGCGTGCTTGCGCCTCGAAGTTGGCGTGCTTGGCAGTCACGATTGCGATCATAGGCCATTGATTCCCTGCCTGTCTCGCGCTCTAAGCGTTGCATTGCGGACAGCAGCTGCTCATCGTGGGGTGCTTGCTGTGTACACATGGCGTCTGACATGGGGTTGACACGGCATTGGATGAAATACACGTTGAGATACAGCACCAGCAGTAGCACCAAGGTTCCCTGTTGCTGTCTTGCTTGCCCGTGTCAGTAAATGCGCCTGAACACACATAACAGCGGCCAGCCTGGACAGCGGTCACTACCTCCAGCAACTTTGATTTAGGCAAAAGCTCTCACGCTGCCCATTTCGATACGATTTGATACCATCGACACCCCAACACCATCAACAGCGACATCAAGCAGCAGCGACAAACAACAAACTTCAACAACAACAGCAGCAGCGAGCAGCAGCAGCAGCAGCAGCAGCAGTAGGAGTGACACAAGTACTCCATCTGCTCATACACTTGGGTAGAAAAGCTCATGCCGAGTCCTGATCCGAGCGCGGATCTCCCGATCTTATCTATGCCCATTACCCACCGGCCCACCTGACCCACCAACCTACTACTGCTCTACCTATCATACCCACCCACCCAACCACCCACCCATCCGCCCACCCACCCACGCACCCACGCATCCACCCTGCCCACCCGCCTCGCGCCTCCCGACCCACCACGCGGAAAACGTTAAAAAAAAAGAAAAGTAGCCGATATTGCCCAGATTGGCGTATCTTGATATTATTATGTACGGGACAACATCAACACATAAACAAGAACCAGCAATCAATAACCCATTCCTACTACGTACGCGTATTAATACGTAATGAAATATCAATACCAGTCCTGTACGACTATTTTTTTTTTATAAGAAACTAAGAAAGCACGTCAGCTGTGAGTTCAACCGATCGGCAGATCGGTCGATACTCAACTTTGCAAGCTGCGTGAACCGCGCGCGTTTTCCATTAGTTCCCTCGCGATTGACTACTGGCCAAAGACTCCCCTGGATGCCATCAGGGTCGACGAGACGATAATACTTACAGCTGGTTCGATTTCCAATTGATTTCGGCCAGTACCATTTCGCGCACTGAAACAGCAGATATTTGTATTTGTGTCTAGTAATAGTTGGAGGTTGAACCCTGATACAACGAAGGGTGTTCTCTGAGACCCAACGCGATTGACGGGTGAGGTCCGACACCTAAACCGGCGGGTTTTCGGATATGTGGGGGGTAATGACGCTACGGGTGTGGGTACCCGGGTATTGATGACACGGGTACCCGAGTACCCGCAAGAATTCGGGTACGCACCTGTTTTGAGTATCCCCGATCCATTGTCCCTCCGCAATCTCTTTATTATTAATATTAATAGTAGAAGACATTTTCGAATCACGTTCCAGGTACTGCTGCACCTGATACGTAAACAGACACGCAGGCACTCCACTCTCAGCGCGAACGAGGTGGAAATACTTGAGACGTGCCTGGTATCTATTGTGCGCAGAGTGAAAGTGCCAAGCTATACTTGTACCAGGTACTGTTACGGGGGACCATAGTAAACAGGACCAAATATTGTTAGTAAAAATACCTAAATATGTAGGTTTTCATGTATGCCATAGGTCCTGTTAACTATAGACCCCCGTAATACTACTGTAGTCTACAGCAGTGGTGGTACCTGCGCCCCGTGGCATTTTCTTCAGTTCTATTCCTGGTCAGTCCAATTCACATCTGCAGTCAGAACCGTACTATTACGGGGGTCCATAGTTAATAGGACCTATGGTATACATAAAAACCTATATATTTACCTATCTTCACTAAAAATATTTGGTCCTATTTACTATGGTCCCCCGTAATAGTAAAACCCTCTGACAGAACCGCAGTCCCGTTTAGGGGGCAAACCACTCAAATTTCAAGTATTACAGGGGGCCATAGTAAATAGGACCTGCGGTACACACAAAAACCCATCGGACGGGGCAGTCACGGGTGAGGGTAGGGTGGGGCAGAGAGGGCGGGGCCTCACCTTGCCCCCGCCCCTCCTCTCGCTTCGAGCAGCGCGGTGAATCCTCAAGCAGTGAAGGGCAAAAAAAAAGTTCGGCTCGACCGCCATTGTATCTGTTTTTAGCCCGTTGTAGTTGGCGTTGTCGGTGCTGTGATGGTGACGTTGTGATGGCTACGGTTAGGTACAGTAGGTGGCACTCAACCCTTTTGGTACTGCGGCGTGCATAAAGGTATACCGGGTATTGGGCGCTAATTTCTCAACTATTCATAGTTTGTCACTTAAGACGGGATTGCAGTCCGAAAGAGGTTGTCACCATCCCGCCCTGCCCTATATTTTGCTAATTTTACGGACAATATTTGGTCCTGTTTACTATGGTCCCCCGTAATAGTTTGTCCCCACAACGGGAAGGGGTTATAACCGCGACCAGTTTAGCGCTGCAGTCCCGTTCTGGAGATGAAACACTTGTAATTTGTCTCAGATTTTTAGGTTTCTGTGCACTGCAGTACTAAAAAAGGGTTGTTACGGGGGACCATGGTAAGTAGGACCAAGCATTATTATTATAGTAAAAATCGGAGAAATACAGATTTTTGTGTAAATCGGTAGGTTCTTTTTTGCTATGGTCCCCCGTAATCTTAATGGTACACCGTGTAAGACGAATTTCCAGGCTGATTCTCTCGGGCAACGGGGTGAGTGCAAACGCCAATCTATTCGTCTACATATGGTCGAGATATTTCCAAAGCCATCACTTTTGATTGTGCGTGTGTTTTCCCCCCCTTGTTTTTTTGTAGAAACTCGGCTTGGAAAAATCAGCCCAGGGGTGTGTGTCATCTTGCGTTTTGTTGGGTAGTAAAAGTCAGATCTCGGCCTTTGAGAATTCGGCAAGCGGTGGGGATTGGGAATGTTGTATCCTATTATATGCATCCGCGATTGACAAGGATATAAAGGGACGAAGATAGGGAACACTATATATACGCTGGGAGTACCTGCGATGTAAGTCAAGGCGTGTTCGTACCGGGGATGGGGGGGGGGGGGGGGGGGGGGGGGGGGGGGGGGGGGGGGGGGGGACTCGATAGGAGAGATGTACTCGATCTCATGCGTGGCCGTAGTCGTATGACCATAGACCCTCTAATCCCTACAATGCCGGGACGGACCATGTCGGGTTTTCACCGACCAGGCAGACATTTGGGGGGGAGGGGAGGGGGGTTACTCATGTCATTCATGGCCGTAGTCGTATGACCATAGACCCTCGCATCCCTATCTACAATGCCGGGACGGAGCACGTCGGGTTTTCACCGACCAGGCAGACATTGCTTGCACCAAGCGCGAAGCGAAACGTGAGGTGTTGGCGAGTTTTTGAAGGATGAGCTGCGTCCTACTAAGAACCGCTTGTGAGGTGGACTTGCAATGCAATATAGCTTCGAATTAATTGATTTGCTTTATGGTGTGACCACTTCCAGAGACAGCAAGGGGTATGCTACGCAACTGCCTTGTGGGTGCCTTACCATATACTTGGTACACACTACATGATACAATCACTTCCCTTGTGCGGGGTTGGCCTTTTTAGCACTGCAGTCCCGTTTTGAGGACAAAACCGCTAAAATTTTAAGTCGTCTGTCCCCAAAACAAGACTGCAGTCCTAAATATCACCCTTCACAAATTATCTAACTCGACCGCCGGATGTGGTGACCGCCAAAAAAAAAAACGGTACCCTGGTTGTCTAGCTCACGCAGCGTGAGGCCTTTTTTACAGCGTGGTCGCCAACCGACGCCAACCCAACCTATTTTATGGGGCGGGTAGGCTGTAGAAAACAAATTACGCGCAGAATACACGCTGTTTGATGGTGCTCCTGGATGAATGCACAGAGAGAGTGCGGGGCTGCCCTTTGTTTCTTCAGAGTGTGTACACCATCGAGTACATGTATTCGATCTTATCGTGGAGTTCAATCAACGTTATTATTGAGTACACACTCGAAGCTACATCGAGTATTGTCAACGCTGCCATCGATTGCAATCAACGTCATCATCGAGCGCACATAATCAACGATATCATCGAGTACTATACATGAACGTTCGGCCAACGGAAATCCAGCGCAAGTAATTGAACTGTAAAACAGTTTCAGTGTGGCCAACCACAGCAATATCTACAGCAACACTACTTCATGTTAACGTCAAGAGTCGATGAACGATAAAAGGAGCCAATGAGTCGACAGGTGAAACGCATATATATATATGAGCCAGAGAACGATCGAGGTGAGTATATCCTGCGCTCACGGCGGCCCTCAGGAGTCGATTTATTAATAGTTTTTTTTTCCATCCCGTCTGTTGTCGTTGCCCTACGATTAATACTTCTCCAGCTCCCTCCGTGTCGTGTCTCAGATCCGGGGTCATATAGCGGGCATTCCTCCCCCCTCCCTCGCCGCTACGGTACACGCCTTCGTCTCTATCGCGGGGAGAGTTCCGCGTTTTCTCCTCTCGTCGACTCGCGTCGGATTGCAGTTGTACATACTCACGCTACGATACGATAGGCGGCGCTTTCTGCAAGTTATTTTTCCCACAAGAAAAAGACCGAATGGCGGCCGACAACTTGCTGCATGCTGAAGGCTAAAACAACGTGTATTCCAGGTACGGGTTAATATCAAGAGTCGCGGAGTGGTGCCGAACCACACAGTGGGCGATGCAGCAGCAGTACTTGTAGGTGCTCACGGGCAAGTCGGACCCCCCCACACACAGCAGATACAACTACGCGACAGCATTGCTGTAGCCGAAGGGTCATTCATAACGAACCCCCCCAAAAGAAAGGGATTCGTGAGATTTGTAAATTTGGCGTTTGTTACGAAAACAACGTTTCAGGGGTATTTAGCCGCGAATCTTGACACAAACATTTTTTTTCTCGGTTTTAAGAAAAGACACAAAATCGAGGCACAAATCGATGTCATCATTGGTGCCTAAAAAAAACACGATATCGCGAAAATGCGAGTTTTTTTTTTTTTTTTTTTGCGACAATTCGTGACAATTGCTTTGTTAATAGTTCATGAGGGGGTCCAAGACCAACACAATGAGCGGCAGCACGCACCATACAGACTTCAAGGTTCCCCTTCGGGATGCGGTCGGCTTGAGATCCCGGAGCTGTCGCAAGTTGAAAAAGGGGTACACAGCAAGCAGGCGTTCCTATGTAGTATGTATACGACGAGATGTGTTCGACGATGCGTGTTTGACGTAAACAATTGGACGTGAGAGTATACTGCTGCTGTAATCACTATTACGAGGGACCATAGTAAACAGGACCAAATATTGTTGTTAAAAATAGGTGAATATATAGTTTTTTATGCTCACCGTAGATCCTATTTACTGTGGTCCCCCGCAATAGTTTACATCATCTTCTCTGGTGGTGAACACTGCACACGCACAAACACGAAGTCACCGTGGCTCTCATAAAGACTAGAGCGTGACGCGCGGGTGCCGTTGTACTACTATTGCTGTTGCACTGCTGTTGCTGCTGCTGCTGCTGTAGTACTGTTTTGTAAAGCTGCTATCGTTGTGGGAGTAGTGTATGTCGTGGCTGCGCGTTCCTTTGTAATTCCGAGGAAGTGGGGCTTGATAACGTCCTGCCCTCGCTATTGCGGGGGACCATAGTAAATAGGACCAAATTTTGTTAGTAAAAATAGTTAAATATATAGGGTTTTATGTATACCATAGGTCCTATTAAATATGGACCCCCGTAATAATAAATACACCGCTTGCTGAGACTACCGGTATGTGTTCGTTTCGATTTTCTAGGAAACCAGGAGCATGGCATACACACGCACACACGCAGAAGCACGGTACGTCGCCGTCCCAAACAGGAAAGGGCTTGCTGTTGCACCGTTGGCTGTCGCAACGTACAAAGCTTGAAAGCCGGAAGGACAGTGTACTGTAGTACAGCAGCAGATCTAGAACATCCAAACACGAAATGCCTGTAACGTGGTATCACATTGTGGGGTTTGCATTGTCCTGCCAGGCTCTGGCTCTGCGGAAAGAGGTCCCGTAGTTACTTCCTACTCTTCGTGACTTTGAACTCCCAAGCATGCACCACGGACGTCGTCCGGGGTCCAAACTTGAGCCGTGTGTACACGCGGACCTCCTGCGTGCCCCGGGGCTGAGAGCAAGAGAAACCCCCCCGGATGGAAGAGAAAAAAACGCCGACGTGCAAACAAAGGCAATCGCTTACCTAAAATACCTACCAGTATTCATATATACGAGCACTGGTTTTGTGGGAATGTCAGCAGTGTTGCTGCGGCACACACTAACGCCTCGTTGTGAGTGAGAGAATCCACCCGCCTCGTTGGGCGGTGGACATTTGCACGCCCTGTATACGAGGAAACCCTCAAGAAAGTTCTTCGTGTTGCTTGCGACAGATAAAAACAAACGCCATGCTCTTGAGTGAAACCCCCTTGTTACACCGCCTGTTTTTTTGGTCTGTCGGTGAGCATGCATGGCCTACCAATATGCAACTTGGTGGTGTTGCGGTAGATACGCACGCCTTATTATGAGTGAAAACCTCTCGTTTCACCTCCTGTTTGGTTGTATCGTTTGCCGATCGGTGGGCATTTACATGGCCTGAGTACGACGAAACCCCAAGGAACCTTGGCAGTGTCGCGACAGACACAAACGCCACAATGTGGGCATAAACCCTCTCGTTCCCTCGCCTGCTTCCTGTGTGGTTGGTCGTTGGGTACACATGGCCCACGACGAGACCTCCAGTCGTGAGGGTTGTTCAAACAAAAGTATACACTACTTTTATTTGTTTTCGTCGAAACCTCTTCCTCTCCGCCGCCTGATTTTCGTTGGCCGGTACGCATCCATGGCCCACGAAAAAGAGTCACACGCTCGTAGTTGTTACGACAGACGAACACGCCTTCTTAAGGGTTAAATGGGGCCGTTTTTTTTTTTTCTTGCTTCGTTGGGCCGATGGGCGCATGGGCACACATCGCTCTCGATGAGACCCCTGTTAGTGGTATTTCCGCAGAATCCTACCGCAAACCCTAGCCTTTTGCTCAAGGGTTGGTGTCAACTCAAGGTTAAGAGTTGGAACCCTGCTATTACGGGGGACCCTAGTTAATAGGACCAAATGCTGTTGGTAAAAATGGGTAAATATATAGGTTTTTTATGTATACCATAGGTCCTATTAACTATGGACCCCCGTAAATAAGAGACGAATATTACGTTTACGTCCGTGTTTTCTCGTTGGCAAGACACCCGGATGTTTTTTTTTTTTCGTGTAATGGCGATATAAGATGAGCACACGAACAAGAAACGCCGCCCGAAAAAACCACTCACACGCGCGAGCGCGAACCTTCTGCGGAGGAGTTCCCGCGGCAAACAGGTACCTCCCCGGCCCCCTTGAGGCGATGATGCTGGCTTCCAGTACCCGCCTCCCCCGGCTGCCCTCCTCCGCCGTGCCCGAGGGTGGCGCCGCGGCAGCTTCTACCTGGCAGGGGCCGTAGCCACACTAAAAATGATATCATGTAAGCAAGATAAGGGTACGAACAAGAGACGCCGACATAAAACATGTACTTACAGCTGTCGACGAATGCAGAAACGAAATGATAGATCGGGTGGCTAGGTATCGGTTCGACTAGCTCTTATAGACTGTTGCCTGTAGCTCCCTCTCTTTCGTGTCGCTTCATCCGCGCAGCAGATATCTGTCCTTCCTGAGTACGTATGCTGTCCGTCTGGCAGCCTTTCTGAAGTCCTTGCGTCGTTTGTATTCTGTTTTCATTTCAATTTTTTTTTTATTTATTGTCTTTTTGCTCTTAGTTTTTGGTCCTGCTCGTGTTGTTGTTTCTCGTACCCGGTACGCTGACATTTCACTTGCTTGACACTTGAATTTGCGATTATTTTTGTATTTTTGGTCTTCCTCTGTTTCACAGTCTGACCACGGAATCAGTATCTCTCTAGGATAAGGAATCAGGACGGACACTGGGTGTACTGATGAAGCTGGGTAGAAAGGACGATTTAATGTGAAGACAACAACAACACACGCGCGGCACCTTGCGGCGAAGTTGCCGCGGTGACAGGTACCTCCCGAACCTTTTGCAATAATGATGCTGGCTTCGAGCGCCCGCCTCAGCCGTGCTCCGCCTCAGTGCCCGCCTCGAAGCCAGCATCATCACTGAAGGGGTTCGAGAGGTACCTATCAGCACCGCAGCAGTTTCTTCTGGGCGGGTCCGTAGCCACACTGGTTTTCCGTGTGGTGAAATTAATATAGGAATACGATTAAGAAATACCGACAAGAAAAAATATATACCAGGGTATATATATAAATATTGCCATTCTGAAACCCCCAAAAGGCTTTTTTGTGACCCCTCTATCACTATTTGCGCCTGCGCTTCAGAGATAACGGCTGGTATCAGGGTTGAGTATGTATGTGTTTCACTTCGTAATACGCACCACTTTTTTTCGGAAATCTTTGGACCGTTCGGTTTTTACATAATAGCACCCTGACGGTCCTCACATTTCCGGACACAATGGTTGATACGACCGCACTTACTTCTCATGTTTTTCTTGGTCCCTACACCTGGGTCCGAAAAGGGTCCATGGAGGAGCATGCATGCATACGAGTACACAACCAAAGGTAGAGACCGTTTCACAGTGGCAGGGATTCATCAATCACGAACCGACACACAAAGGTTTAGGGGGCTCATGTCCCCAACCGCCAACCTCGACCCCCTACCCCGACACCCAACCCCCAGAGTCCCTACCCCCGACACCCGACCCCGACCCCAGACATCCCACGCCCAACCCCGACGCCAAACCCCAGGCCCCAACTCAGTCCTCGGACCCCAGACCCCGAGCCCAAACTTCCGACCACTGACCCCCGACCCCAACCCCAACACCAAACTCTCGACCCCCAACCCCAAAGCCCCGACCCCCAACCCGGAACCCTGACCCCCCACCCCAGACCCCCGACCCCCAACCCCGAACCCCGACTCAGACCCCCGACCCCAGACCCCGACCCCAACTCCCCGACCTCAAAACTCCCGACCACCAACGCCGACCGCAGACCCCTGTACCCCCGATACCCAACCCCGATCCCCGACTCAGACCGCCGACCCCAGACCCCGACCGACCTCGACCCAAATTCCCTGACCCCCACAACGTAAACCGCCGACCCCTAACCTCCGACCCCCAACCCCTACTCCTAACCCACGACCCCCCTCCGTGGGTTTCCAGCTCTACGTACCTCCGACAGGCGGCGGTCGACTCCCGGCGGGGGGGGGGGGGGGGGGCGCACCATGGACCAGTGGAGCCTCAACCCGCCGAGCGACGAAGACCCATACGCGCCGGACTGCTCGTCTAGAGCGGCGGAAGGTTTCTACGTGGGAGCTCTCTACGGTGCGGGCTACTTTGTTTGCGTCTCTCATTTTTTTTTTTCAATATTTCCCATGTTTCTCACCAGTATACGGCATGAAATATAATACCTGGTATATTCATGTTCCGTTTCGTTAAAGAAAAACGTGATTAAATATGGGTTTTAGCTTCTTTTTTCTTTTTCTTTTTTTCAATCCTCCGGCGGATTGGGTAGCCAAAATCAGGTATACCTGGCCACTTTTTGGCCAAAATCAGTTACATACTGGAAACGAGTACAAAGCACACGCCAGGAGCGCCCTGCTATTGGCCAGACTGACATCTGAACTGATTTTGGCTCGAATTGGCCAGGGTATATATACCTGATTTTGTTTACTCTGTCTAGCTTTCATCTGATTTTCGGCCAGTTTTGAACCAATCAGGGAGACCATACGTACACTGTTTCACCCTCTGCGTATGCATGTGCGGTCCCTCCGTCGCACAACTCTGGTGCATAAACGTACGTATGTACGCATTTATGCATACATACGCACGCTTTGCACATGTACGTAGTACGTACCTGGTACGTATTTATGCATTCATGTACGTACGGTGATCTCACTTTTTCATCATTGGGGCGTACGACAAAGATGTCAGGAGACAGCATTTTCACCCCTTGACGGACAGCAACTTTGCCTCGACATGCCTCGACTGACACCAAACTACTAGGTTTTAGTGTGTAACACTCAGCCCTACACCCTTGACAGCGCACGTTTTGCCTTGCTTGACATGTCTCCTGATATCTTTGGTGTACGATGTACTTGAATTGTTATGACGTCTACTCTGTTGTTTTCTATGGCCTATATGTGGAAGCCAGGGTCGGAGATACCTATCGTAGATCTCGTAACACGCACGCGCGAAGGACATGTCACCGGTCAAGCAATATCAAATCTCGGGTCACGAGTGGTCTCACGTCATTGACGGTGTTGACCCGTCCCCGGGAGATAGCGATCGGGAGATTATCCGCCGCAGACTCTGGGGTGACAAAAAGTCCCCCCCCACCGAGTCCGACTAGCTCTAGCATCTCCTTGCTAAATATCAACGAAGATCCGACTCGGACGCTTGGCACCGTATAGGGACCACTACTGCTGCGACGATTTCGATCGATCTGTGCGTTCGTCTTTTTGCTGTTCTGGGTGTTGATGGGTAGGTATAACGGTTTAGTGTGAAAAAGACGCACGCACAGATCGATCGAAACCGTCGCAGCAGTAGTGGTCCCTATACGGTGCCGGTATGCATAGGCCAGCCAACAATACCGGCAGTATATATAGCGTCAACCGGCACTAATTACTCCGCACAAGACCACACTGGTTAGTGGTCAATCCCATCTGTGCCAAGCGAATTCGCCTTTCACTATACAGTGAAGGGCTGCCGGCACTGCCCAACCGGCACTATGGAGAGACCACCACCTACTTTTGTTTCGTCTAAGGCCGCCAAACCTATCAAAAATTTGTGTCGGCAGGACATGTCTACAACTAGTCTTGATCGTTTTTCGTTACATTGGCGTCGTCGGCAGGACTGCCAAAGAGCAAAACATACCAGGGTATTCGCTTTTCGAAATATGACTACGACCAAGAGTGACAAGGAGTACCCCTTTCCCCTTATCTCGCTTGCTTGCTGTTGCGACCAGGGGCTGTGTGGGGGCTGACCGGGCGCGCTGCCTCCACAAGTATATTTCCGTCGACTACGCCGGTGAGTTGCTCCGAGCAAGACGGACGAAGGAGGCGTTGCTTAAGTAGGGGAGGGGGGAAATGTGTTGATTGTACTCGATGTACTATATGTGCTTGTAAACGGCTCGGGGGGTTTCGTAGAGACTGCTGCCGGCATGTTTCTCCGTGTGGCACTGCGTGTACCTCTGGCAGGTGCGCTGTCTTCATTTGATAAATCTACGGTAAAATATCCCGCCCTTTCTGAACCTCAAGTCACAATATCCCGCCCATTATGACCCCTATTCACATTATCCCACCCATTCTGACCCCCATTTATATTTATCCCGCCCATTCTGGACCCCAATTTTCACCATGTGCCTCCGTTTTGGCCGAGCCAGGTCGCGGGAGGACTCAACCAGCTCTCTGCCGCGACTCAACCGCTAATCGGGGGGGTGGGGGGGGCAAAGTTGCGGTCGGTAGATTATTTCCGCGCATTCGGCAGGGGCGTTGCCGGCTACGGGGTGTCGGCGGTCTCTACGGCCGGCGTATTCGGCGTGTTTCTTGGCGTCGTCAACGCTGGAACTTGCGCTTGCGAGCGGTTTCGAGGGTGGGTTTCCTGTGATAAAGACAGGAGGGGGGGGCGGGGGGGGGGGGGGGGGTCTGCGATGTGTATATACGGCCTGCGTGTTCGTCGTTTTTCTTGGCGTCATTAATGTTGGAATTTGTGCTTGCGAGTACATCAAGAGGGTGGGTTTCCTGTGATGCACGCAGTGGCGGGGGGGAGGGGGGGGGGGTATTGGCTTGCTGAGCGTTTTTTTTTTTTTTATTGCCGTCGCGAACGCCGGAACTTGCACCTGCAAGCCTTTCAAAGGGAGGAGTTCCTGCGATAAAAGCAGGGGGGGGAGGGACTGCACATGTTTGCGCTCTCAAGCATGCTCCTTGACGCAAACCTCTGCGATTGGCTTGTCTCGCAACATGCCGTATTGACATTGAGCCAGAGCTATCTCAGTCGGAAGAGTAACCACTACCCCCCCGTCCCCATTCGCATTAGCCTCTGCCTCAGCGACCGCATTGAAACCCCAAAGGTGGTGTGTAAATCGAGGGGTGTGCAGGGGAGACGGCCTACGATCCGCCGTGAGCAGTGCTTGTCAATTTTTTGTCTTGTGTTCCCTCAGCAGTAGAAGCAGCAGCACGAGCGGCAGAAGCAGAAGCAGTGTGTGTCGATTTCCGTTTCTTGCGTTTTCCCGCAGGCCTTATACGAGCTCTCCGAACGATACACACCCTTCTTACACATACCCGTCTGCCTCCCCCTCCCTCTCCTGACCTCCACCCTCCCTCCTCGTCCCCACCTCCCCGTTCCCCCTCCCCCTCCGCCGCGCTGAAAAAAACTCCCTCTTCCTACTACTGTATCGCATATTCTGTTTCACCTGCCTTCGTGCCACGTGTTTTGGACCAGAGAGAAAGACTGGGTGAACAACATGCTGGGGGGGGGGGCGGCCGGGCTTAGCGTGGCCCTGCTCTCGAGACATACCCGCACCCCGAGGATAATGGCCGCTCACGCTGCGGGGGCCGCCGCCATCACGTCCGTGGTTGCGATAGCCAGGGGGCGGCCAGCAGCGGAATGAGGGAGACGAACCTATATATCAGTAAACAAAAAAACGCCTTCCTGTCCCCTAGGTTTTTTATTGAAGGAGGTGGTTATGCGGGGGTCGGGTTCGAATCATGAATGCGGTCGGTCCTTGCCTATTTTGTCGTAAATAAATGGAGAATGATTGTGGGGGGTCGAGAACCCAATCAAGAGTATTAAGCCGTGGTTGGTTGCGGTGGACGCGGGGGGGGCGGCCAGCAGCGGCATGAGTGGTCTCACACCGTAGTCGCTCTGTTTACAGTGCACGGTGCAAATCGGGCCACATGGCAACACTCACCCTCGTTGGCTATATAGTGAAGCTCCTCCCTTTTTAATGATCTGGTTATATTGCGGTATCCGCGGGATAAATACCAGGGATACGTGTTTGGCGTACACGTCCATTCGCGTTAGTGTTCGTGTAAGACCATGAATCCGTAGCCGGAGATCCAAAACCGGAGATGTGAAGTCGGAGATCCGAAACCGGAGATCTGAACCGGAGATCCGAAGCCATATATCTGAAGTCGGAGATCCGAAGCCGGAGGTCTGAAGCCGGAGATACTATGAGGAGAGCGAGAGCTATTAATAGCTAAATTTACACAGCCCCCTAAGGCATAGGGACCTCTTTTGGGCTGGATGAAGCCGGAGATCTGAGGCCAAAGATCTGAAGCCTCCGTCCGACCGGAAATCTCCGAAAATACAAATTACTTTGTGTACAGGGTAACACTCACATGTTGGCGACTTACCAGGTGCTTGTCGTTGTCGACACCGCGTGAAGGTGTTTCCTACTGAGCTATAGAGAGAGGTAACATATCGCTCGATTACCCCGCCTCGGGTGAGCCTTACATATCAATGGGGTATGATAAAATATGTCAAGACCGCGACGCTTTCTTCTCTTCTTATAGCAGCTCATCGGACACCGAACTCGCTTGTGTAGAGTGCCGGATTATTACGATACGGCAACCTGCATCTCGGACGGCATTGCAGCATATGTGGCCAACCAAGCGTTAGGAAAGACAACATGTGTTCGGAACAGCTCTCTTTGCAGCAGACGGCCAAAAAGGGGCGAACTCTGGTACTGTACAATGTACATACTCTGTAGTTACAAGCGAGAGGCCTCTCGGGGGGTCACACGGAAAAAAAAACGGAATGTCGCGATGCTTGTTTGTGTTCACCCCCGATCATCACAGCGACGAGGCACAAGGCTCGCCCATCTCCGACATATGCACGGCAGAGCGGGTGTTTCCTAATATGGAGCTCGGTGGTGTTCTAGAAAAGCACCCGCTGCCTCTGGCAGTGCAGCATGATAGATACATACTGCAGTAGGTGCGCACTACGCACGCTTCGTTGGAGGTTCGGTTGGATCGTGTATCATTTATCACCTGTGATGTCTGGTACATACAGCAGTACCAGGTATCTTGGCATCTTGGACGTATCATGACATCGTTACTCGTCGTTCGTCGCAAAAATGCAAAAATGTTTGCCAAAAGGAAACGTTTCACCGTTTCCCCTGAAAGGTAACGTATTGCTGTAAAAGATATGATTGATTGCGCCGCGTTTTTTTTGCCTTGCCTTTTGGGCACCTGCCCTTTGGACTGCTTGTAGACTGCTGTGCCCTCTCCTTGCAATCGCGTCTTCGCTCTTTGGTGTTCGGGCCCCGTCTACCTTCGACCCCAGGTGCAGTGCAGTAGTGATGTCTGCGAATAGGATCCCACCAGAGAGGGAATGCTGCGAATATCTCTTCCCTAAAAAAACGGGGGGGGGGGCGTTGCGGCACGCTACGTGCGTACATCAGAGAAGAACAACGGGTAGAGGGTAGAGCGTCTATCTGCCGTTAGAATGTTTTCTTTTTGTTGGGAAGGGCGCTGATGTACGTACCTGGTAGCGATCTTGTTGGATATGAGGCAGATATGCGATCTCAGCACTCAACAGCACTCTGGGGGCAACCGCAGTAGTAGTAGTTGCCCCCATTGCCCGCTGACCTCGGCTGCCGTGGTTCACCTTTGGACGCAGGTGAAAAAAAAAAACGTGCAATCCTCTCGTACGATAAAATCGAGCGATGGTAACAAATACCTGCACTCGTTTGTCCGAAAATATAAGAATAATTTTATATGTATATCAATATACAAAAATTACTTATATTTCTGTACATATTGGTGTCTCTCGCGAACATGCATGGGGTGATTGATTCTCCAACAGCATCTATCTACCTATCATCTCTCTCGCATCACGTGTGTGTTTGTTTGTCTGTCCTCACGAGGCGAGTACACAGCAGTGCATTTAACAACAAAAAATCAGTACAACTATAGCTTACCATATCTGACAGCGATATAGTATCACCATGAGCGAGCCCTGATATCGTCCACACAGGAGGCCCACTCGATAGAGCACACTGCTCCCCTCCAGACTATGCTGCTGTACGAGTGTTTTCACCAAATATCCTCTTTGGGGCAGGTCAAGATCTCTTTTAGCCTTATCATCATGCTGTAGGTCTAGTTTTGCGAGATGTGAAGTCGGGGACCGAGGTAGGGTAAGGGTAAGGGACGCAGGTGTTTCTGGCAGCTGGAAAGCAGAGCTTCGCTTCTTCTGATTTAGATCTTAATGATGGCGAGAGCTGAGGATGTGCTCTGGTAGAGAAGTGAGAGGTAGGGGGGAGGGACTCGACGCCCAGATATACTCGTCCCACCCCACGCCACAAGCTCTCTTAAATTCCTCTTATCTGATGTCCTCCTACAGAATTTTCCTATGGCTACCGATCGTTCTTCTGCTAATATAAGAAACTCTCACTTCGTGGTCCTATCTGCGTTAAGAAAAATTACTCTCGTCAAACGGGTTATCCGCCCTAGCGAACATTCCTAAAAGAACGTACTCTCGACTAACGGAATATCCGCCGGGTTGATCCTTTCTGTGGATTATTCTCGTATTCGCGATACTACAGGACTGCAACATATTATCTATATCTATAGCCCATGAGTACTCCACTCATATCACATTAGCCCACCCTGTATCTATAGCGCATGAGTACTGCACTCATATCACATTAGCCCACCCTGAATAGTCGTATATGCAGACCGCAAGATGGTCAGAGGGTGATGACAAAGTTCATCCCAAACGGCCAGGAAAAGGTGGTCGAAGATGCGGCTATTCGAAACAAAAAGAAATGAGGCTATAGATCCCCCCACACCTCGTAATAAGACCCAAACACTACGAAGAGGGGGTGTTCGCAGAAGGGAGACTAAAGGAGAAAAAGACAGAACTCAAAGTGGCTCATATCACAGTGGGCGGTCAGTCAAGGGGTCAAGGCCGCGGTCTCTTTTTGGCATCGTTTGGTTTTAGTTTTTGTACATCCCATTTATGATCTTCGCCCTTCTTTTCTCTCTTCCCCTATTAATACTCGTCACTCAGATCCGGGGTCACGTACCAGGCTCTTCCCCCCCCCCCCCCCCCCCCCCCCGATCACGGTTTGTGCCTTCATTTTTTATCTCGAGAAGAGTACGGCCCTTCCTTCCCTCGTCGACTCGCGTCGATGTTCTCGATTTTCTTCGCAAGAAAACTACCTCTCAACCAAAGCACGAACTACTGTACACCAATAAACTACCGTACCCCTTCCCTCTCTAACCTCTTTAGAACTTACTGGTAGTATCCAATTAGTGCCGGTTGCCCGCTATCGTGCCTGTGGGATCCCTTGGCACAGACGGGATTAACCAGTGTGGCAGTGCACGGAGTAGTGCCGGTTGTCGCTACGTATAGTGCCGGTAATGTTGGCTGGCGTTTATCGGTAGTATATAGTGGGGTATTTCGTGTACCCATCCACGTGTGCGATAGACCTGCTGATCTTGCTTCGGACAGTCTACCACACAGCAGAGATGAGCACTTACTTAAGTCGGTGTGTCACTCGACTGTACAGCATGAGCTGTGCTCCGCAGAGCTAATGAAAGAAGGATTCCCCAAGGGCAGTTGTGTGTTAGATAACAGCAGTATCTCGAAGAGGAGACGATGGGTGGAGAGGGAGAAGAGGAGCGACATGGTGGGCGCAACACGCGCGTCGTATCTCGTGGCTTCGTGGCCCTAGCTTACGAGTACGACGACAACCGAAACAAAGTTCAACGACCCGGTACCCTTGTTTGGTCTGTTTCAACTATTTTGAACTTTGTACGAACCAATTATATCATAACGTCGCACATCCACAGTTCGATATCGGATGTACCTAATTGGCACTACCCTGTGCATGGTACGTACGTTCATATCAGAGTGGAAAGCCTGTGCACTGGCGTCGCTTTTCGCGCCTTGTGCTTTACGTAAGTACTGTGGTACTTTCTATCGTTTACAATGAACCAATACTAATCCGACACTACAACGTACTCGTGTACCAGTACATGACTTCACACCATGCTGGTGTGCACTACGAGCTACATATATCAAACGATGTGTAAGTGTGTCATCGACAGCGAAATCGATCAACTATTGACCACCTGGTACATACTACTGTGTTCCGTACCAGTGATAAAGTTGCTATCCTCAACACGCCCCCGCGATGGACGTGACATGAAACACGTCAACTCGATGTTCAACAGTATGATCGGATTACTCAATAACTTGGATATACTATACGCATTCTTGATGCTTACGGCAAGTGTCATGAACCTATTCCTATAGACAGAAAGTTCTAATTCTCGTTAGTTGGTCAGTGTACTTGTCTGAACTACTTGTCTGCACAAATGCAAAATAGAATCAATCGTAACGTCGCAACAAAGTACGTATCATTATTATTTGCCGCGTCGAAACATCAACCGTTTCTGTGAATCACTTTCGGGCTTCTACAATTATTACGGGGGACCATAGTCAGTCGGACCAGATATTGTCAGGGAAAATAGCAAGATATATTGGTTTTTGTGTGTTCCGTAGGTCCTATTTACTATGGTCCCCCGTAATAACACAACAACTACCACGCAAAACCTGACA